>JAOTQP010000403.1:22740066-22769244 GCA_026413545.1 Cichladusa arquata | reverse complement strand
ATTTGGAGACAAAGAGAATTGAGACTGTGAAGGAATAAATAGAGAAAGGAGAGAATCCAGAGAGGCAGTAGCAAGGGGAAACCATGACATGATAGCATTTCAGATTTTCATTTCTTGGGTAGGAGCTATTGGATCACTAGCTGTCCTATTAAAGAAAATGTGACAAAATTAGCATTTGAGATGGATCTGATCTTTAGAGATATTTGCCTGGTAAGGACAGGGTTTAAAAAAAATGAACAAACTAAAAAAAAGACATATTTTCAGTGTAGGTATCTGAATTTCAAGATGTGTCCATTTTCAATGTAATATTTGCACAGTAATTTGCTAGAATGTAAGGAAAAACATTGCAATTATAAAGGTTTTTTTCTTCTTTTTAGATAAACTACCAGATGGATTGTAGTAACTGTAATACTAAGAAATATTTTTGGGGCAAGAATCAAGCAGATGTCAGATATTTCACATCCAAAAACTTTTAGAGGTTTGGCCTTCATAAATTCTAGGCATGAGAAGGTATCAGATTGATTGTCAAGTATGTGTTAGTTACTGAATAGGGATAAAGCAGTGCTATATCTAGATATTTGGCCATAATCCAGTAAAATCTTATTTTGTCCAGATTTTTACTATATACTTGCTAAATTAATTTCTGTGAAAGCCACCAACTGGAAGGAGCAGTAAAGCAGTACATGGGGGAGGTATGCTACAGCATATGCTCTGGTTCTGCCCTTGAATAGAACAGTTCTGAAAACAAATTATATAATGTGTTGACAGAAAACTATAATCCCTGAGGTAAATTTGGCTTCAGAAAATATTCTCTAAGAATCATTTGACAGGTCCTTTGAGAACAACAATATGGTAAGAATGGTATCTGATGAACTGTTAGCAGATTTGAATCTATCCAATCTTTTTTAAGAGATCTGAAGTGTCTGTGATTTCTAGTGGGTATAGAACAAATACTATAATATTTGTTTAATTTTGAAAGGAAGTATTTCCGTCTACAGGGTTATGTTCTAACACATTTGTTCTTGATCCTATATCTACCAAAAAGAGTGCAGTTCTGCTAACAGTCCTGCTGAGACTTTGGGTGAATATAGCTCTCAGCTGAACCTCTAGAAATCCAGAACTGCTTTAGTTAGTAAGGTCTGTGTGAACCTGTACAAAAATTACTGTCAGAAGAACCTGACTCAGTCAAGTATTACCAAGTGGTGTGTATTTTATCAAGGGCTGGTATCAAACTTACAGTCTTCTCAATGATGTAAACTGGAAATAATAGAAGTGGAGGAGAGTGCATGGTGCTGGGTCATGGCTCATCCTTCAGTGGATTGTTTTCAGAGCTGACGTGAGACTGTTTTAAAGAGAGTGAAGTTTCAGCAAGGAAAGTTCAATACAGTTATTTTGGTTCTGGCTGGATTCCACTGCAATGAAAACTGAACAACTCTTCTTACATTTTAAACCCCTTGTTAGTCATAGGAAGAATATTATGTACTACTATATTTACAACAAGCACCATTTAACTGCTGTTGGGTGTGTGAGCCTGGGATTGAGAAGCTCATATGCCTGAGGCCACGATCACCACAAAGTCATGGCTCTGTCAGAACTGACCACATGTACAGGTGTTCTGCAGCTGAGTATGACACTTTAAACTGCACAGGACAAACAGAAATTCATACAACAGGCGGTTTTGGGGGCTTCCTTTGTAAAAAGAGCCATCCAACCTGCCAGTGAGTTAATAAACCCCTAAGGGTTTAGTGGAATTAGGGAATAATCATTAGTGTCTGCTGAGAAGGTGAGACAGTTTTGGACAAGCCCAAAGTGTTGGTGCCTTAGGCTTGCTCACAGAAACAGATGTGTGCTTTGGACTTGGTGTTGATGTTTTTGTGCCTTGAAACACAGGCAGCAAGCACATAAAGGTCAAAGGTCGCTTTTCACTGGTGGAAGCCATTTAAAAGTGAAAAGGCTTTTCAAAAGCTTTATGGAAAAAAACAGTAGTTTACAGCACATCTCTTTTGCTGTTTTATTGGATGAGTTCTTACTTTTTCATACTTTCAGTGCATGATAGCACTGTTTGATCTTTGTAATTCAGTGCATTAAATGGCAGTTGAATATCACTGGGAAGCCTTTTGTTTGGGTAAAAGAGTGAAATATCACTGTTCACATGCACTGTTGAAATAAAGGAATACCCTGCCAATCCTTGGGTCCATATTTTAGTTTATCCATTCTTCCAAACCCAGTATTCTTTTCCTCTTTTAATTTTATTCCAGTAGTAACAGCTGTTGCCCTCTCTGTCCTCTGCCCTTCTCCAGCAAGGAGAGCAGAAGTTTTTGGTCTGGGTTCTGCAGGCAGGTTTGTCAGTAGAAATTGTTAGGAGCTGTGAAATTGTCACACTTCCTCCATGAGATCCACAGATATCACAAAATGTTATTAGGGTACAGAAGGCTTGAGGAGGTACTTAGGCCTGGGTATTGTGACTATGTCCAGCTGCCCTACTGAAACAGCAAGACTGTCACAGCATAAAACCCTTTTCTTGCTTTGAGAAATGTATTCTGTGTTTTTGTATTAAGCACTGGAAGTGTTCTTTTAAAGCTACTTCTACTTCTCTCACTATTTTGTTCTTACCTACAAAATGTTTCCAGTCTGTACTTGTGAGGTATTCTGTTGACATTCATTTGGTCCTTGCAGGGAAATCTTTTACCTGCACAAATTCAAAGCAAGTCAGAGGCCACCTTGAGGAGCCCATGGTGGATGAAGTTGCAGTATAACAGTATCATGCTCAGAATAATGATCCCTCTTCCACTTTCAATAGAAATCAGAGGTATTTCTCTGCAATGTAGGATTCTCATTCTGCTCACATTCTTTATTGATTTCCAGTGCTCGAATCCGATTTTATTGAAGTATCCTTCCCACCAACTGCAAAATGTCAACACAGCTTACAAAATTTTTCATCTTTTCTATGACCAAATTCTATTCGATTAGACATAAGCATCAGCAAATATTAAAACTCCAGAATTTTCTGAAGGAAATAATGCAGTATAGTTTTAAAAATTTATTTTCTTTTACTATCTGAGGTCTTCATTCAAATGCAGTTGAGTAAGACAACTGTCATTAACAGGCAGCCTTTTCAGCAGCTGAAAATGGCTGTGGAACTGCTGAGCATCATTTGTGTTTTAGATAAAGTCACTCTTAAATAATTATTTAGCCAAACAGTATGACCTGACAATTTATGTGACTTCCAGGGTCAGAGCATCTGTAAACTGGATGTTAATAAACCACAGTCTGTGCTGGGAATGATTTTTAATCTGTTTTTTTGTTTTTTTTTTTTTTTTTTTTTTAAAGTGTCTTGACCAAGAGCTAAATCCTGCTGTCTCTCCAGTGATAACGAGTACTGATACTGTGTTCAATAATGTTAAAGGAAGAAGACATTGCTTAACATGAAGAAAGAGGGTACAGTCATGCTTTACAATATGAGTCATTCATTCCTGCACCAGGGAAAAACTGTATATCATTAAAAAGAAAAGTAAAAAAGGGATATTTTTAAAAAATCTTTTCTGTGTTGGGACTATTCAGCACGGAGCCAAATGATCCTTGGAAATCTATTAAAAAACTCAAGTAAAAGTGTTAAGATGACTGAATCTCACACAGTTCAGGTGTCTTACTCCAACAGCCCACAGTGCCTGCTGCAAGGGTATTTGAGTGTTTATTGGCAATTAGGGATATTCTGGCCAGTCCTGCTCAGTGGGTATGAAATGAAAGATTGTCCTGCTGAGCCTCACTCTTCAGATGTCATTTTAACTTTTTTCATTAGGGATCACATGTCCCAGCTCAAAGCTGTTCCTCTCTGCCTTAGTGGACAGCCAAGTTCAAGTCATGCTATAATAAATCAGGTACCTAGAAAAGAATAAACAGGAAAGCTGAGTCAGAGCTCTTCTCTTGCAGAGCCCATCAGGTTTTTGTGCTCCAGGCAAACATCATCAGACCCACACACATTTCCCCCCGAGCACACTGACAAAGGGATGCCCCTTTCTGCCCCAGAAGAAGCTGAAGATAGAGACACTACCTAAGGGGTTTAGAGATCCAGTTTGTAGCTTTCTATACTACTTTCCTTGCCCTGTAAAGGGATTTTGAAAAGGATTGCATAGGCAGTGACTCAGACTTGTTGATTTAGAGTCACATTGAATCAGCCCACAGGAACTCAAGTGCAACATATATACTTTATCTGACCCACTTGAGAAGATCAGATTTAAAAGGGAGATGACTGAAATATAGGAAACAAGAGGAACAAAAAAAGATATGAAAGTCTGACCCGTACTAAATTTTTCAATGCTTTTTCACTTAAATTGGTTCACTTTACATAATAGGTCAAAAGAGCTACATAAACTTTGCAAGAAAAGCTTGAATTTTAGCTTTTCTCCTAACCTGACACGAGACATAAACTTTCCTTTATACCTTGCTTTCTTCTAGTGCAGGACATCCTTTTCTTTTTCCTAATTACTTCTTAACTGGGGTCTAATTCACTTGGTCAGATTTTATGACCAATTTAGACAAACAACATATGGTAATTTTATTTTCTTAGCATTGTGATAAATTTTTAATTCCTCTGGACTAGATAATGATCATAAAAATGGGCGTGCATGAATAACTATTGAAAGGGTTTCTATCACTCATACATTTCCAAGTGACTGAAAGACTCTCTTCAGAGTTAGGGAAGAGAAACAGAGGATTGCCCCAGTGGACTGCTGCTGTAGATAAAGAAAGGTCTCCTCATTTTTTCATAAGATCTCTGGAGAGTCTTTAAAATGACAAGAACTTGTGTGAATAATGTAGACAGCCAACTGTAAATCATGTTGGGTTAGGTGGGAGGAATCCCAGGCTGTGTGAGAAAGGTTTGTTTATGGTGGTGCCTCTGAAGGAGCGTTGGTGCTGTTGGCAAATCCTGGGAGCTCACAGCAGCTCCCAACCTCTGCCTGCAGTGCAGGTGCCTGGGCAGCACCTGGGCTCTCCCACATCAGCCCCCTGCCCATGCACTGCAACTTGGACTCCTCACTTTGGAATTCTGTCGTCTCTTTTCCTCTGTCGAGATTATTTCAGACTCTAATCCTGCTTGTCAGTGTTACCTGCAGTCCCTCTTGGTTCTGTGTCAGTTATCTACTTAATTTTACATCTGTCTCATAGTAATTTCACTTGCATCATATTTCTGAAGCTTCCCTATGAGAATGTCATGCAAAACTGTCAAAAGCTTTACCAAAACCAAAGAACATGACACTTATTCCTTCTTTCCTGTTCACACAGTCTGTCTTGAAAGGAAACTGGACAGATTTGATGTTTGCTCTTGACTTAACACAGTGGCTGCTGTTAACCTCCCTGCTGCTGTCCCAGCACTCACAAACAGTTTTTAATAAGTGTTCCAGGTTTTTTGTCCATTGAGCCAATTCACCCAAAATTGCCCAGTTCTTCTGTTTTCCTCTTTGGCTCCACAAAGAAGAAGAAAATAACACACATATAAAAGTATGGTTTTTGGCATAGCAGACCAGAAGTTTGTAGTGATGACCTTTTTCTTGGTAAAATTCTATTAGTGAGAATTCAGGTTTGTGAAAGAAAGCTGCTCAGAGGCAAGCTTTTGTTTTGGTGAAAGAAACTACTAAATTTGAATCTGAGGGAAATCCTATAAGCTTTTTGTAAGCAATAGTGTCTTTGGTAAGGGGCTGGTTGGGAAGAAAAGGTAATTTCCTTTAGAGAGAGCAATGTGATTTAGCACTAGTGAAACCAAGACCTAGGACTGTTATTACAAACAATTTTGGCAACATACAACTCTGAATCAATTATTGCCTGGTGCAAGGTCAAACCTTTTATGTTTGCAAAAAATAATACCTAATTTTAGTAAATAATCTATATCTGAGGATATGCTTGGGCCTTTTCAATGTTGCAAATAGGAAAAAGGACCTAGGAATTTTATTTTCTTCTAGTGCTTTGTTTTTCATTAGAAAGTACTGACTCAGAAATGCTAACTATTTGCAGAATTTTGCAACAACATACCTAGGTAATAAAAAATTAGAATATTAAAAAATTGTTTTGTTTCAGCAAGTTCAAAACACACTATTGGCCTCTTATAACTTCAGAGCTGATCCTAAATACATATTTATGTAAAATGCATCACACAGTACATGCAAGACTTTTAAAATGCTTGATGAGAAAGAATTATTATATTTGTTTAGCACAGAAAAGAGAGGCTGGAGGAAGAAGTTTTTGTAGTTTCTAAGAATCAAAAGGCTGCAAAAAAAGGCAGTAATTACCTCAATTTTAAGAAAATACGATTTAGATCAAGTAAATATTAATTATATGGATATTTAAGAACCAAAAAAGGCTACCTGTGGAGGCTGTGAAATGCCCTTAATAGCAGAATTTTAATTATAAGTTAGGCAAATATCTTGCATGGACAGCATAGTTATACTTGACTTTGTATCGACTTCTGGGGCATAAATGGGATGACTTCTTAAGGTTCTTCCAGGCTTTTTATTTTTTTGCAATAAATATCAAACTGTACATTAAATATTTTGAAAAAATAAAGTGACATAGTATAATATATAACTATATAAAATGACCTTCAGATTCTCAAATGGATTAATGTTTTTTTACATCAGCCTGGGCAATCAATATTGCTTTGTCTCTGTCTATTATTTGACACCATCATTTAGGCTTCTAAAAGCTGTGATTAAAAGCATTCTTCCCACAAATAGATCTTGAAGTAATTGGCTGTCTGTGATAGAGTTTGTCTAATCAAAACCACACGACTTCAACAGTTCAGGGACACATCATTGCATCTGGGATTGTGTGTTTTACCAAAGCAAATGAGTGTGATGCATTATTATCTCTTGTTTGCATGGCACCAGGAGTGACCCAGGTGCTGTGGAGGCAGGCAGTGAAACAGGGGAATGAGCTGCAGACATAAATGGGGCTGTTCTGCACAAACGTGGATCCAGGTGTAAGGAGGGAATGAGCTGAAAGAAAAGCAGTAAGCAGCTGTTAGCCTGGAGACTCAGCAATTAGTGTGTGGAAGCCATTAATGCTGTGATGTGCCAGGGTGCAGGATGCACTCCAGGGCTGATCCTCGGGATCATTACAGAGGTGAGGGCAGTTCTGCAGAACTGAGCATGCCTCCTCCAGAAACAGGAGCTATTCCCCTGAAGGTGGACCAAAATGTACCAAAGGAGAGAATTTGCAGGATGATGCACACAGAATATCTGTGAATAGACTTGTTTTGAGTGCAACAATTGTGACTTTAATAGTCAGTGATTACAAAGAGATTATGAGACCTGAACCTGTGCTTTGTGCCTGCCAAAACAGCATTCAACTGTATGTCATATAAAATCTTAGGAATAAAAGGGCAAAATTGTTGTCAATTGTAATTTCAGAAACTTTGCAATTGACAGTAACTGCTTTAGAAGAAAAAAACCATCCTCATTAATGAACTCTGCTATGAAAACTCATCTGCATGTAAAGCATAATTTTTAGAAGAATTAACATTTCTCATATAAAAAGAAGATTCCAGTGGCTTTAACAAGCAATATCATTGGTTTTCCTTGTATCTAGGGGAATGTGAAAAAAAAGTTCCATAGTTTCAGTAGATGAAACTTAGTTACTGCAACACTCATGAGCCTCTGTTCTATAAAGGTCATAAAATAAAAGCTGGCAGGGTCAGTCCAGCAGGTCCTTCAGTCCAAGGCAGGACATATCCTCTATCCTCCTCCCTGCAAGTATTTGCTCTCATTGCAGAAACAGCAAAATGTTTATCATTATTATTATTGCAAGGTCCCTCCCTTTTTTTACATTTCATTTCCTCATTCTGGAAAAAAAGGGAGTATGACTGCCTTGTTTGTTTCTGATTAAAATGCCAATTATTTGTGATTTACATTACAACATGCTATTGTCATAGTACTAAGGAGGATGCATTAAAAAATCACGAGCTTGTGTTTGAAGCAATCAAAACTGAAAAGTAGAAAAATAGAAAAGAGAGCAGAAAAACTTAAATTTGTGTTTTTCCTACTTTTAGTCTGTTTTTTTTCAAATGAGGCTGGCTGAATCAGAAATGAGGCAGAAGACTATGCAGGGAACATATAGCCACTGAAAACCATTAAAAAACGAATAAATACCTTAAAATTGAGCCTGTAACTTGTAGGACACTTAAGAAACTTCCTGTTTTAATTGAGTTTTGAGCTTACTAGGGCATGTGTTTTCAGTTTTTTTCTGTACTTATGAGCCTTTTTCCTATTACCTAAATCAAAAGTTGACCTACTCACAAAATCACAAGTTCTAGCGTACAAAAGCTTACTCAGAGTAATACTGAATAATGCAAAACTGAGAGCATGGACAATATTAACTTGAAATCTATGGGATTTAAAGGCAGATATACCAAAGCAGAAGGAGGGAGCTGAAGTAAGGGAAGAAGAAAGTAACAAATTCAGAGATAAAAGGTGTAATTTGCCCCATAGCCACAAGGAACAGATACTTCATACTTGAAAACCAGCACAAAGCTCTTCTTAAACCTTTTGTTCAAGCACTTTTCCAACTTCTTGTCCTTGTTTCCTGCATTTAGGGATGTGCAGAGCTTTCAGGTGCTTCTTTTCTCGGCCGCAGTGTGACACTCTGCATGTGGCCTCCTCAGTTCTTGTCTTTGAGCAGAGCCCTCACCTCCTCCTGCCTGTGCTGTGAGTCCTTGTGCCAGGGTGCACAGTACCAAAGGATGAGTGGCTGTGCTGGGGACACTGGCTGGAAGCACTGGGGACACGCTGTGCTTGTAGGATAGAAGAGGTGAAGTAGTGGAGCAGGCTGGTGACAGCAAGACAAGCCACCCTGCTGCGTGGTTGTATTGGGAAGTCAAGGAGGCAGGTTTTCTGTGAAACTTCAGAAGAATGGCAGCCCAGTTTTCTTCTATTCTAGATGCTGCTGTGTGCCTCTAAACTGGAGAAATCCGCTTCTTCTTGTGAAATACCAAGATTTCCTGTAAAGAGCATCCTGACTCAGTTTCAGAAACTTTCTCTGACCCTGTGACAGGGTCAGGTAAAGCCACTGGCCCCTATGATCTACCCAGAGAAGGGAAAGGATGAGTAATTAAGAGGCAGCACTACTGACACAAACACCTGTCTTGGAAGGTATCAGACCCAAAGCTCTATGAAGTGCTGCATAAAGTACTTGACATGAGACATTGCAGAAGTCTAGGCTCCTGCAGATTGCTATTTGGATGGGCAGTAATTGTGATTTTGAAGCAGTGACAGAGCAAGCCACAGCAGGCTGCAGTGTTCATAAACTGCCATGTTCTTTGGATCACTGAGACATAAAATGTTTTCTGTTTTACAAAGTTGGTTTCAGTAACATAATCTTGTTTTGTTTTATAATGTCCTGCTGGGAAACAACTCTACCCCATGAGGGGTGTGGTTAAAATAGCTCAAGGCCTGCTGTGATGATGCCAAAATAATACCACTGTTTGTACATATGATTCACATGCTGTCTTTCACAGGGTGGAGCAAGATGAAAAAGAATCAATAGTTTTACCACATAAATTATCTTTCTGCTCAGGAAGTCTACCTGTCTAAACAGGCTTTTAAGAGACACGGAAATAGTGATCAAACTTTTCAGCTTTAGTGACATGAATATTGTGTCTAGCAACCCCAAGCCAGTTTCCTATGTGAGGAAAAGGCAATATATAAAGTAATGGTGTTCCTGCTAAAAGGAAAAAATTAAAAAAAAAAAAAATCCCTAACTTGAATGGAAATAGGAATATGGAGAAAGTTCTGCTTTTCCATTTGCCTTGCCCATATGCAGGCTTTCAGGGTTACTTTACTAGAAAACTATTGGGCTTTACTTCATTCTCCATTTAAAAATGTTGGTTTTGGTATATTTTTGCATATACAGTGGATTCTCTCCTATGGCATTAATGGACTTAGACAATTTTGTGTTGCAGAAGCTTAATCAACCTGTTCTTCAAAATTTTGTTTGATTCAAGTCAAAGGAAGACAAGAATTTTACTTTAAAGTCTTTTTGTTGTGAGATTTGAAGGCTGAGGCATGTTTATTGGAGGCTTTTGAGAATTGGAAATATGTGTGGGGGTGGTACTCCTGTCTTGAACTTAACAATTTATGAAAAGAAGACAACTTTCTGCTTGCAACCTTTTAAGATGGGGTTTTCTGTCCACGGGTTTCTATTAAAAGTCTGGCATCCATCTTGGCTCCATCTGTGGAGTCTGAACTAGGTGAAAGTGTTGTTTCAACCAATAATATAATTATTCCATTATGATCTTTCCTTAAAAAATTTGATAAAAGTAATGGGAAAATAATTTGTGCAGAGAGCTTATCACATATGTCTTCACAGGCATTGTGGAAGTGTAATGTAGTAGGAGGTTAAACTTGCTTGTGGTGCACTGAGTCAATATTTTTGTCCTAACTACTTAGTGTCAATAAATCTTTTCACATCTCTTATATATGAAAACCTCATTCTTTTTAGTCGATAAACAAATATCTATATACACACTTTGCAAACTTTTTCCCTTACATGAAATTTCTTATTCTTCCTTGCTTTTAACCTGAAAGGGATTGAATGAATTCCTACAGTGAGTAACTAAAGGCAGAAGTGATGTAAATAAAATCATGCTGTTGTAACTTCTAACATAATCTTATCATGCATGTGGTGCTTGGGGATTCTGACCACTGAGTTCCTCCTAACTTTGTCTTATTTCTGTGGGTTATAATGTCTTTCTTTCATGCATATGTCAGGTTTGATAAAGCAGAAAGAAATAACAAATAGTGAGTAACCAGGTAAAGTGATAATAGTTTATTTTAAATCCTTATTTTTATTTGCTGTTCTGCTGGAGCACCATGCCTTGGTTCAGCTTGGAAATTACACCCACCTTCGTGAGCTTCCTCACACCAGTGCAGGGTTTTAAATTAAGGTTTATGAAGGGATGACAAGAATCTGCAAGTAAGTGGTGCTGCTTCTTGGCCAGAGTAAAAAATCAGCAATTTTATATATATATTTTTTTATGACAAGCTCAAAGAGACAGAGAATGATGGTAGGAAAGTTTTTAGATCACCTTTGATGTCTTTGTTAGGCCTATACAAAGTAGAGAATTTTTGGTTTTGTGAAGTAATTTATGTGACAGCTATACTAATACTTGAAAAACTTATTCAACAAAGACAAAATCTTGAAAAAAGGAAAAAAGAGTCCTTCAAGGAAAGAGGCATGGCTCTGTGTATGAAATCTGCCTATGCTCCTTCCAAGCAGAGATCAAGGAGGACAGAAAACCTCTGATCCTTGGGTGAGAGCTGAGAAGAGCCATGGTGAGTGCTGCTGGTGGATGTTCTATGAGCTGCCAGGCTGAAGGCCTGGCTGAAGCTGTTGGTGAGCAGGGCACAGGGAATCAGGGCACATGGTGGTGATGAGACAGGGCTGAGCTGGGAAAGGACTACAGCAGGGTACAAATCAGTCATTCTTTAAATCAAATATATTGTGTCTCTTCTTTTACTTAATAGTAGAGAACAAAGATTTTGGGGACAGATACTTTTTTAGATTTGATTCTACCTGCTAGGTAAATTCTGTCTGATTAGTATTAACATCAGAAGTAGTTTGAATGAGGACATCTAAAAAATTATAGCATCTGTGATTTCTGGGAAGGTTTTTACCTTCCAGAGCAGAAACAGCCTTATCCTTCCAGGCAAACAAAAAAAACTCCAAAATGTGCAGTAAAGGAACCAAGGTATTTCACAAAGATAGTTTTCAACTGTCACAGAAAACTCCTAAAGTACTTTTTCTGAAAGGCTGGTCCAATTGAAAAAAAAAAAACCAACAAAAAACAGTTACAGTGATTTAGCAGATCTTATAAGGAAAATAATTTTGGTATACTCTGGGAGAGCACAATGTAGTTGAAATTACTTGGCAATCCATAGCCAGAGAGCTGCTTGGTGCTCCAGATTCAAAATGGAGGGCAATGTTGAACAATGCTGTACAGTTACTTCTCTTGAGTCTGGTAATTTTCTGTGTCCATTTACTCATTTTTATAATGAATTAGCTAGAGGACTGAATAGTGTGACAGCTTTTCAAATCTGGAACACATCTGGGAGAAAATTTGGATGTGTTGGAGGATGGAAATGAAATCCAAAAATTATACTGAAAAATTGGAGAAGTACTCTGAAGGTGATGGATGAAGTCTGATGGTCATGGTCTGTGGGAGGGAAGGCTAGAACAGCTGGGTATCAAGTTCTGCAGGAAGCAGTAGAGGGCTTCTAGTGGATCATGACCTGAACGTGCCTTTAGTTTGTCTAAAGGGGCAAATTTACTAGTTTTGCCATGGCTGGAAAGCATTTTCATAAGCACTCTAGGGAAATGTGATCCTGATAAGGCTGTGAGAGTGATATGCACAGCAGTGCACCTGCCAGATGCATGAGGTAACTTTTGTGAGTTCCTGAGCAAGCCTCAGCTGCAGTGTGATTGCACACTGCAGTTCAAGACTGATGCAGACAGAAAGGGAGAGTCTGCAGAAAAGGAAAGAGAACTATTTGGTATAGAAATAGAAGCTTTACAAAGAAAAATGGAAAGAATTGGGAAAGACTGAAGAGGGACATCTCTTTAAGGATGTAAAATGCTGCTGCAAACCAGAATGGAATGAGCCATTCTCCATCTCCACAATGAATAGGACAGGAAATAATTACAGATTTCTTCAAGAAAAATTGATGGTGGGAGGGAGGATGAATACTGTTGGTGCAAAAATGAGAGTCAGTTGTGGAATGGCAGTGATGGAGACTTGCAGAACAGAAGCCTGGCAGGACTGGTGGTGGGCCCAGCAGAACAGTACATGCCTGCTTGAAATGTCTTCCAGGCAGGGGTTTAAAACATCATAAAACATATTTCTTTTATGATTCCCTAAAGAAAGAACAGAAAATTAAAATGAAGAGTTTTGGCAAGACCCACACTCTCCTGTTTTATTGCTTCTTGGTGTCCTGGGTGCTAAGTTTTACCTGGTAAAGAGATTTTACTGACTTGGTGCTGGAGCTTTTAGTGATGGAAATGGAATCTCCTAGAGTTTTTTCCATTCAAATTTAACCTAAGGGTCAGTCTCCCTGTAATGACTACTTTAATTTGCACAAGGAATACTAGAATCAGAAACTTTGAATTTACTTTGCAGTGTTTCTATACTTCCTTACATAAATTCAAGCAGAATTTGCCACATCCAATTCAAATAATTAACTATTGTGGATCTTAATTATGTAGGAGTTATCTATATATGCAGTTGGGTTTCTTTTAAGATTTGGAATTTCTATAATTTACTTGTTTTAACATATCTGGTCTAATTTTGGCTTAGCAAGTCTTTTGGATTTCTTTTTTTTTTTTTTTTTTTGTTTTGTTGAACATTATGATGAAAGATGAGGGAACACTTATCTTTTGAGGTGATTGTACGAATCTGATAGATTTGCTAATCAATTTCAATTGAAGGATATATTGTTAGACAATAAATCTGCCAAATTAATTCAAAAGCTTGACAAAATCTTTTTGTACAAACAACTGATTATAAATGGGCAGCTGTTTTCTGGCATAGAGGCACGGATCTATGTCTTGCAGAATAGCAAATCCACATTTTTATGACAGGATTATTTCATAAAAGCATCAGGTCTTGATCTTTATGACATTTTATTACCCTGCTTTTCAAATCAACATTTATTTGGACTTGGTAAATACTGTTTATTATTTTTTAGTCATTCACAACATGGGTGAATCTGTGTTCTCACGGAGGCAGTAATGCATTCATCATAAATGATACAGAGTTTTGAGCATATTTTAACAGAAATAACCACAGTATACAGTCATTTAAAAACACATTTGCAAAATACTGTTTTGCAACCAAAATGAAATGCTAATGCTGAATATAGACACAATATTTCAGATATGACAGATTCCACTTTTGCTTCTCAGTTTCTAACATTATTGTTACAAGTTGTCGTGTAGCTGAGTGCTTGGTGATTCTGAATCCTTGTGGTGATGCATTCAATTTCTGCAATGAGCTTTGCACTTAGAGAAGTTGAGTAACACACAGTTGAGTGTTGGTTTCTTGATTCCCCTTATGTTCTCTAAATACTGGGAGGGAGCAGAAGTTCATTAAAGTTAGGGGTCTCAGTAAATGTAGAGCAGGTGGGTTTTAAAATTTGGAGGAGGGAATGCATGTTCAGAGAGTGAGTGAGAAAGAGAGAGAGGCTTCACTTTCTGTGAGAAACACTTGGAGAGGAAGGAGAAAGGGGAGAGTTTCCCCCCACTAATCCAGAATCTAATTTGCTGCTGGAGGCTTAATCATATCCTTGTAACCTCAGGTAATTGTTACCAGCAGTTAGGATGGTTTTACTTCGTTTTCTAAAGCAGGCAAGGGCAATTTGGAATAAGGCTTACCTTCCTGGAGCTGGTCACAGTTTTACCTCATGGAATGGCTTAGCTCATATTCTGGTTTACTCTGTGGGCCTTTTGGGGTCAGGTGAGTGCATCTCTACCAGCTGCTCACCACACAGTGCACTTTACAAATCCAGGTACTGATAACCAGACTTAGATTAGAGTAACACACATTTTCAGCACACAAGAGTTGTAGCAGGGCCAGTGTGTTTCTGGCAGTCTCAACACAATGCAGTAATGCTTTGCTTTTGTGCACATGGGGTAGTTTGGTGGGTCTTTTGGTGTCCCATTTTTCCATACTTCTTTTCTGAGTTTACTGATCAGATAGTAGGTTTTACTTTATCTGCTAAATAATACATAGGATTAACAAAACTATTCCTACTTTCCATTCTTATAAGTACCAAGATAGATCTAGTTTGTGTATGTCTGTTTATTCTTTAAAGTGAATTTATATTTTAAAGGACCTGCACATTTGGAATTAATTTAAATAACCAGTGGACATTGCTGCTGGCTCTGCCAAAGCCAGGAGCAGGCATATTTCTCTGGCTGTTTAAATAAAGACAAGTCTGGGTCCAGAAGTTCTTAATAGGGCTGTTTTGGAAGCTTGCCTCCTGTCTCTATTCCCCAAAAGTTGTATTTTGATTTTAGTATTCATAACCAGCCATTGATTTTTCCAACCTAATTTCCTCCCTGATGTATTTAATATCAAGCCAGATCTGCCATCTATCTACAAATCACCCTGGCTTTACAAGCCAGCTCTGCCATCCATCTACAAACCATAATGGCTTTAGTCAGGAAATTAGAAGTAGGCTGAATTTTTTTTGAAAGTAAAGGATTCTTAAACCACTTATTTCAGCCCTGTCTCATGACTCAGCTTGTGTTTCTATTTGTTGCAGTTCCTGGCTCATGGACTTCATCAAGTTATAACATACAGCATATTGTAGCTGATTCAAATTCTGGCAATCAGAAGGGTTGGTTGCATTTTTTATTTTTAAAGAAAGAGCCTTCCTTTTTTGGGTAAAAATTATAGAAATACGTATTTTAATGACAAGACAGAGTCAAATGAATTGCATTAGAAAAAGGAAACATATAGTATAACAGTACCTCTTTAATAAAGAACAGGAAACTATTTAAAATTAATTACTGATAATTAATGACTGTAATTATGTTCTGAATTTCCTTGCTATGATAAACTCTATAATCAAAATCTTGTTCTTTGTAAAAGTCATCTCAGAATATATTACCAGAAGTAAAACTGAAGTTATAGTAAGAATAAAAATATGGAAGATCAATGACCTTAATTTCTGACAGATTTTGAAGATGGTTCAAAAGCATCACAATGGTTTCAGTCATGCATATGCCAAAGACATGGCTCCCAGTGTGTTGCAGCCAGAGAGGGATGATCCATCACCTTTGCCTTTGCTGCTGAAAGCAGAAATTTATGAAAATCAGCATTTGGGAATTTACATGGACACACTGTGCCCTAGAATTCAATAACAAATTTCAAATGCTCTGCTGATATTGATTAATGTTTAAGATTACCCTACAATTATGTTGTTACTATTATGTATTAAGCTTATAATACTTAATATAGAATATTCATCAGCATAATATATACAATCTCCTGTACTCATGCTTTGGTTTCATATGACAGTATATTTTTATGCTACTTTGGGGGTGGAAAGACCAGAGAACTACTTTTAGAAGAGGTAGGTATGCACCCAGATGGATTTTCTAAAGCATCTGAAAAACAGCAAAGTCTTACCTTTGAACTATGAAAAATTTTCTAGATTTGAAACTCTTGTTGGGGCTATCTTCACAAGTTTTAAATCCCATAGGGTGGAATTTCCTTAGGGACAGATTCTGTTTACGTGTTTCTGATGTTATTGCTGGGAGAGGTACTTTCCCCTACAAACAACTCATCTGTGCCCTACTCAGCAGGGTGCCCTGCAGTGTTCACCCACTGAACTGGACCCATTGAAACTCCTGAGTATAGAGCTATAAATTGTCAAAGAGAATTACCTCGAGCTTCTGTACGTATTTTAAAAACTAGAACACTAAATTGTAGAATTCTTAACTTAGGAAAAAAAATCCACCCTCTAAATAAAACATCATGAAAGTCTCAAAGTCTGAAAAACTGTGTCTGAGATATTAAGGGTCAAGAAAGGAACCACCTGAAAACAGCTAAGAATTATTGAGCAGACAGTGGATCTATGCACCTGAAGTACATGAGTGTCAATATCAGGCATTACCAGGTAATGTCTGTCTGTGGTGCAAATCAGCTGTAGGAGGCAGCTTTTTTGGGGGGTCTGTTGTCCTTACAGTATTTTTCCTGAACAACCAGATATTCTTGCTATTCCTTTTGATGATGACCTCATGATCATTGCATATTTTTGCTTGTGCTGATTGCTTGTGTGTATAAATTTTACACACCTTATAAACTAATGATGTCCTTCAGAGATATTTACTAAGATGACTCAGTTTAGTTGTATTTTGAACAGATTTCTTGTAATGTATCATTTATAGTGAAAGGAGAATTCATCTGATAGAAAAAGAAAGCTGATGCTCTACAAAATGTGCTTTGCTGCCAAACCCTTCATGCATATGGACTGGCTCTGTGTTTTGACAGTGTGTGAGGGGAATACCAGATGTCAACTAATCAATGTATACAGCACTCCAAAAATGTTTCTTTACCAATAAGTTATTCTTTTTTTTTTTTTCTGCGAGCTGCTGGAATGAGCTGTTCAACAGCTCCATTTAATTATTGCTGGAGCTGTGTCCTGAACTGAAAGGGACGAGACCCTACTGAAAAGAGAAGTCTTGTGTCTCTTCTCCATGGGAACGTGAAATCTTGGGGAATTAGATAAGAGTGTTGAAAAAGCACCAAGTGAAGGTTTAAAATGTTGTTATAAATCACTATGTAAAAAGTCAGTCATGTACATCGCCTCAGGATTTATAGATCAGAAGTATAAATTTCAAGCAAGTTAAAATTTTTCCATATAGGTAACAGAGCAGTGGACTTCAAATCAGTTGGCTCTACACCAAAAAGTTTGAAGATTTTAAATATTTATCAAAATGTACCTTTTAACCTTCACTCCTACTGCAAAGCAGCCTAAACTCTGTCCAAATCATTAAATTAATCCTTAGTGGCCTCTTCAAAATCACAATTTCACTTCTTTAGCATGCAAATGGTACTATTAATGCCTGAAAATATACAGTACAGAAAAATCCTCATCCACCTGTCTATTTTGATCTGGTCTGAAATCTTCATCATTGTTAAACTATAGACACATGATATAAAATGTAATTTTTAATTAATTATTGCAATGAAATGGCAAGAACTAGCTTTATTTGAAGGATAAAAAGATTACTCTTTTAATCTGTTTTATGCTGTTGAAAAGCATGTGTGGACAGTGTAAACTGAATTAAGTAAGAGGAAAAGACAGAAAGATATGAAAGTTTTTACTATGACTTTGTGCAGTAAGTTTTGGGATTGCCTCTCTTAACACAGTTCAGGAGGGTCAGCTTTAGGGCAGGGCTGCTGAGTGTTTCCCTCACTCAGAGAACTTGGTGCCAGGGGAACCCTGGGGGTGACCCTGTCTCCAGCCCCAGTGCCCTGGTTCACCTCCTGGACTTCCTTGGGTTTCCAGCAGCATCTGCTCACTGAGAGGGACTTGTAGGTTCCCCATGGAAGTCCCTGGAGCCCATGGGGGTGTTACAGTGGTTTGTGTAAGCTCTCTGTGAGTGCATCTTGGGGGAGCTGAGGTCTGTGCACAGCTCTGCTGATGCTGCAGCTCTCGGAGCAGCCTCAGCCTGGGCTCTGCTGGTGCCTGGCTCGTGCTGCCCACCCACCCTGCACCTCCCAGCCCTGGGCACACAGCCTGTGCCATCCGACAGCTGGCACTGGGGTGTCTGCCACCGTCTTGTCCAAGCTTGGGGGACACCCGAGGCTGAGCCTGGAGCGCTCCAAACCCAGCAGCCAGAAATGGGAAAGCCTGGGCTCCTGGTGGGACCTGGAAGGGGAGGGGAGCAGTCCTTGCACGTGCTGCTGCCCTTCTGGGTGCCAAAACAGGCTAGTGAACATCATCATGTTAGGATTTTTTTTTCCTCTTTGCTATTGCCTTAGTCTTAGGGGACATGGGTGGCTGAGGGATGGCCTTTGGCACACGTGCTCTGCCCACAGCTATCCACAGGGAGATGTCAGCAGGGAGATGGGAACTGCAGCTCCTGAGGGTGTGCATGAGATCTGGGCAGTCTGCTGGAACGAGGGGGGAGAGCCTGAGAGCAGCCCAGAGACACAAAACTCCACAGCAGGCAAACCCCTCCTGCTGCTGTGCTGCTGGGTCCTGCCCACTTTGCCTTTCTCTCTTCAGTCTGGTCCAGCCACTTTGGCTTTTCTCCATTTGGAGATATAAAAAACATCTTGCTGTGTTGAATTTGAAAACTTTTTGATCATCTGCTGTAAAGTTAGGAAGTCCAGGTAGGTCTAATTGAAACTGAGGCCAAGCTGGGGTCCTGTCACTGTCAGGTCCTTAAGGTTTCATGAAGTTAGAATGAGTAAAGATGCTGATGTGAATAATTGAAAATGTGTAGAGAGAGGCTAGTGCTAAGTAACCTGAAAGACATCGCTTATTAAATGGGTTCCTGTTCTGATTTTGAGACAGGTTTCATATTTTGGGAAGCTTTAGTTCAAATCTAGACAGCCTGTGGTCAGCCTTTTTGCTGCTGAATGAAAAGAGAAAGGCCTCATGGAGTTATTGTAAAACTGAATCAAAGTACTTTAATAGTTTCAAGAAAAGTTGGAGTTGAAATGCTTCAATACTTTATGATTTTAGGGAATTACCATTTCGTTTAGAATCAGGAATCTTTGTGCTGTATTTTTGCATGCCAACTTTCCTTCAAATATTTACAATGCTTTCAAGATAAGGTGAACTAGAGTAGTGTTGAAAACTAAACAAGGATATCCAAACGAGTGCTTGTTATGGTTCATTGCTGCTTTTGCTCCACATTATGTGAGCAATATTTTGACATATTGTAAAATAATAATATTTCAAAGAACTTAGCTCAATAATCAAATCTGTTAATATTTCTTAGTTTATTGATTTTGATTACAATATATATATTTTCTCTTCTGTCACAAAAATAATACCAAGTTCTGTGGTAGCCTAGAGCACAGTGAGCTGGGGAGGAGCAGAGAGGGGATGATTGGACAGGAAAATGTTCTGGTGCTCTCCAGCCTATACCCAGCTCCTCACAGACCACAAGTGTGAGGTCACAGCTGATGCAATTGAGAATGTTTGTGATGGTTCTCTGCTCTCTATGCTGAGGTGATCTCAACAGTGGGGAGAATTTTTTTACTAAGTAGTTGCATATAATATTTTTGAGTAAGTTTTGAAGTGTTGTGTTGGATGGAAAGGATTTTGCTTACTGTTTTACCACATAAATAATTTATGAAGACCTGAGAAAAATTGTTCTTAGGTCTGTTCCCTAATAAAGTATTCTTAAATAAAAGCTAATTACAGTAGTTTTGGTCTCCAATATGCACGTACAGGTAAGCTCAGTATTGTTTTGGTAAGCATATCTGTCAATGAATATACAGAGAAGGATGTAGATATCAGAGCTGAGCAATCTAAACTCTAAAACCATGTTCCCCCTGGAAAGTAGGCATTTTTAATGGAAATTATTGAAATTACATTTCTGAGTTATTGACAAAATAAGAAAAGCAAACATATATTTGGTCACACTGTCTTTTAAAAATAGCTTTCTTTTGCTCATATCCACAGATCAATGAAAGATACAGAAAAAGATAAGTTATTGTACTTACAGCAGGGAGGTTCCTTCAAGCTCATCCTTTCCACAAAGCAAGCAAGCAATATTTTTTTACATTTTTTATACCTATGACATAACCTTTAAAATATGATATGTGGTAGCATGTTAGCAAGTAATGCTATATATTAATAAAAAACTTTGAAAATGTTATAATATTTGGGTATGAGAAAAAAAAGCTGATTTAGTTCAAAGACTTACATAAAACAATCCTCTTGTTGATGTCTGATCCCAGATTTAACTGTGGAATGGGATACCATTCAAAATCTGTGCTTGTCTGTATTCCTGGGTCTTGGGGATAAAGGAGGCACACTCACATCTGAGATCTGGGAGTTATGGTTTTTGCCCTGTACGATCACACTGACGGCTCAGTTATTTTTTCTGAGGATCTAATGCTGTTTAATAAGTTTCACAACTCTGAACAATCTCTCCAAGCTCTTTAGGCCCTCACCCTGCAGTCAGGCAGTGATTGCAGAAGTTGAGCCACTGCTGAGGGACTGTGGCTGCTGCCCTACGACCATTTCCATCCCTGGCCTTGTGCTGACGTTTCTTTACCTTTTGATAATGTCAAGATTGTTTAATTCACACACAACTTCCATTAGAAATGTCCAGGTAAGGAACAGCACCAGATTGCTGTGAGGGTAAGAATCCAGGTGGAAAGATGCACTCTGAATGCTGCTGCTCTGCTGTGGGTTGGGAGCAGAATGGAGATGCAGAGATTGCATGTCATGGCATAAAGGGTGTGCTCAGACGGACCATGGGTTCCAGGCAAAGCTACTGAACTTTTCAATCATGCTGTTCCCCTCTCCTGCTCTGGGGACAAGGCTTTCTGTAGAAGGAATTTAAGAAGATTGAAGGAAAGCAAAGGAAAGGAATTATCTTTGATACCAAGTGGCTCCCAGCAAATAATTTCACTTGAAGTTATAACTCTTTGTTGGAAAGACCTAGTTTTGGGAATCTTAAAGCTATAATCAGAGGAGCATCTGAATTTTTCTAATTTTTTTTCTGTAGCTAATTTGGAGATAAAGCATATTACTCCAAGAATAAATTTAAAGCTTTGAACTGATTTGATATAAAACCAATTTATAAATTTCAAACATATTTATATAGTATAATTTTCTATGGTTCTATATCAACAAATACTAAATTCAAGTTAGTTTGAAAAGAATGTCAGCATTCTTTTGTGGAAATCAATGGAATCAAGCTTCTCTTTTAACTTCAGTTTTCTCTGTCTGCAGAGACATTAAAAAATTTCTAGAAAGAGAAACATGATGGTAATATATTAAAAAAAATGAATGGGCAAAACCTTATTGATGAGAATTTTGATCATTAAGGAGAATTTTTCATAGTCAAGGTCTTGTTCTATAAAGAGTTGGCTTTGCTGTGTTTTATTGAATCATGGGGAAACCACCATATGTCCCTGAGTTTCATACCCTTTATATATCTAGAATAATCATCTTCCCACCTACTGCCTAACAGTTGGCCAGAGATGCTCTTCTTTATGTAAATATAATGCTTTGTATTATACTTTACTTTTAATGTAAATAATGTAACTCACTGTGTACCAATACATAAAATCAGATTGACATGTTATAGCCTGGATAAGTAGCTCACACCAATAACTCGTACTGAAGACAGCATCTGCTATCCATGTGAATCTCTTCCATACAATTTGGCCACTCTTCTAACACTGGTACAGATAGCATGGAATTAGCCAGAGCACCAGGAGCTCATATTGGTACTTTTGGAAAGACCTTATTAGGAATATTAATTCATTCAAACCTGTGGCTCCATAATATGCATTTCTGTAATGGCCCTTGAAGGGATTTTACAAAGATCAAGTAGGTGAAACCTCAAGACCCTGGTCTGTGATAGCTGGTACTATTGTGCTTTATGGATAAGGAAACATCTGGAGAAACATGGAAAAGTTCTATTCTGCCAGCAGGCAGGAGTGAGACCTGTGTGATTTGCCCTGAGAGTCACAGGAATCTCTGGCAGAGCTGGGAGGAGAAACAAAATCTGTTCCAGTGACCAGGGGAGAGGATGACTGAGGCAACATGTCCCAGTCCTCAGCTGTTTGTGAATCAGTGCACTCTCAGGGGAAGTTAAATTTTATTTCCCTGCTTTTTTATTTTCTCTGCTTTATCACAAAGGGGTAAATGGGATTCAAGAGTCAAAACTTGTAGATTTTTTCCTGTTGAGCTAACACCTATCACCATCTATGTATGCCTACTAGTACTATAAGTCAGTCTGTAAGCTACCTAAGGAATTTTGGTTTAGGTCTCTGTGTGTTATTGTAGTGATCCGTGATTTTGGTTTCAGAATCTGTCTCAGCCACAGGCTTTTTTTTGAGATTATTTTTCAGGGAAACAAAATGGGTTTTTATCATTAGTGAAGTTGTTTGCATATTTACCTGAAGCTGAAAATTTTAGCAATATAGTCAGTCAGTGCTTATATGTTAATTACTGAGGTGTGGGAATACTAAATTAGCTTATCCACAAATGTAAAAGAATGAGACTGTGTAATGGGCACTCATTGGTACAACAGCATGACAGTCTTATGAATTAAGATTTCAATTTCAAAGTATTTAGAAATTAAATAGGTATTCTCTTTTAATTTTCCCTGAAAATAATTGTCACAGGCATCACAATGATTAGTGTTTTCATAAGAAAAATATTAATTACTTAAAAGAGCCTGCTGGTTCTTTACTAGACCTTCCAAGCATTCTTTCTAGTTTACACAGTCTATTACTCTAGAGGGTGAAATCCAGAAGTCTGCACTCAGTATTTATGCAGTTTCAATTGAAATCAAATCCCCAGCAGCTTTAGTAAGACTTTTACCTAAACCAATTTCTGAATAAGCACTTCAGAATCTGGACCCTAGTGGAAATATGTAATCTGAATTTAAAAAGAATTGCTCTGAGTATACAGAAAGCTATAACATTCAGCAGCTGAAGAAGAGAATTCACAGTATCCTAGGTTTTAAATTATTAACGCCTATGAATTTGTTATCTTCTGCTTTCTTTCAAAACTTTTTACAGCAAAAGAAATTATTCTTGTTGGTGTCAGGTTTCTGCCAGTGACGCTTGTAGTGCTCTTCCTCAGCTGGAGGTCTGGTTGCTCTTTGCTAAGCAGTCCCCTGCTTGTGCCACAGAACTCCAGCAAAGCCCAGGTCAGCTGTATTTTCTCGTGGTGGATGAAGGAATCATCCAGGAATAAGGCCTGGTGCTCATGTGTTAGCTCAGAGCCAGGGCTCCTCTGTGCACCTCAGATGAAGGCTGTGTTGTCACATTCAAACTTTAAACAACCTACTTGAATAGTAAAAATTATAATAAATATTATTGGAGCATATGATAATGCTTCTGGATTTGTTGTTGCCTGCAATATTTAATGTCTATTTAAAGGTAGTAGTCAATATTTGATCTTATCTAACACTGAGCAAGAAGGGAATTGTGCAATACGCACATTTTGTCACTCTTTTTTGACTTTCTGTGTCTTCCACGTTTTCAAACAGCAGTGATTTGGCTAGAAAATTATTCCTTTGTGTGAATTACTTTTTCCACAGTGGTCTAAAATAAGACCAGATTAATATGGAACTTCCTGGCTTTATTGAGTTTCTTTGGCTGTGGCAGTACTGAGTATGGGCAATACAGCCCTTGTCCAGCTAGGTGACAGATTTAATGTGAGTGACACCTTTATATGGAGCCCTCTCTGGGTCACCATGTTACTGATTTGATCAGCTGATGGTATCCAAAGAACATCTTTCCTTTCTTTGCTGCCTTATGGGAGCACGTTCTCTCTCGGGGTAATTGCCTCATGAAGGTCCAGCCTTTTCTCAGAGTTAGGGAAGATAAATGCTCCAAGACAAATCAAGTTAGCAAATATCTCTAGTTAGCAAATATCTGTTTGATTTATGTAGCATGTTGGTTTCACTCTGTAAGTTTCTAGATATATCAGTGTTGAAACAAGGGGGTAGTTCAGAGTATATTGTGTAAATAAAAAAAATTAAATTATTGAGGAAAATTGTATTTAATCAAACATTGTGGAAGAAACACTATTGAATATGGTAATGCTCTCATTTTCCTTTGCATGTACTTTGTTTGCATTTTAGGTGACTTGGAGTACTGAATTCTGTACTCATATGGGCTGGAATGGGTGATAAAATACAGTAGTGAATACTATCAGTATTTGGCATTTGGAAACCAAAATATATCTATTTTGATTAAGTGTGACTTGATGTATTTGTTTCCCACTTCTGTAAGTGTAACTCACCACATTCCTTTTTCAACAGAACTCATTCTCACAAATTCAGAATCTCAAGTCCTAAAGACTTTGTTTTAATAGGTTTAGACTTCTTGGTTTAGAGAAGTAAGTCTTGCAATAAGTTGTTTTACAGGAACCTAGTGAAATAATAAATGAAAAAATGAACACAGTGGTAGGATGAGCACAGCCTGCACATATTTGTTTAAGAATTTGGGTCTAAACCTGTTGGTGAAGATAAGAAAATTTAAAGAGAATGTGCTGTATTATCCAGGGAACCATATGGTGCTAACAACTTTGTTGCTTGGATCAGTCTACCATTCAGATGACAAACAAGTAAGAAAATGGAACTTCATCATTTGTGAAGTTAGTAAAGAAGTCTGACACTGAGTTTGATCAGAAGATATAGGACTTTTGCTCCCTGCCTGATATTTTTGAAAACATGTATATACTTAGAGAAGTAAGAAATAATAAACGTGAGAAAATGGAAATAAAGCCTCCCCCCCCCAAAATTAGAATAGTCTCTGAGGGCATGAGGGAAAAGGCCTTTATTTCTAGCCAACAATTGTGTTTTATCTTATGACATTCTTAGTAGTTCTTTCAATCCCCTTGGTTTTAAATGCTATCAATACTACAGTATGTAATCATCCAATACACATTAGAAAGCTATAAAAAAATAACTGCCTTCTTCATATGTTTTCTAATAGATTTGGAAGTGTTCTCCATTCCTTAATGAAAATAAAACAGGGGAAGATAGGTTTTGAAAAGAAAATAATTTTTCAAAATTAGGTGTTGAGTCAGCTGATCAAGTCAGATTAGTCTGTGTGGGTTTCTCTTTTGGCAGAACAGGGAATCCTCCATAATGACCCAAGCAGTTAATGAGCAGTCCCAGTTTCTTGTGCCATTCCTTCTGGACACCATCTTGTTCTGTACTGGAGTCAGTTAAGAAAACCTTTGAAGTACAGAAGTGAAGCACAAGGACTGGAAATTAACTCGTCATTTTTCATTAGTTACTTCTCTACAGTATGGAACAGCATCTCATAATGGCCCAAAACTGCCTAAAGCCTAGGCACTGTAGGTGGTACAGAATCCAAGGGGTTAATATACTGAGGGAGAATTTGATCCAAAATGGGAAGGTATTGCATGAATTCTTAAAATCATACTTTTCTCTTGTTTTCTATAGGTAGGCTGGGGATATTTTTAAAATCCTCCCACTGACCTGCCAAATCACAGGATGGAGTTACTCAGTGTCTCCTTTCCATTGAATGTTTTGCCACATGCAAACTTTCATCTTCTGTTAGTGTATGTTTCTGTTTTGCTAGGCTTCCTTTCAAAGGTAGGTATTTTGCTAACATATGAAACTGCAAGGCAACTTAATCATATAAATGACAGAGTCCCAGGTCTAATGTCTTTGTCTAGTGATACATTTCTTATCATGGTGTGGTTTGATGGTGATAGGAATTGTTTTTTATCATTTTATGCCCTGCAAATTCAGAGCAAAGAAAACTAACTTGCATAGTTTGTAATTATAATGGATTTTCCCCTCCTCATTATATGTGGATTAGAACCAAACCAAATTGTAATATCTTTCTGATTTCTTTTCTTTGCATTTAGAATAGGGGAAGGTTAAATGTATCCGATAATCTTTTCTCTGTGGAAAGAAGCTACCACAGAGTGAATTGCAGTTGCTAATGTGTGACACCAAAAGCCCTTTCATCCTGACTCACAGCTCCAGTGCCAATAGCTATTATCCCTGGACTGGTAGTTTACAGTTAGTGTCAAAAGCACCTGACATGTTGCTGGAAGCATGAAATAGATCAACTGATAATGAAGATTACTGCTGGTCTACAAAGTTTCCTAATCTAGCTATATTAATAATTCCTTTAAATGCAGGTGATTTTGTCAGAAGGAAAAAGTCTGAGTATAGATGTTTAAAGGGACATAAAAGGAAATGAGGCTATGTGTGTTAGAGTACCAGTTTCAGAGTTTTGGTTAGTTTGATTAATTTGAAATGCCAGCAGGTTGAATTAATTCTGAACTTGTTACTATTGAGTCTCTTTCTGATGATTTCAATAACCTTACCTGGAAGTAATAAAAAACCCTCTCCAAAACAAAACAAAAATACCCAATCAAAACCTACACAAGCAAGAATGACTAGTTTTTTTAAAGTTTAAGTAGGAAGCTTTTGTATTTATTGAACAAAAATCATGGTAGAGTATTTAACTGTTGCTCTTTTGTTGGGCTTCAAAATTGTTCTTCAAAACTTTTCTACTGAAGGTCTGAGACATAAAATTTCCTTATTTAATGACTGGAAAAATATTAATTAATACTAGTCATAATTTTATTCTTATATTCTCTCAGGTGAATTCCAGATATCACTACTCTCTTTCATTAGGCTAAAATATTTCCTAGGTGATACTGCAGGCCACAATGGTTTGGTGTATTTCAGTCCATTTCAATATTACAGGAACCTCCCTTGGGCCATTCTACCCCGTACCCTCCAATCTTAAATGACGCTGCTCCAGTAAAGACATAGAATTGAAATGAATCATAGAAAACATTAAAGGTGAGTTCATATTTTTCCCCATTAGCCTGTGCTGGATAAATAAAAGGTGCTCTGTATCTTGTATCAAGCTGGGCCCATCTCTGTAATCCTGTAGCTTCGTCTGAGCCCGCAGCAGAGGGAGGCAGCACACGCTGAGCCCCGTTTTATGAGCACGGTAATCTCACTGTGACACATTTACTTTAATCTGTCAATGATTCATGTTTGACACAGACTTGAATTAACGTTAGGAGAATTAAAAGAATAGGAAAACCTTTTATTTTTAAAATGGAGATGCAAAACAGGCAGAGAGTTGAATGCCTCTAGCCAAGACAATATATCAAAGAATGTTCTGTGAGATAGACACAAAGATCAGGTGCTCTTGCCATGAGGGAGAGGAATTTGTTTGGAAAAAAATATATAAATAAATCCAGGAAAACTAAACAAAAAAAGCCATTTACACTCCTCCCTCTAGAATGGGAACTGCATGCAATGGCCATAACCAGACTGAGGCATGGTGAATTAATGCATAGACAATTTCTGCAATTACTAAACACACCAAAGAAACCAGACAAAAATAACAGAGCTGTGTCTTTTGTTTTATAGAGAGAAGCTTGGTGCCTGACGAAGGGTCAAATGAAAAAGTGACCAGGTGAAGAGGGAGGATGCTTTCTTTAAATGCAAAATTTTGGCTTCCACTCTGCAAAAGCACCCATTGAGATGCATGCTCCTGGTGCTGTCATGGTCTAGCCAAATTTGTGACATCTCCCTCTCTAAGGGGTGATGTTGGAAGCCTTGTAGGTTTCAGATCTACTTCATATTAGTAACTGAGAGTGTGTGTGTTGATACCACAGATGTTTAGATGGTTACTCTTGATCACAGATCTAGCAGGCTGTAACTGGGCAGTATTCATAGGAGAGAGGAGGATTTACATGTGTCTCCCAGCCAGGGAACCCACTTTCAGATTAAAACCATATTAATTTTTCCTTTTAACTAGGTAGAACCAAGAACATGATGATACTATTTATCAGCATGTTATTGTTGTGCTCCATAAATCTGACCCATGAAACTGGCCTGCCTGGTCATCAGGTGAATGTTTACTGAGCTAAGCCCTAAATAACAACTGATGACTTGTATTGGGACAAATATCCACGTGAAGCTAGGGAAAATTTCCCTTGAATAACAGCTTCTGAATTTTGTGTGTTATGCTTTGGAGAAATATTGGTTGGCAGTATTTATGCAAGAGCTATTTTGAGGTGTCATTAGAATTTGAAAAAAAAGCAATGCCTGTCCCCCATGTTTTTACTAGGAAAAAAAGGTCCATAATTTCCAGAAGCAAATTATAATTTTAACCCTTGTTTCCCTATTTTCTTGTCAAGGTTAAAAGAGTGAAGTGTGCTGGAGTTGGGAAAACTCAGTGTTGGTTGGAGGTGAAGTCACCAGCATAGCATTTCTGCACCAGTCACAACCGATAAGTTCAAAACCACATCAGGTGAGGTTATTGTACCCTTGACTTGAAATGTGAAAGTCAATGCATGTGCAATCACATATCAATGTTAAGCCTCTTCCTTGTCAAATCACATATCACTAATGAGTTTTTAACTGTGAGTTTGGCTATATAAATTGTCAGGTTTCTTCTGCATTCGTGCGGTATGAATAGATAGATAAAAATACCAATGTTATGGTAACTTCTGCATTTTAGGTTAAAGAAGCTCATATAATTTTCCTTTTTACTCAAAAAGAATTGCTAGCAAATCAAAATAGAAAACACAAGCAAACAGAAGAGGGAATATTTGAACTAGTACATGCAAAATAATTATTCAGCACTGCAGACTAGTCTTTTGCAAGGCTTTAAATAATATATGTACAGAGATTAGAAATCCCTGCAAGGAAGTTTTTAATTTTTTTCTGTATGCTTCTCTCCAGTATTTTCTTTGAAGCTCACATGGCATATCTTTTAGCCTAATTTAAAACGGTGTTTTTACATCAAAAACTGCAGCCAAGCCAATACTTTTTCCTTAAACTGGTTGTTCAAAGAGGAAAAAATTGTTAAAATTTGTTGTTTAAAAACGTTCTGCCTCATGTTAGTGCAACCTCTCCCTCTCCCTCTCCCTCTCCCTCTCCCTCTCCCTCTCCCTC
>JAOTQP010000403.1:22714094-22739236 GCA_026413545.1 Cichladusa arquata | reverse complement strand
CTCCCTCTCCCTCTCCCTCTCCCTCTCCCTCTCCTCTTTGTATTTCTTCAAAAAATATTTTTTCTCAGAAACACGATAAAGAAATAGATATTTTTCTTTAGGTAATGGATGGCCATACAGTGGTTAAAAATCTGATAATTCTTAGTTGGAAAGTACTACTAAATGGCACAAACTTTTTGTGTTACAAAATTCTTTAGCTGAATTACAAAGTATGTGGAAGAAAGTGCAGAGTGATCAGGGGTTAGAAACAAAACTAGAAAAACAAAGGTATAAAGACATACTATATTAAGCCCTGCAGCAGTGCACCTTATTTATACAACAGAGAATGTCTACAGAATAAGCAACCAGCACAACAGAGGTATGACTAATAGATAGGTATGAATCAGTGGATTTGTATTCTTCTCACACATCCCTCTTCCCAAAAGCAGAGAAAATGAAAGAAACCCCCTCCTGCGCTTTCTCACACATTCATCCTTTTCAAACCTGATGCTCACAGTTATGATAGTTAAATTTTAGCTTTGGGCAGCCCAGGGTACTAATCTTGCATGACCTGTTCCAAATGAAATCATGCCCTTATGACTCATTTGCTTTCCCTATTTTTTTTTTCTCTTTGAGAATCCTGTATCCAAGGACTCTCTCTATCAAAATAATAATAATTTAAAAATAATCTAGAACCTCTGTCTTGTTGCTGTAGATATAAATGTGAAGAGGTAGAGCATAGGTTTCGATATTTTGGAATCTGGATTACTTCTAGATCACAGTTTCCCTGCTTCAATTTAGTTGCATGGAAGGACATTTTCTTAATATCAGGTTTATTACTACCCCTGAGTGCAAATAAATCAATATCTAATTGCAGCACGGTTAAAATAAATTGATGAATTTGTTTTTATGGTTCTTATAGGGAGGCAACTACTAAGAATAGAAAGTACCATCCCTGCCATGATAACTCACCCCCAGGTAAACAGGCTTATCTCAGCTCAAGGTGGTCATAAAATCAACACTCCAGCAAGTAGCTTTGTCTCTAAAAATATCCCAGATATTTTATCACTAATTATTAATGTAAATTCAGGTCTTCCAGGGTTTTTTCTTTTTAAGTGTAGCACTTATGGGTTACTTGGAGGTATGTGGATGGGTTTCAGCCTTTCACAATACCTCCTCACAAAAAAGAATATTTGTATTTTTTATTCTAGAAGATATATATCATTATACACAGTTTGTGCCTTAAATGTGCTTTTTTGTGCAGTTGGGGTTTGAGAAGGATTCCAGTGATTCATAGGCCTTGTCCTGGATCTTGTACAATAGCACATTAACCTTGGTGGAATATGTTAAAAGAACAGGGTCTTGACCTTGCAACATTACTGCATGTGCCAAGCTTCCCCTGTGGGACTCCCTGCATCTCCCCTGGAAAATGCCTAAAACCATAGACAGGAGTATTGATTTTGCAGGGGAATAACGTTAGGGTACAAACCATACTCTGATACTTACCTTGCCTTTCCAATGCAATGCAAAAGCACTGCAATCTGCTTTCAGCTGTGGTTGGAGTTAGCAGATGAATACAGTGGGTAAAGGATTGTTGGTTTTACCCAACCTCCTCGTTGTTCTTGTTTGCCTCTGTAATTAATGACAATGTGTTTTTCTCATGTTTCTTATTTATGGCTGGGTAACTCCAGACACAAATGCCAGATCTGATGAACCTGAAAGGGAAAGTAGGTGGGAGCAAATTTTCCAAGAGTGTTATTCTAGTTGACAGGTCTGCCTCTTGTGACATTAATAATGCTTCACAAATGTTGATATAAATCAAGATAAAGCCAGAAGCAAACCATAGGCAGGATGGGGAGCCTTGGCTCTGCAGTTTTAGCATCCCCAGAGCTGATAGTAAGACTGCAGCTTTCAGCTGTGAATAACTTCCTCCTTATCCCAGAAACTTGTACAAAAACATAGGTTCTACATCTACCTGTACATATGAATCACATCAGGCATCCCCAGGGCCAAATCAGCAAACTTGATTGAAAATTTGATCCAAAATAAAGTGGTTTAAAAAAAAAAAAAAAAAAAAAAAGTGTTTTCATGGACACTGGTGGACTCAATCTCAGCATGTCCCCAAAATCTAATTCTCTAGCTACTTCTATGAGTTTGGAGGCCCACATTTCTAGAGCACTTTGGCATCAAAATACCAGCTTGGTCCTCAAGTCCTTATGTTGGAAGGTACATCTAAAATTTACAGAAACAAGAATGTAGCTGGTAATCTTGCAGAGTTTATGTGCAAAATAAGTTGGTTATAGGCCTTATGCTGCTTCGGGAAATAAGGACAAATATTAGTTCCTCTTGGTGCTGCAGAGCCCCTCTCTAGCTTTTGTTGGTGGTGAAGTGCTCAGTCAGATTAGTGAAGAGCAGGGCAATCTACAAAGTACACAGGAGAGGAATGAGACTGGAGCCAAGGTAAGTGTTTGCAGTACTGTGTCAGAGTCCCTGCCTAATAATGAGGTGCCTTTTGGAAGTGAAGGACATTACCTCTCCTGAATGTGGAATTCTGTTCCTAAAATATGTCTTTTAACACCTGCAGCTGCTGATTTTGCTTTTCTGATGCTGTATGGTTAAGACAGCAAACACCAGAGGATAATATTTTGGCAGGAACTACTCTGTCTGCACTTTTTCTTCCATGGAAGATGCACGAAGGTCAAAAGATTCCAAGGGAGGTTTTGTGGACAAGAGAGCTGCATGTTCTATAGTAGAAGGTGGATGCCATAGTAGCATTATAAGAAATTGGCACTGTTTCATTTTTTTTGTAGATGTTCTTGCAAAGCCCTTGTCTTCCACTAGTGTGTGGAGCTCTCTCCTGATAGAGAAAACTTTTTAACTCTAAAGTCATTTGTCTGTCTGGATCAGTAGTCAAACTCTGCTCACTTAACCTCCTGCCCAGCCTCTCTCTCTCTCTCTCCACTTTCTCTGTTTCTGACTGGTCTCAGAGTCTTTTTTTCACTTAAGCTCCCTTGCAAATTGAGAGAAAGCTCTTCCTTGCTTTTCTACCATTCCTGACCATTTTTACTCCTGGAATCTGTGTACAGATTCTGTTTCCTGACATCTTCCTTCTTTGCCTTGCTAAATGTTCAGCCTCCATTAAAGCAGTATGTATCTCTAAGCAAAGGCATGATCTTTCCAATTAACAGTGAAATTTGATAGTAAATTCTAGAGCAGTAACTCCCTCTTTGAGTTACTCGTCTGCATCATCTAGATCTCTGTACCAAAGAGGGATGTTTCTCCGAATCTGAACACTAAGGATATTAAATGCATGGAAAAAATGCCCTCAAGACCTTGAACTTCCCAGGAAGCCTTCATTTACTTCCACCAAGGTATAGGGAAAAGGCAATTAAATGGCTCAACATCTGCACTGCCTACTGAACTGCAGTTGCTGAGTTTAATGCAGCATTTGCACCTAGCAGAGTAAATCAGCTGTGCAGCAGGTTGAGCTTCTGATTATAATAAGATAGGACAATACCCTACCTGTGAGACATGAAGCCATGTCTCCAACAGTGTGATAAAACTGAGACAAAGAAAAAGGAAAAAAAAAAAAATTAATCCCTCAGTCCTTGAGGAGAACGGACCTTGTGGAGACCTTGGAAATCTATTTGGCCATTCTGCAGTAATGCAAGAGAACAGCCCTTACTGACTCTTTCTGGGCAAGATTTCTGATCACCACAATTACAGACTGCTGAAACTTCATGGCATGGAAACTTCTCTCCGTGTCTTTCTTGATGGTAAACATTTGAAATATTGCCCTTAAAACGCTTCCTAGAGTTGTACACTTTAGTGCATTTTTCTGATGTTACTAGAATTAAAATTTGTGTTTTTATGATGTGGGCAAGTTTCTCCTATATTCTTGGATTCTTACCAAGTTCCTTGCAATTTTGGTTTACTTTCAGCAGGTCCTGAAGCTTCCAGGGAACAGACTATGACAATTTGAAAAGGGTTTAGCCTCATTTGGAGTTGTCTACCAAATTATGACTGTGTCTATTCCTCTAAAAATTGCTTCGGTCCTCACCTGAAAGAAGAATTTGCAACTTACTATTGCACATATTACAATGTAAAATTGTCTTTTTCATGCAACCTTTGAACATTTCACTATTTTTATTAATTCACTTTCTTTTTCTTTAAATGTAAATAACACCCCCAAACAACAACATCAGATGATGGATTCTCTTCATTTATATAACCTTGACTTTACCAGGTGCGTTTATCCCAGAAAGGCCTGGCAAGCCCCAGGGTTCTCATTTTTCTTGTAATCTCCTTTCATTGGCATCTAAAGTGGCATTAAGTATACAGATATTTTGACCTTGAAGTCTTCTCAATAGAACAGAATAGCAAGACCCCTTAAATAATAAAAGAGGCAGTTCATAGTTTTATGGTTATAAAATAAGATCCCATTTCTTTTCAAATGATGTGGTGATTTTTCAATGTCTACATTTACTGTCTCTTTGGAGACTTACAAGTTTGTTTCTGTCATCTCCTAAAAACACAACTAAAATCTAGAAGGCATTTTCTTTTTAAAAAAAATGCACCCCATTTTCAGTTCTGGAAATGCTAGTTCTCTTTCACCACCTATGCCCTTTCATTCTTCCTATAATAACCACTCCTCTTTTTCCTATTACTTTTTTTTTCTTTTTCTTGACAAAATGCTTTGTGTTTCATATTGTCATGCTCCATTTTGACTAAAGATCCTCAAGCATTTTGGATAGTCAGTATTAGCCCTTAACTGCTCACTGCACAGACTTCATAAATACTATATTAGCTTTCTCTTTAACAAAAAGAGCCAAAATGTCCTATTTTTATTAAGAGTACAGTGAGGAAAACTCATGTAATTTACTTTTGGTACAGTCTCTCATTAAGAGAAATGGAAAGCTGATTTTATAGTCTGAATTGGTACCTTGATAATATAATAGCATATGTCTCATTGACAGAACACAATGAAATATATTTCATTGATACAACACCCCAGTTTCATTTTAATAAGTAAAGAGTTCACAGTATTCCAGACAATTCATTCTGTGATCAAAGTGTTGGCAGAGATTTAAAAAAAACCCTGCCTGCTGGACATATTCTCCTGCATTTCTCTGTGGCACATAAAGCATTTAGGACTAATTACCATTGTCACCTTTAGAAAGCATGACTTGAAAAACTGGAAAGAGAATTCAGACCCTACCCTTGCAGCTCTGTGCCATGACATCTCCCGGGCCAGGGAGCAGCAGGGTCTGTGTCTCTTTGGGATGGCTCCACGTCTGCCAGGAGAGTGGCTCTGGCACAGCAGGGCAGAAACCTCCCTGGGAGCTCAGGGCCTCTCCAGCAGCAAGCTCAGCCTCTCAGGTGCCTCTTCTGGGCAGGGCTGCAGCTCAGAAAGGACTCGTGGCTTTTAAAAGGGACTGAAATTTCTGGGGTTTCTGGGCAGAGCAGATTGGGTACACTGACAGGAGCACACAAGGATGGGATGGGGGGTTTGCAGGGCCTGCAGAGCTGTATTTTAGATGTTGCAGTTTGGGAAACATTATTTGGATGTAGGAAGCTTTTCTTCAGTGAACCTTCTGCTGAAGCAAGCCCTGTGCCAGGTTACCATCGAATGATTTACTAACCCTTGAAAAGTGAGAATGGCACAGCTCAGTGGCCTGTGTAAGCTTCTTGTCCCTTAAATGGCAGTGTATGAGAATTTTATATTCTCCCTCCGTGCTTCTCTTTTTCACACTCAGTTGTTCATTCTTCACATTCTCGACTTTGTTTTCATCCTATTTCTCACTGGACTTTTTCTCTGCTCCCTCACTGATCCTTCATTTGTAGTGTCTCCTAAGCAGAATAACAATCAAGTGACATTCAATTTTGTACCAGCCTTTTCAAAAAAGTGTGATTTGAAATTAAAGAGCTTGAATATACCATCTAAAAATCTGTATGCAGATTTATGTGTTGTGGATAAATCAAAATTAAAATATTTGGGGAATTGTTTTTAAAATTGCAGCTTACATATGAATTTACAAGGAGAGTCCTTAGCCTTGAAAAAACCTTCACTGGAATTAAAATTGTGCAATGGGCTAATCCCACTAGAAGACATGCTGCAGATACTAGATGATTTTTAATGTAGGATAAAATGGCAGAGATTGCAAGTTTACTCTCTGTTGTAAAATTATGTATCATTATATTGTTTGTCCATGTTTTCGTATGTCTGTTAATTGTATATAAATGTGAAGATTAAGCACATAACATCAGATAGGAATTCATGTGCATGTAGAATTCAATTCCACAATACCACCATAGACAAAATCACTGTCCCCAAACTATCCACACATTCTTCTTCAGCAAATAAATTGACATATAGTTAAGTCCTTCAGTTCCTTTGAAAAGCAGACTTTAAGCACATGCTGATAAAAGTAGCTTATGGTCTTATTAAGATGTATGGGCATAATCCACTGAAAATTTAATTGTTGAATTTAGCATCACGCAAGTGTTAATGTCTGAAAACCTGGACCTCATTTACACCTGCAAATTCATTTAGCATTGCCTAGTAAAAAGCTTTAGGTGTATAAAGCTTCATCTGCAGTGCTAAAAGATATTCTTACAATGTGCCCATGTCAAAATCAACTGCAAAAGTTTTATACAAAGTCAGATACCTCATCTAGTGTGTCTAATAGTTCTGAATATGTGCATGTGTTGTGAGTTATAGGTACAATAATTCTGGCTTATTTCACTTGTATAATGCTTCATTTGTGAGCTGAAGGCCTGGATTCTGTGGTGCATGTAACCAGACCAGGATAAATCCTGAGAAATGCTTTATCTGGAGTCATCTTCTCTAGATGATTCTTTTGCATGAAAACTACTTTCACAGTGATGTCTTCAGAAAAATGTTTTGAGACAGCCATTCAGATTATCATATGAAACAACTCACGGTATTTTATCTTCTCACACAAGATTTAAATCTCTCTTGAAAGACATAGTTAATTTTTAATGATTTTTCTCCAGAACCAACCAAATTTTTAAAACTAAAGCTGATATTAGTCCCATGAACGAATGACATCAATTGAAATGTGTTTTTTTTTTTTTCCAACGTGATTGATGTAATTTCGTATTAAAGTGACCTTTGTTAGAAATGTTTTGACTATAATGATTTCCTGTCCTTTTTGCTCAGCAATCAGAACAGCAGAACTGGCATCAGCCTGTTTCAGCTGCTTACTGTTAATGCTTGCAGGGAAGCAATCTGCCTGCCTGAAGGATGGGCAGTGGCTCCAGGTGGGGGTCAGCACCAACGAGCAATGGAAATGTGAAATCCCAGCTTGAGAGGTTAGCAAGGAAGCAGAGCTGGGCCTCACACCACTAAAAGTACAGTCAAATTGCTACCTTGAATTTAATTATTTTACCCTAAATTTCTTAAGAAGTTTTGTTCTCAAGTGAATTGTGTTTCTGACGTGTATGGGCTGATTCATATTTTTATAGGCTGATCTTTGTGTTGGAAGTCTGGCATCTAGAAAACCTGTGATTTATGCTTGTGAATGATACCTGTTATATAGTTATAGAAACATACCTGCATCTGTAAAACTGATTGATAGCTCCTTATATGAAACCATCTTATTACGAGCGACTACAAGTGCCGAGGATGGCAGTGATCTTTTGTAGATTCTCTGGATGAATGTTGTTTAAAAGATATTTTCTTATTCTCCCCGTCCCTCACACAGCTGCCTGACCCTTCCTCCTCACAGCACAGCCAGCAGCCCCCAGCTGCCTCTGCAGCAGCTAACCCACCCTTTGTAACACCCATCCTCACTGGACATAGCTGTGACCTATTAAGAGGCAAGGCTGCTCCCACTCTTTGGTGATTAGTAAAGCTGCAATTTATCAGGGGTGAGATTTCCTTCAGAGCTATCTCTATTCTCTTATAATCCATCCTCCCACAGTACAGTTAAATGCTTCTGCATGAAATTAATTCTAAAAAACATGAGTCAAAACTTTATACTGTTCAGGAAAGCACAGTATAAAAAAAAAGTAATGTCCATTCCCAATTCAAAAGAAAAATTAGGAGTAGTCCTAAAATTAAGGTATGATAAGTGCTTGGATTAGATGCCTCATGTGACCCACTGGTTTTAAAATGTGTATGCAGGCCTATTTTAATTTGAACACTGTTAAATATCATATCCATACAGGCAGAATACTGAGCAAGACAAACTCACTACAGCAGATGTTGTTCTTTTCTTCTTTATTTTCTTTCTTTTCCTTTGGAGAAGAAAATAATCTTTACCATGTAGATCCCTGTTTATAATTCCCTTTGTAGGAAGAAATGTAGCAATACTATTGCCATGCTATTCCTTCAACTGTGAACTTTTTCATATTAACACTGTGATCTGAATATTTTAGTAAATAAATCAGAAGTACAGAATATAATAGAATTAAAAGAATCTGTTTAAAAATAAGGTTGTAATTACAAGCTACCAGGATTTATTTCATAGAGCATATGGCTTCTCTAATTAAGAAGAAGGCTGTTATTTTTTTATCTTTTTAGCTGCATATAATACTCTAAGTTCTATTCGTGTGCGGCCGAACTTGTCAAATGTGCCTGTTTTTGCAGCTAAATTTTTGCTCTTGTTCAACCCCCTCTTATCAAAGGCTGAAGTTAAAAAAAAGCACACACAACATAGAATAATATTGAGCTTTGTAGGTAATGCTGATCTTTCTTTTAAAATTCTTCTCCTAATCTAATTTTTTGAAGTTTACTGTCCTGAAGTTCAGTGCTCCAGTCTATTTGAAAGTGTTCACCTGATATTCATCCTTTAGTTAAGGCTTTTGTCTCCTATTTTTTAGATTGATAATATGATACCTTTATTCCATGATTATTGCTATGTCAGCTATTCTGAACATAATTTGAATGATAACATTAAGGATGGTCTTGGCTGTTGCAATAAAGTATAGGATATTTTGCATAGTTTAGAAAGCAGCATTTTGTCTTATCTGTTGTCTACTTTGTAAGAAAATTCCTACGAGTTTAATTAGACTAACAATCTAGGAACAATATTTTAAGAGAAAACTAGGCCAGTGCTCACTCCAGAATTTTTCCTTGCTTTGCTAGGCATATCTACTAAAAGCCCCAAAATTGCCAGCTGTTAATTGTTGTGAATACTTGATGGCCACATTGTGTTTTGGTTTATTGTCTGTTCAGAATGGAAGAGGATTAAGGGAGCATTTTTGTCACATGCATCTGACTTTGTAGATAGTAAGATTTTAGTGCTGAACCCTGTCTTGCTGGGTCATAGAGCAGAAAGGACATTGCAAATTACACTAAGCTAGGAAAAGTAATTGGCCTTGTGCACAGGGTTTTAGGAAAAATGTCTCTTCTGGCTGCACCCCTTTATGTTTCTGTGTGTCTGTGGGTTGCACACTGCCCAGCAACCCTGCCCCAGGGCAGCCCCAGGCTGGCAGCTACAGGCACAGCCCTGAAAGAAAAAAGGCCTCACATGCCTTAGCTTGGAGATGTGCAGAATAAGATTTGGCACGTGTTGCTTAAAGCTTCCTGTGGCAACTTGAGCAGCTGCTGCTGATCCTGTGAGGCTTTTGACTGAATAACTTCTGGAGTATCTAGATTTTCACAGTAGGAGAATGTTGGTACCTCTGGGAATTGATGTTAGATGCTATCCAGAAGTTCCCCTTGCCCTTCCTCAGGAAACAATGAGTTTATCAACTAATAAGGTTTGCTTCTTCTGCCTGCAGCCAGCTAACCTTCCATTAAATAGCACTGAGTGCCCAAGTCATCCTCCTGCTTTCAGTGGGGTTACTCGTGTGAGAGCCACTGCGCACAGGGAGAGTGGCAGGATCAGCATCTGAATTGCCCACCACCTAATGTCATGACATTACTGCTTATTGACTTGGACTTGCCCACAACTTCCAGTTATAAAAAAGCCTAAACCAAACCAAAGCCCCAATCAAATAAAAATCCCCCCTACAAAAAAAGTAGAAAAGCAATGGGAATTGCAGATTATTGATGTCTTTCTCTTATTGTGTTTGACTTTTTTGTAATGCAAGCCTACCCACACTACTCTTATATTTATGAATTCACATGCTAGGCAGTCTTGTAATGATTTTTTTTTGGTAACAAGAAGTCCAGCCCGTTCTCTTTGTATTTATTTTGTACATTGGCTTATCAATAAATCATTCAAATGATCTTAGTCATCTACTGCAACGTGAAGAAGCTTTTCTTTGTTTCTGTCAAATCTGCTTCTGAAGTTATCTGTTCACAGGTACATGAATATTTATACAGATGACATTTTCAAGGCATTTTTGGCCCTAGATTCCTAATGGAGAATAATATTCCCATTTAAATGAGTTTAGAGTGTTTTCTTTTAATTTTCTATGAAACATTATCACTGCACATAAACTAATGCTTTGTTCACTCATTTTGATCCCTAATAATATAATCATATGCAAAAATTATAAGCAAGCTATAAACATTAGTGAATTATAATTAAAAGCAGATTTAATAAGGTGATCTTAGCTGCTGATTGCCTTCTGGGATTGAAATCTGAAGATTAATGCAGGATGTCTTTAAGGAAAGTCATGTTAGGTATGAATTTTGTGAATATATTCTTTAATGATGTCAGTTAAGAGGAAGGAGGTGTTAAGCTATATTCTTAACACTGATGCTGCCAATGTCCACAGTTGAAGATTCACCCAATTATTGCATTACACAAGGAGAAAAATATATGGACTTTGCATTCAGGTCCTGGGTCTGACCACCTTGCTTTTTTATCACCTCAGGTTCTCACCTGGGCTGCAACAAACATTGCACTGGGATCTGTTGAAATGTGTCATACTTGATCAGTTTTCTGTAAAATGTGCAGAGGTCTCTGCACAGGAATGGCATTTAGGAAGTTATAACATATTCACAGATAAGTGTTGGTTTTTTTTTTTTTTTTTCAAAGGAAACCTTTAACAAGGTGCTTCTGGGATGTCATCCATTCTCTGGAGCATCCTTAAACTCCATGCTCAGGGTCATCTTCAAAAGCTGAATTTGTGAGTAAGCATGAAACAGATTTTTCAAGCTGCTGTCCACAAAGTACTCAACAACTGCATGGTGAAAAGTGGAAGAAAAAACCAGATGCTTGTAGCTTGAACACTTACTGCATTTCTACTATTAATTTGCTTAAAAGGGGTCTATGTTGTTTAAATAAAATAACATAAAATTAATATGAGAGTGAGAAACTGTCCCATTTGATCATATTGGTCTATTACAGAAGACAGTATTTTGTACTCTGTATACTGGATATATATCTATATCTATCTATATATGTATCTTAGCAAAAGACCTACAAATAATGCAGTGGCTGAAATTGATGGGTCCCTTGTGTCACAGGGCCTGCTGTGTGAACTCCCTGAAAGGAGCCTTTGTTTCCACAGGCAACAGAGCTGCTGTGGCACTATGGATCAAACACATCTGGATTTACTTTTATGCCTCTGAGGTAAACAGTTGCCTGCTGCACTACATAAATACTGAAAGAAAAACTCTCTTTCAGAAAAAGACCTGACCAGCATGAACTGAGGGTGACTGCAGGCTGCTGAGGAGAGCCTGGTGCAGGCAGCTCCTGGGAGAGCGCTTCGTGCGCTGCCATTTCTGCCTTTTCTGCCATTTCTGCCTTTTCTGCCATTTAGTGCTCTAATTTTCTTGTTGTGTATTTCACAGCTTCAAGACTAATAGAAAAAAATCTTTAATGTGATCATTTTTCCTTCCCCCACATCCAGGGAGAATATGTTTTGGTTGTCTTGTCACAGTGAGGCTGGAGATAATTTTATCAAATGTTTCTGCTTTTGACTATTTGAATTGTAGAATTAACTGCACCTTCTGATCTCAGCCAGCCCAAAGTGTTTGATACAGCTAAACAGAGAGTTTTAGAAGACAATGCAAATCTAGCTGGGTTTTGAAAGCATACCCTTTCATTTTAGCCAGAGTGAATGAAATTAAAGCAACATGATATAGAAGGCGGCACAGGAAAAATGACCTTTAAATTTAAAAATGAGATGTCTTATGATTGTTGTTGTACAAGAAAAATTAACCATGAAGATCAAAGAGAAATGTTAGCTACCGATAAGTTATGTCTGGGTTTGCTGAGTTTGCTTATTCATCTGATTAAAATTATGCCATTCCATGCAGTCTATGTTTATTTTATTTTGCACTTCCTATTTGTCTTGCTAATGGTTTTGTTCCCTAAAAGGCTGGCTTCCAGAGGTTCAAGCCACTGAGACCTGGTACACTCTGCTGATTCAGTACAAGTGAAGCCTAATCCTGAGTTAAGTACACAAAGTTTTACAGATGTTGTGAGAATTTTTAAATCTATTTTAATGGTATCTACTGCCACATTTCTGAAACCACTGTTAATCTGCAAATAATCAAACCCATTGAGTTTCTGTCTCTGTGATATTAGATTGAGACTCATAAAATATATTTGTTCTGCTGCTAAAAATGCTCTCAGTGCTTACTTATGCATCTTAATGAAAAGTTAGTCCTCGATGTGTAGGCAGAAGTTTGTCAGAGTGCTCAGAGCATGGAAGCTCTGCTGCCAGGGCTGCCTCCCTCTTACAGAGAGGGTTTGTCCCATGACCAGCTCGTGTCCCTGCAGAGGTGGCACTGTGGCATCTCAGGTGCCCTGTGCTGAAGGAGGCTCCTCCTGCTCGCCACGGGAGACCCAGCCTGTCCCTTCCTGACCTTCCACTGGGCCTCCTCTGGCATTCTGCTTCTGCTGGAGTCACTTCCCTTCAGAAAGGGGGGGTGGGACATGCCTTTCGGTCTGTGACTTTCTCTGTCAGAAGAGGTCAAGTACTGAGTATTTTTATCCCAGCTGCTCTTGTCCTAGAAATACTCCTTGAATTCATATAAATGCTCTGTTTATTTGTTCTGATTAAGGCTACTGAATAATTATTGAGAGCAAAATTAAAAATGTCATTTTAAGGTAGAAATATGTGATAAATCACAAAGTGAGTAGGTGATAATCCCAAAGTGATGAGCACAGTCTGCATGGCAATGCATTTTTTTTTTTTTTATTTTTTTTGAGTTCTATGTCCTAGGTCTCTACATCCTTTTTTGGTTAACATGAAAGCTCTTCAAGGTCAGCAGTGACATACAGGTAATGATGAGCCTGGGGAAGGCTTATGTTAAATATGTCCTCAGTGTTCAGGTTAATCTTTTCATTTGTGATTTTTTTTTTCCCATAAATGGATACATGGAAAGACATTACCTGTGTCACAAAAGTAGTTTTTATGTCTTTAAATATTATGGTGGTCTATTTTTCAAATAAGAGGTTAATTTTTGCATTAAAAACTGTGACAGTCATTAACAATCCCCTAACTTCATGCACTTTATTTAGGAAAATGTAAACTGTGAGTACTGCAAGGTTGTATAGATGTAAAAAGTAAAGGGATAAATAGAAATAGGGCAGCTTATCTGCACTTTTATGTTTAATCCAAAATTGCATGTTATTTTATCTGACCCAAATAGGTGGAAACAATAAGTTAGTGAGTTGAACAGATTACCAGTGTCTTGAAAGTGGAGATCAGTTTAGATACTGATGGGCTGAGCCCTGTAGTCCTTATCTGATCTTGTGAGCTCTGCCTGCTACCTTCACTTTCCATTTATTTTAGTGAGATGTTGATTTTCATTAGCATGAGTAGCATTTGGTGTTATTTTGTGAAGATTTGCAAGAGTCATTGTTTGCCAAAACATTTTCAGCTATTAGGAAATCGTGTGTTGTTATTCTTTCCTCTGAGACTCTGGAGTCTTAAACAGAAATCCAACTTGTTTCTTAGGATTTCCTTATTATAAGGATCCAGCTGTCATATATTTCCCTGTGCTTCAAACTGAACATAAAAAGATAAAATAGTTTTTTGGAAAATACTTTCAGCCTGTTTTTTATAGCAATAATATTTTTGCATTTGTTTGTGTATGACTGTCTAAATGTCTTGTCTAATAACTTTCAAACCCACTGACCGATGTCAACCAAATCTGAGAGAAGGAAAGTAGTCTCAAGGACAATTGAGTTTTCAGTAGCTTTGGAAAAATAGACTCCATAAGCATTTTGACTGAAGGAAAGACAGCAGTGAAAGCTCACGTTTTGTGAGAGGTTATAAATTCCCATACCAGAAGAAAAGCTCAAATTAGAGCTTAAGTCATGAGATACAAATCCACAGAAAACCAAGCTGCATTTATTTCAGGCTTCATTGTTTCACTTTTTTTTTTAATAACATCTTATGGGATTTAGAGATAAAAAAAATTTAATCTTTTGTATTTGTCATTATTTGCACTGTTTGTTTAGTTTTCTCTGTCCAAATTTATTGAAATGAGATTATTTTTCTCTTTTCATATTTTGTCAACATAAAATGAAGCATCAGTTTAAGGGAGGTGCAAATGGTTGTGTTTGCTGTTTAATTACTAATCTCTGTCTGTTGTGTGCTTTAACAACATTATTCCACAATTTGTTCTTTTTTAATACAACCATGTCATAATCTTTCTTTGAAAATTGATTTGAAGAATCTGCAACCAGTGAGCTGTGGAAGGTACTCCCCTTGTTGCCTCTGGGTCTTTGAATTAGACATGAAGAAATAATTCTGAGCTGTTTGTTTGCTACAGGCATCTTGCTTCCCCTAAACTTGCGATGGGATTTGACATCAGTGCCGTTTCTCCCTGCTGATATTGTGATTACACTCCCAGATTTGAGCAGGTATTTGAACATGCCAAACAAACCCTTCACCTTTTCTAGTCTTCTCCAACCAAAGGCCACTTTCATGCCCACTTCCCTGCAACACCTTTCCTATGCTGAGGAGGGAGGGACCCTGGAGAGAAGACACAGGAACCTGTGGTAATGTGCATTTTCTGTGACTGCTCAGATTGGTAAAAAATTACCAGTCTATGCTATTTTCTTCTAAAATTTCCTCCACATGTTAGATCCTGTCAAGGAGGTAAGGGAGACTGTGAATTCCTGCTTTCTTCTGTATTTTTTCTGTCAGGATGAGCTGTGCAAAAGTGAGCACTCTGTCAGTGGTACGCATACTGACAGTATCGTTGTAGGTGGAGACTGTGCTCTCTGAACCGTGCTTATAATTGTGCTAAAAATTAAACCAGATAAATTATCCTGAAAGGTTATTGTGTAATTTTATATTCCAAGCTGGTTTTTTAAAAAGTATTTTGCACTTGGCACGAGCATTTGTTCAAAGTGAGTAGGAACTGAGAGCAAACAAGCAGACTTCAGGGTCTTGGAGTAACTTGCATGTCTATCATCTAAGTGACTACCATGTCACACATCTGCTTTGTGATATGTCACTGCCTTTCTTAACATGCCACATCCTAAGCAGTGTGCTGAGTGACAGCATGTCACTCACCTCACTGTCATGCACAGTCTTGTAGTACTGAAAACCTTCTCAGGCAATGGATAAAAAATTGAAATTTGCTCCATGTTTGCACAGCGAGTGCTGAAAGAGGAGGGAGAAAACTGTATTAAGGGAAAAATGAGAATAGACTCCCACTTATTGGTTGCTTTCTGTTACCAGTTAATTCTAGTCCAGTGAGCATACATTTTGCACCTGTTTGGTACCATATTCCACCATTGTCCTTTGGAAAGAGGCTGCCTATACTGGAGGCACTCAGGAGCTGGGCATTTTATAAATGTAAGTCAGGGTTCTGACAGATTTAGATGCAGTGATAGAATGCCCACACTTTACACCTTGCTTCTCAGCTGTAAGTAACCATCTGAAGAACAAAGGCACCAGAATGGATGTGTGATCTAGCTCGTAGGCCAGTGGCAGGCTGGCTGAAACTGCTCATGAAGGCAGCACTCCCAACCTGGGAACAGGAGTCCCATTTTGTAGTACTGGGATGGAGATGGGTGGAGGAAACACTGTAAATCACAACACATAAACATCTGAGGGATATGTAACTCTTCTGGTGAGTGTGCCAGGGGATGTGATGGAGGATGTGGGAAAGCCAAGATGCTCAGCACCTTTTGTCCTCAGCCTTTTCTGATAAGGCCTGCTTTCAGAAATACTGAGCCAGCTGCTGCTTAACCTCCTTACTGCAGTGGACAATGGGTGAGAGTGCCTCCTGTGAAGCTTTGCAGCAGGTACAAGGCTGGGAGGAGTCTTGGATACACCAGGTACAGAGGGACCTGGGGAGGAGCTCACAGGAGTGTCATGGAGTTCAACAAAGCAGAGCAAAGTGCTGCAACGGGTAGCAGTAATCTTGTGTGACAGTGGCTGCAGGGAGGACAGCCAGCTGAAAAGAAGCTCTGCAGTGGAACACCTTGGTGTCCTGGTGGATGAGAACATTGCCACCAGGTCCAGGGACATGGACTTTCCCCTCAAATGAGCAGTGGTGAAACACATCTGGTTGCTGTGTCCAATTCTGGGCTCCACAGGACAAGACATGCGACAAGAGGAAATGGACAGCTGGAATACAGGACACTCCACGTAAATGGAGGGAAAAACATTTTACAGCAGAATTGATGAAACACAGGAACACATTTTCAACAGAGCTTGTGGAGTCTCTTTCCTTAGAGATAGATACTCAAAACCTGCTGCTCTGAGCAGCTTGCTATGGCTAGTCCTGCTCTGACTGAAAGGTTGGACTAGACAATCTCCTCAAGAGGTGCCTGGTGCTGCATTCTGGAAGTCTGTGATTCTAAAGCTCACACATCAGACTCCCCAGCCTCTAGACCTGTAGACAGTGCTTTAAAATTTCCTTGCTGCGTTGCTTTACTTTTGATTGTCATGAGAATACAGCGTGCAAAATACACTACCAGGCTAGTGTTTGTTAAAGGCTTGTACAACCTCGGGCTAATAAGGGTAACAAAAGTAGGCAGTGGTGCAAATCACGAGCTGGCAGTTTTACAAGGTGCAACTGGAAAGAATTTCTTTATAGGTATTTCTTGAACATTTTCTTGGAATTCTGTGAGGTAAGTTTCCTTTCTTCTTATGCCTTTAGACAGACGTACAAACTGCTTTGAAACCAACCATACTGGAATTAATAGTTTCTTCAAGCCATTACAGACTCGATTTTTTTTTGACATTTCTTCTCTTAGAGATCTTTTTAAAAGATTTAACTTTGAAGCCTTTGTCCCTTTGAATGTTATTGTCTTCAGCAGCAATTTGTAACTCCCAGCATTCCCTTTCCACTGCAAATATGAATGTAAGTCTCTACATTATTCATTCTTTCTAAAGTGAGAAGAGAGAGTTGTAAACTGCTGAATTACAACCTGCAGTTGCCAAGAGGCAGGAACAACTTAAGAGCAATTTAATTGTAGATGTTTTCCTCCTTTCCCCTTTAACTCTTTCCTCAGGGAAGGATAAACACTACAGACAGTTGAACAGTAAAGGAGCTGTTCTGGAGACAGAGACAAGCAGGGATAGAGAAGGTCAGAATGAACTTTGCAGCTAGGAGAACAAAAGACAGATTATCAGACCATCTTTAGAAGGGCAGGTATTTGAAATTAGTACATTGAGTTACTCTGTGCAAGTTTGCTAATGTGATGGACTTTACTCATAAAAAAGAATTAAATTTCTGTTTAGCATTGGGAAGGAGTTAAAACTGTTGCATAATTGTTAGAGGGTGAGATGCCATCAGTGCCCTACACTAGCCCAGCCAGCTCAAGACAGAATTTTGTGAAGGAAGCAGATCTGAGGTAAAGGTGAAAATGAAGCTAACAGGGGGCCATTACATAATCAAAGCATATGGTCTCAGGCCAGTTGATGATGCCATAGTTACACTTTTTTTGCTCTGATATTTATTCTTATCTGAGAATGTCATCATGAAAAGTAAGTGCTATTCTGGAACAGCCTAAAGATTGTGCTGAATAGGTGCTCCTCTTCTTAGGTGCTTTTTAAAATCCATTCCATTATTTATTTATGACCATGGTGGTCCCTCACCATAGTTTCCACAGTAATAATGTGGATGCAACCTGCCTCCTAACAGTGAGTCTCTACAAGATGTCATCTCAAAAAAATTGTTTCATCTGAAGAATTGTAGGTAGATTACATCCACAGTCAACAGCAGCAACACTGCAATCCTGAGCTGCACATGCTGCAACTGCAGTGCCTGACAGCAGGGTGAGCTGCTCCTGTTGACTGAAAATATTCTACTTTTTATTTAGAGTGAGGAGTGGTTGAAAGGGGATTAGAGAAACACTTATTTTACTGTCTTCCATAAGCTTCATGTTAAAAGCAGTGCAAAACTGCAACCTTTTTACCTGGGTATCCACTACTAGAGAGGGAAAAGCCTTGAAGCCAAGAGCTTTTGCAAAAGGCATGAATAATATTAATGCTATTACCATGGTTGAAATAGAAGTGGGCATATTCTTCTGTTGTTGGCTTTGTGAGAATGCCTTATTTTCTACTACCAACATGAACACTATGTACTGCCAGCTAAGGGTGACCTTTTTTTGTGCACGCATTACATGCTGTATCTATGAAGTGCACGGGCATTTTTGCATGGCATTGCATACTGTATTTTTGCAATTCCTGAATGCAGCTGAAAGGAGGATGTTTACAAAGAAGATATAATGTGGGCACCTGCAAAAAGATTATTCTTAGGTCCTCTGCCTGAAGTGGAAGGTCTACAAACCTGCCAACATATTAATTCTTTTAATTTAGTGTATTATAAGTTCTTTTTTCCAAGTCTTTCTGTATGATTTAGGTTCTCCTTCTCTTACTGGTTCAAGTGAGCAGTTTTCTGCAGGGATCCTGTGTAAGCACATCATCCCCTACAAGACAGATTGCAGATGGGCCATGCTACAGCAAGTATGTTGTTGGGGCTAAACAAATTACCTCAAAAATCCACATCTTAGGTTTCCAAAAATCACATATTTAGGTGATTGAACATTTATTGACCACGTGGACTGTCTTTTTGAAGTACTAGCTGTATTTTAAGACAAGCACAATTTTAATCTGAAACAGTACTACATAACAGTTCTGTTCATAACAGCCTAGTCAGAATTTTCTGATCCCTTTGTGCATGCATCACTTTCATTCTGGGATATAAATAAATGTACTCTGAAGGAAAAGCACTTCCTATTGATGGCTAAGACTATGCCATTGCTTGGGAAAGAATATTATTGCCTTAATTTTTTCCCCAAATGATATTACACTTCACCTCCCTTCCCCTTGTACTGTGTTTGTTTATCTTTAGAGAAGTTCTCCCTATCCTGAGGGATCTGAGTAGCCTAACTTGCCTTTCTTTTCATTTCTTTTAATGTCCCTATTTCATGTCTGCGTAAGGAGGAATAAAGCTCTCAAAAACTTTTGCTAGAATAACAGCATTTAAAATATTCAAGTGGTATTTCAAACCCAAGTGCTGTCAGCAAGGACTATGAGAGGAGGGAGAGGAGTGGTGGATCTCTCTCTCCATGTGCCCTATTAGCCTGGGGACAATGTTACTTGAAAGCATTTTTCTCAAATGCTAAGTTGAAGACAAAAATTATTTTGAAGAGGAGAGTTGCTTGGTAATAACCTACAGTTTTATAGAATAATTGATGAAGAAATACATGTATGAGGCTGAAATAATTTCTGTCTCAAAATGTGACAGAATACAACTTAAAGTCCTTTGAGCAATATACTGTCGCTATGGGCAGGGCAGTGACCTTTACTCATAATATGTACACCTGGTTTAAATCAGGATTATTTGGGTTGATGAGCAAGGAAGAGAGAAGAGCCACAGTTATCTCTCAGATTTTGGGACCGGATAAGGTTCAAATTCTATTCATGATTATTTTTACAGTAATCCCTGAAATAAGTGGTACAAGATCGATAATAGGCTAGTAAGCTTGTGTTCAATTACAAAAATTTCAATATTAAAATTTCTAAAAGATAACAAGCATTCTACAGTATATGTTTTAAAATTATTTGTTTCATCTGGCCACTCTTGGGCTATTAAAATTCACTTAACTTTGAAATTCTTGAGTAAACACAATTTTTCAGATTGTTCATTTAGTCTCTGTTTTTTCAGAATACTGTTCTGTGATCTTTCTTGTCAGCTGGACACACCAGGCAGATCTTTGTGATGAATTTGTAGCACATAAAATACCAAACTTGAGAACAAGTGAACAGCAAAATGCATTCCTCTGAGTTAGCCTATGAAAATATTAGAATTAATTACACACAAGTAGTCTTTTCATAAGCATCTTTAGTGATGCTATATTGTGAAACTAAAATTCTGATTAAGGCTTCCCCTTCAGAGGGAGGGCTTTTGTGTAATGGCTGCATCTTAAACCTGCAGGGATCTAAATATGGGGAGCTATTCACCTATCAGATATTTTAATATAAGTATGTGTATAAATGTAAAGGACACAGACTCCTAAAATAAATTTAGAACATTTCTTTTGATTTATTTCTTATAACAACCAGAACCTGATCTTAAAATGAAGATATATTTCAGGAAATAGTTCTCCTCCCTTAACTTCTGTTTTTCTGGGTAAAACGTTGTTATTTGTGGTGTTTATATAATTATATTCCAGTGTAATTCAAGTATGTAATGACATTTCTTAAATGAAAGCATTTAAATAACTCAGGAAATTGTTTTACTGTTCTGTTTCCTGACTTAAAACCCATTTTGTCATGTTCGTTTTATTGTTCAATCTGTCTGAGCTCATCGAGGTATATTCCACCCTATGCAGAGTAAAATGAAATATTTATTAGCTGGTCATCTCATATATGTTTATATAAAAATATGCATGTTATACTAAAACCATTCATCTACATCTACATATCTACATACAATTATTATTTTCACTCCTTACTGAATTTTAGTTTATATAAAAAAAGCCAGAAATCTCACTCACTTAAAACCAGAATTTGACTAGACTATAATAAAAAAAGAGTAATCTTAAATGACAGAGTATTAAATAATCTATTGGTTATCAAATATTTTTAAAAAAGAAATCACTTTCATTTTTCGTGTAGTACCAATCAATTGTAAGAAATATAAAGTTTTTCTTTGTATTTGGCAATACAGTTAAAACACATTTCTCACATGTACAACCCAAAAGGATGCTTTGTTTTGTTCAATGAAATAGAATAGTTTGGTACAAAAGTGATATTTTTCAGCAAAGAAGGGGAAAATTTACCAGGCTTGCAGGAGAGTTGAGTCTTCTTTTACCCTAAAGACCCTTCTATGAGACAAGTGATAGGTTAACCTGTCTCATTTTTATCCAGAGCTTTTTTAATTTAGTGGATAAGATTAAAGAGCAGGCTGAATACCACAGGTGTAGCTTGGGTTTTTAATCTGCTTGACTCAAGTTAATCTAGTTCCTGAATGGGGCTACTAATAATAGAGTTCCCAAAGTAAAATAGGAAACCTAAGTACTGCGATGCTTTTATTCAGCTTTGAATAAATCAGAGGAGCATAAAATATACTGAAACAGATTAAATTTGATTCCTGCAGGAATCCAAGTTTTGGAAGTTGTAGTAGAGATGGAGGGAAGCTCAGCAGTGGAGATGAAGCAGTGCCCAGGGCAGGCAGACCCCTGGGGTGTGACAGTGCCCAGAGAAACCCCCTGGGCACTGCTGCAGGGGCCTGGGCACTTGGCCTGGATAAACAGCTTAGTGACAGCCGTGCTCCCGGTTTTCATGCAAACAACAGACACCAGTGAGATTACGGTACTTATTTCTGTGCTATCCTGCACTGGAAAATATGTCTCTGTGCTCCAGGACAAAAATGGAAGGAGAGGCAGAAAAATATCCTGAAATAATTGCTGGTGTATAAGCAGTGTCTAATTTGGCACTACAGCGTAAATTCTTGGGTGTCTTTTTTTTAAAGGCACTTGAAATTTTTATATACTCCAAGCCAGATTCTTTAGCCCTTAGGTGAGCAGAACTCCTGCGTTTCATGCTGAGAGGTCTGCTCAGCTAAAGAGCACAAAAGCTTCATCCTGTGTTACACCGATAGCTTTGATATTTCTGCAAGTTTTCAGATTATGTTTTTGTGAGACGTGGAGTCACCAACCCCTGCCTGTGTCACCCAGGTCCTGGCACGGGACTGTAAAGGCAGCAGAGGAGCCCCTGGCCCACAGGAGGGCCTGCAAGGGGCACAGCCCCAGCTGCACCCACCTGTGGATTGGGATCAGCTAGCAGCACCCTGGTGGGGACTGGAGAGCAGGAAAGTGATGGGAGAGAAAAAAACGTTGTGTTGGTACCAACAATTGCAGAGGAGCAATGGGTTTTGTGCAAGCCTTTCCTTGCCAGAAAGGAGCACTAGAATGTTTAGTTCCTCCCCAACTCCAGTTTGGTCTGGGAAGCAGCAGGGCTGCAAGCGTTGCCTGAATTCATGGAAAGGGGAGCGTGCGCACTGCACAGTGACTGTGGTGCAAGGCATCAGCCCTGGCCACAGAGGTTCCACCTGAAGAACTTCTACTGTCCCCAGAGCTAAGGGTGTGAAGTGCTGATTCTCTGAGTGCTTCCAAGTTTTTCCTACATCTTAAACTTCAGAAGGAAATGTGAACTTCATCTGTTTTTCTTCATTGGAACAAGCTGTATTTCCTAGATGTCGGCTCTAAATTTGGCAAAATAAATCCACTGGATATGACTGTAACTGTGATAGCTCAGCTTCATTTTATATACCATCATTATCCTGTTCAGGGAGCCTGAGCAACTTAAATTTTTAGTATTTGGCTCAGCAGTCAATATATACTTGCATGTTTTAGTCAATACTCATTCATATGTATCTCAATATACAGACCTTTTTTTCAGTCTTCAAGAAACTAACATGTTCTTTTAACTGTGTTATTTACAGAACTTCTTTCATGAAAATTTCACAATCTGAGCAACTGCTACAGCTCGTGGTAGCAGTGAAGGGCTAAGGCACTAACAGAAGCTCAAGTGTTTCTCTAATTTATTGAAGAAGATAACAGTAAGTATTTGAGAATCAATGTAAATACACATCTTTAAATAAAACTACGTACATAAGTATCTCATGAAGTCCTAGTTTCCCTGGGTACTTGCTTTGTGGTGAAGAGTAATTACTTAAGTTAAAAAGGTGGAGTATGTGTTAATGACTTTGTGTGCTGTGGTTAAACCATCCTGCTTATTTGATGCTTAGATAATTTTCATCAAATAAAGAAAATATTCCAATCCTCTGCTTAGCAGTTTATGAGTGCAAAATGTGGAGTAGTTTTTAGTTTTCCATAACTTAATTCTCTTCTTAATATTTAAGAAATAGAAATTCTACCACAACTATGTACTTGGCAGATATTTGTTACAATTACCAGTGCTTTTGTTGGAAGGTACTGGAAAGGAAAAACCTCAAGATTTTGGACTACAGAAATAGCCATACATGTAGGTGTACCGTTATCTGACAAACAGAACATGTAATTTTAGCATTATAACTACTTTTTCTGTATAATTTTTCAACCTCAAAATTGGGCTGGCCTATAGTTGGTACTTGGAATTTGTGACCCTTGAAGCATGGGCAATGTCTTACATTTGATTGCTTGATTTGTTTGTAGTAACGGGATTTTACTTTATTTGGGGTAGTTCCAGACCTTAAATTAAAAGCTACAAAATCAGTATCTCTGGGTATGGTTGTCATTAATATTTGACTTTAAAGGTTTCTTTTATTCTAGAGTGGGACTATGGCACAATGAGAATTTGGAATATTGATTCTTTAGCTGCCTCTGTAACCTACACACTTGATTTCTCTGCCATTTTCAAATTGTTGTGATGTGGGGATTGCTAATGGTTAAATTATAAAAAACCCTCCCAAACCTGTAATCACTGTCACTTTCTAAAAGAACAAGATTTACTTTCCATTTACTTGCCTTCATTTTGTGAGACTGTATTTTGCACAGATGAATCCTATTTTCAGAATGGTGATCTTCCTGCAAGAAAATCTAATACAAGAGAGCAACATCAAACTGACAGGAAGATTGAATGGGTAATATATGCCCTCTTCTTTTTAATGTGGGGTGTCTTTAAGATACTGTGGCCTGTGGTCTACAACTTTGACCCACATCTTTCTTTTTAGTTAACCTCCATCAAGTATTTAATATAGCTTCACATGTTTGTCATGTGAATCTGTAATTAATGCTAGTCTATTCCCCATGTTAATACGTTCACTGCAAATGATATAGAAGGAAGGGCACTTAGATCTACAGAGAATTAATTAGCATGTAATTTTCAGCATATCATCTAGTGTTAATTAGCAGTTAAACCATCTTCTGGTGCACGACCTGCTGATTTAAATACAGCATTCTGTTACAGTGGCCCTGGGGGATAATGTCTTGAAAGGGTATTCTCGTGGAAATGGAACTCCCTGTTTGTCTCTCTTTCTTTGTGCCTTAACATCAGATCTTGTCAGCCCTTTCCGCCGCACAAAAGACCCTTTACTTAAGTGATCAGCAAGCGGCAATTTTGATATTAATCAGAGAAGATAATGATAGATTTAAGCGTGCCAAATGAATGTGCTGACTGATGGAGGTGTGATAATTCCGTTGTTAAAGGAGGGTCACATCCTCCCGGATGGATCTGTAACTGCAGTAACTCCAGTTTTGCTATCCTTTCTTTAAACACATAAAATTCTACCATGAGGAACTGGTATAGCTGAGCCATTCAGGAACTCTCTCTCTTTACATAGCTGTAGTGTATCACTTATATTTCTTGTGAAAAACAAGTGCTATATTATATTTTAACTACCTAGCTTAATCTGCTTATGCTTTGCTATTCCTCTTTTCTTAAGTTGTGAGTGATCCTTTAAGTTTTTTATTTCATCAGTGTAAAAATATCTAAAGCTCTATTTTATTGAGCACTTCCATCACCCTGAATACCTCTATTATACTGCTTTTGAGGTCTTATTTTTCTATGCAATCCAATTCCCTTGACCTCAGAAGAGTATTTATTCCTGGTATCCCTGCTTTATATTATAAAGGCTTTACCCTGGTGTGTTATCAAAGCTGTTGCTGTGAAGTGGTGAGTTTTAGTACTGTGAAATTGAACTCTTTCATGGTGATAGAGAGCAACTGACCCTAGTTCTTCAACTAGTTGATGATGGATTAGGAGATGAAACTAAGTGAGAAGTTTCTTGTGCTCCTTCTTGCACTCCTGGTGTTTTTTGAGTTTTTTTTTTTTTTTTTTTTTTTTTTTTTTTTTTTTTTTTTTTTTTTTTT
>JAOTQP010000403.1:22698758-22714084 GCA_026413545.1 Cichladusa arquata | reverse complement strand
TTAAATGTGTGTGTGTTTTTTTTGGTTTTGTTGTTTGTTTAAATTCTTTTTTCTTAATATTTCCAAGGTCGAGTGTTACAGTGCAGGATGCTATTAGACTGAAAAGAAAATAGTTTCTTGAACAGAAGAGATGACTTATCCAGAAAATGTCCAGCTTTTGCGTTTCCAGAATGAGAAGTCTCTAAATGATCAGAAAAGCAATCCCCTCAGTTGTCACCAGAACTGTGCAGGTTCCCTTGATAGAAGTTATCAGATGGGCTATACATGACTGACTCCTAGTATGTGTTTTAAGAGGCAGATGTCTCAGATGGTTGCAATGAAATTTCTGCCTAAATCAAAGAAGGATTGTAAATCTGTTCATTGCCACTGTGAAGTGCTTATGAGGGCCAGTTAGTTTTGGATTAAGTGGTAAATAACTTAGTGAACTCTTCAAATCAAAAATTTATTCTTCTTTGCAAGTTATTTTATTGTCCAAGAGCTGATCTCAAATTCATCAATGTATTCATTGTTTAGTTCCTTGAAGACTGTCACTATGGATTCATCAAGAATTTAGTGCTGATAGCTAAACATTGCTTTTATTTGCTCTCCATGAGGAGGATTGAAACTGCATTTGACTGAATTAATTTCTGAATAAAGCTATATTAAACCTGTACCCCTACTTTTGTGTTATAAAATCACTACCTACTCAATCATACCAGTCTAAGATATAAGTTCAAGTACTGATAATTCCCTAACCTGTGACATGTTCAAAGACTTTTCCCCCCAGCCATCCTAAAGCAGCACTGGCTAGTGCTAGTAGTCTACTGAGTACTGAAACTAAGCTCAGAGTGTGGAAACCATTTCCAAAACATTGTGTGGCTTGGTCCCTTACCTGTTTCATGTAATGTTTCTGGCCAGGCTGCTGGATTCCCTTTAGCTGACGTTGGTTGGGCCAGGAAGAGGCATCAAAAGGGGATTGATTATCCATGCTGTACTGTCCTGTGGGGCTGGGGGAGCTGTTTAAGGTGAATTGGTGGGAGAGTAGTCTTGTGGTTCTTTGGTCATTCATATTTCCTCTGGCAGAATTTGGGATATCACTGTTTTCAGGCATGGCAAAGGAACGGAGTTGTTTCTTTTCACTGTGATTGTTAAATTTATCAAACTTCAAACATTTCGGATTCTGCATTTGTAAATTTTTTTTTTCTGATTGCTGGAAAGGAAATTTTGGTCCTACCAATTAAAAACATTACATACACAACCTTTAAAACACTTGTATGTGTATTTAAAGTACTTTAAGTACTTTAAAATTATTATATGTTCAAGGCAGTGGGAGGCAATGTCTGAGACAAAAAGATCATTCTTACTTTGATAAGTCTCTTTTTCAAAATCAGAGGTAGGGAGTACTTATTTGCATATCAGTAAATGAAAATATTAGATGATCAAGCCCAGCTATATTTTATATGCAATATAACACCCGTGTTAGAAGTTCTAGTATGTTCAAATAACCTGTGGTACTTCTTCCTCAGCCCAGAATTAGCTCTCATTGTCAGACCCTAATGGGTTTGTTGAAATCTATTCTCATCATGACACCCATCCAAAAAAAGTTTGGGCTGAAGCTTACTAAATTTGTTCCTTCATTTTGGTTCCTACTTTCTTTCTCTGCAAAAATTTCCTGTAGCTACTTCTCTCATACAAAATAGCTGGTCTCTCTTTCCCTGGCATTCAGAGCCTATTACAAACCCTCTGATTGCAAAATCTTGAGTTCCCACTGTCAGCACTGTTTCAATTCCCAGTTTCTAGGTCACATTAAAATACTATGGTAGTAGCTTTTCTTCATCTTTCCCTGTTTAAATATCTCATTTTATGGGCTCCTTGCATGGCATTCACACTGAAAAGTGTTACTGCTTGTATGAGTAAGTGGCACAAACAGACTTTGCAGAAGCTTGTAAGCCATAATTTGCTGAATGATGAAAAGGGAACATAGGGTAAGGTTGGTCCAATATGCTCTGTTTCTCACCAAAGGCTGGAGTGTTGAGAGGAAGAAAAGGAGATGGTTGCAAAGAAATCTTCTTTGTTGACTGCCTAATGATCCATAAATGTTTTATTCACTAAAATTGAAGATTGTGGTTTTTAACACTTGGTGTTCCTTGTGTCAACAGGGGCTATGATGAATCCTCTTAGCCTAAATAGGAATGAGTTCAGATATTTGAATAGATTGCTATCGTAATTCTACTTCTTGTGCAAAGTTTCTGATTAGTTCCTAAGTAGATGCCTATAACCAGACTAGAGCATTCAGAAAGAATTGGAATTTGAGTATTGCATGCAGGCTTACCAAGAATTAAAAATTTCTAGCAAATTGTCATGTAGCAGTCCTGTGAAGATGCAGCTTAGAAGCTTGGACCATCTTCTAGTCTAATAAAAATCCCAATGCATGTTTAATTGCTTATTGCAGCAAATTTTTGATTATTGCTCTATTTATGGTACTATAAAAGTAATTTATGATATTATAGAAAGATGAGGTAAATTCTGGAGAACATATGAAAGTTAAAAATATTTTTTTATAAAACCTGTAATTATTTGTCTAACTGAACAATAGAATCTAGGCTTTTTAAAAGCATGCGTCCATATTTTTTCTCTCCAGTAGAAAAAACCACTCCCTGTGTCAGAAGGTGCTATTTCAAATGTTTAGGCTGTGTGGAAGGATGCAAGAATGGAGCTGTGGGTCTTGAAACTCACTTCAAGATCAAACAACAGCAGCTGAGGCAAGCTGTGCCCAGAGGCTGCAGGTAGGACTGGGGCAAGCCCTGCCAGGGGCTTGTGGTTGGGATGGTCCTTAGAGGTCAAACGCTGCTGTTGAGAGCAAGCTCTGTCATAATGAGCTTCCTTCCAAAGCCAGGGCTGCTCTGCTGTTCTGGAGTGCATGAACATGGATCCCCAAAATGGTCGATGCGTTCCCATTCTCTTCTGTACCAGAGAACATCAGCTCAGCAGCTGATTGACAAATGTAGAACTCCTAATCTTGATTTGAAGTCTGCACCTTTTAGATTTGTTTGTGATATTTCTGGTTTAAATTGGGATTGGTGTGAGAAGCTGCATCTACAATGAAGAACACACTTCTATTTCTGGTCTGTTTCACACAGACAGCCTGAAAGGCTTCCGCTCGGATGGAAGCAGGTCACATTTCATCCCAAAGCAATCGAAATGACAGCTACAGATTCTGTAAAAAAGTTTATAACAAGTCTGCTGACAGATACTCAAATAAGGAGTATTGGAGACCAGCAGTAGAATGTTCATAATGGCCCTCATTGTACAAATCTTGATCAGGTACAAATTCTACCGAGCTTCCTTACTGATGCTAGCAAATACTTTAATTAATAAGTAGTCCGAATGCAATTCAAAGTAAGATATCAACATAAGGGAGGAAGGAAAGCAATGTCTTTCTTGGCCTCTCATAAAATTCTCACCTGTTCCTCTATTATTAATATATTCCAGAAATGGCATGTATTCCACTATATGACACAGTCTTGTTTTTTCCTTAATTGCTCTTAACACCTGCAAATTATTCTTTTAATCTCAATTTACTGTGAGCAGATTTTGGATGTCTAGAGTGTCTGGGGCTGGTACTGGGTCCTTAGAAGAAAAATTAGGCTGGAGCAAGTAAGATGATTGCCCACATTGCAGACAATGTCAGTATTAAGGAGACTGAAAAAATGGTATGTTTTGTTCTCTGGAAAATCCCTGGCTGAGAACAGAAACTGCTAACCTGCTTATGATGCCCTCCAAAAACCAAAACACCATCCTAGAAGTGTTTGAAGTGATCTTCACATAGTTAAGAAGATTTCTGAATTCAAATCCTTTAAAGTGTGATGTGCTCAGCTGCTTTAGTGTGAGCAGAACATTAGCTGCAATTTAGGTTCTGAGGAAGCAAATTATCTACTTTCTGCTCTCTCTGAAGGTGCCTTGGATTCTTAATCACTTGGTGTTGAGACCAGTGCAGTGTTCAATTAGTGCATTCAGTGCCTGTTATTAATCTGTTTTTCTCAGAGTAGTAACACTATCACTCCACTTTGGGGCATAGGCACTTGGAGTAAATGCACACTGAAGGCAATCAAATCTACATGTAAGTTTGTAGGGGCAAAATGTGGCATTCACAGTTGAAACGGTGACACAGCAATGACTGAATGTAATGAAGTGGGAAAAACTCTTTTTCCAGAAGACCTTAGCTGAGGTTAGTGGCACTTAATGCCGTGGAGAATTCATTCTTTTTAGTAAGTCCCAGTCTATCAGGAGGCTGACAATCTGATAGGTTTAATCCCTGAGGGTCTAAAAATGAGACTGGCCAGCTGTGGTTCATGGATCACCAATGGTCCATAGTGGTCCATTGTCATAAGGGGACTGGGGAAGAATCCATTTATCTTCAGGCAACTATGCTTTTCTAGTTGTTTTAAGGACTTACAGAACCCTCAGAAATAATTCTTTTTCCTCTCGCCAATGGAAATAAAGATATCAAGCACTTGCCTGTCCTGTGCTGCAATGTCTTTCTTTTCTGCTACCTTTCTGCAGGAAATTTGACATTTTACTCTTCTGAAATGGAAAGAAGGGAAGTGAGGCTGCAAAGGCCAACCTTGAATCTCAAAATGACCAGAGAAGTTTGAAGTTGCTTCTAAGAGAGAGGATGATATGGGACTTGTAATTCTCAGCAGTCAGGAAAAAAGTAAATATTACAGTTTCATAGACATAACCAAGCACAGTGGAATTCATTATATCTTTTCTCCTTAGAACTGTCCCACTTTGATGCTGCAGTAGGATGGTCACACGAGGGAACACGTTGGCTTGTGGGTGAGAGTTTGAGAGCACTGCTGGCCAGGAAAGGAGATCTGCTCTAAGAAGTGGCCTGAATATGAAGTAGTCTAAGATCTTCTTTTAAATACCATAAACTCCCCAGGGCATTATTGCTGACTAGTGAAGAAGTCACTAACTTATTACAGTTTCCAGTTGTGTTTTTTAAGTGTGTAACCTGATTCTCCTTACTCAACACTGAAATTCGATTCCTGAACTTTGGTCTTAACTTTGCTGATTGGGACTCAGATATTTCTCCCATGATTTCTAATAAAGCTTTCTTTGGTCTTAAGAGATCTTAAATAAAATAATAATTAATTCCATACAGATTCTTTTTCTAAGCTCTTGCAGCTCTAATAAGAGGGTATTGCAAAACCTCTATGTTAAAATTTAAATAGCAGGAAAGAAAAAAGGCGGGCAGGAGGCAGTGAGAAAAAAAAGCACAATGGAGGATAAAAAAAAGGAGATAATGGTCTATAAGCTCTTTGTGGCAAGGAAGGATTCCTTGTGCAGAACAGCACACCAGTGGGCCTAATTAATGCCTGTTACTTGCCACTTAAGGCTTGTTCTGAAACTGCTGGTAAGAAGCAAAGAGAAAATGAGAGGAAGAAAGGAATTCTGGAAGGGAAATGCAGAAAACACAGCTCAAATACCTCCCTTGAGCTTCCTGCTTTAAAGTATAGGAACTTCTTGGAAGTAGGGACTCCTAAAGATGCATGATGACTGTGGCTGTAAATTGGGGGTACAACAATGTTGGGATGGGGAAGGGGAGAATCTCTTTACCTTTTCTTGTGAGATTTGTCCCACGTGGGTTTATTATAGGGTGATTTAATTATAGGGTGATATAGTCTCATCATGAGTTTATTATAGAGTGATTTAAGCTGTGGGAGCTGGTAATAGGTTTCAAGAGGACATGTCAATGTCCAAGTGTTGCTGAGGCCAAGAAGGAAAATAGAATGGAAGCTGGTTTCTCTGGTTTGTGGAAGTACAGAATTGAAATAGAATAGGAAGTACCTGAAATAGAGTAGCTGTTCAGCTAAGCGTTGTTTTAATGTAAAACTATCCAATTTTTGGGGAAGTTTTGTTCTAAATGTGTTCTAAATGATTATTCAGACCTTAGCAATATTCATAATAATACAAACAACTTTTCTAGGCACTGTTTTATAGACAGATTTATTTTATATGGTTGTTTATATGCTATCTGAATTGTTGCTGTGATACTATCTAGTATCACATTATCAAGTGTGAGAGAATAGTCTGATCTGTCTGAAAAATTGAGTTGATGTGTAAACTGTGTACATCAAGGCTATTTATCTAGTGAGTGTCATGTCATATACACACAGAGAAAAAAAATTCAAAAATTGGCTTCTTTCTTGAAATAATAGCTAAACTCGTCTTTTAAAATCACAAGTGATCCCTGTTCAAACTTACAGTTTTGTGGTGAGGGAGGTGTCCATTAGTGGCATCTGGAGTGGGCTCTGATGTTTCAGCACTTGTACATCACTGCAGATCCTCCACACAGACCCTTGGAGAAGGAGCTGCTGCTTTGGGAACTGCAGGAGGGATGGGTAGCATGGCACTGCTGCCTTGGGTCTGCTCATGTTTCACCTGCTGGACTGGAACATGCCTTGTTAACCTTTGGCCTAAAGGTAATCCATGGCTAATACAAATTCATTTATTTATTTATTTATTTAATTGTTTTATTTATTTATGATCTTTTATTAGCCTCATTCACATGAAGACCTGTAGTTTTGCTCTGATTCAAATGCAATATGCAGTAGTATTAGGGATTGTTTTGACAGGACATAAGGATATGAGAGAATTGATTACATTCCATACCATGCATTTGGAGATAGAGCCAGTAATATGCTAGTTAGCAGTTTCACATAATCTCATTGACTTCAGTGGCTTTATCCTTTTCTTGCACTATAAATGAAAAAGACTCAGTCCATTAACATTTAAATTGGAGATACAGATTCCTGATGTAAACTGTTTGCAATGACATTAATAGTGGGCACAGCCCATTAGTGTGCGCTCATATTAGCAACATCTTAATAATCATGGCAGAGCTTTTTTTAAAGTTATGGGAATTTCACTGCAGCATATAATTAAATGTGTATGGAATTTTTATTGGTTATAATTAAGATGCATGATCTTTGTTTATTATAGCATTAGAAAGTACTATAATAGCTCTGAAAAGCACTGCTTGTCATGTGGTACTGCTTAATTATGGAAAAATACTATAAGACTTCAGGTTGGGCTGATTAAAGCAATTAGCACAAAATTATAATTGGATGCTATTAAAATATGTAAAAATATTTACAAGACTCCTCATGACTATGGGAATTGGGCCTTAAATGTTTTTCTTCCTAAGAAGATGCAATTTTATATTTTTCCTGTTGCTATACAAGGAAAAAAATAGGACTCTATTAGCTACTTATTGGGCAATGCTACCAGGGTTTTATGGGTATGCATGTACTTAGAACTATTTTCAAATCCTTTAAAATATGAAATTGTGTGTTGATCTTATCCATAAAAAGATTTTCATTCCTATTCTTCTAACCAATACTAAGCCATGTGGAAATTGTTTCCTTCTTTTCTTAACAGATCTGAAGTTCATATTCCTGTACCTAGACTACACCTAGACCATGATAAGGTTGTTTTCTCCTGTACCATTGTCTTCACTTGGGAAACACTGATTTTTACTTCAGTTTTTGGCACAATATTTATACCCACATTAATATTTCCCCCTTGCTTTTTACATGGGCAAATATGGGACATCTCTGTCCTCCTTTCTTGTGATGATGGTTTGGGTTCTGTGTGGATCTCAGATGTATTCATCATTTTAGGGTAGCTGAAACCAGCAACATCAGCAACTAAAATATGCAAATCAAGCGGGTGGAGGGAATAAGGTCTTAAATATTTTCAATTGAAATTATTCTGTCATCTTCTGGGTTTTGGATCTTTGCAACTGAATTGAAATTTCTCTTCACAGCCATACTAAAGAGCAACTCAAGTACTTAAAAATAGGAAATAAACTGTTATTGGCAGTACAGGGATAGCTGTTTCTCTGTGAGCTGTTGCTTCTTGGAAACAGTTTGTTATTGTTTGCACAGTAATCTCTCTAGTTCCTTCTTTCACTTGCTGTTCCTGGGAAGTTGGGAGATGTGATGATAACAGGGGTCTGTAAGCAACAGGTAGTGGGGAAATGTCATCAGTTTTCATAAAATGTATGGTTTTGGTCTCAAATTTTTTCTGCTTCTGTACATTATGCACTGAAATATTTCAGTCCTTTTCACTTTTTCCTAAAAGAAACTCCAAGACATTTCTGCCTCAGTAAGGAAAGTGGAATGATATTGTTTCAGCTGGGAGATGTCCCATTTGTTATAAGAGATTTTTTTCTCAGTGTTTTTGTTTTGTTAGTCTCACCAACTTTGACTACTTGTGTAAGTGATGAGAATTCTGTGGCAAATTGTGAGATGTGATATTTCCCTCAACCAGGGATGTGTTCCCTAAAACTATATTAAAATATGTTATGTCTTTCTTCAGTGTTCCATGTCAGTGCCTTGCTTGTCTCTATATGTATACCTTTTTCCTACTAATTTTCTGTTCTCCTCCTGAAATTGGGGAGTCTGAATTTTCACCACAAACAGGAGCCAGCCATCTCCATATGCTACACAAACAATTTAATCTGAGTGCAGCTTAGTGGTTCTGGTGAGTTGTTACAGATGTTTTTGTTTGTTTGTTTTATTTTAAATAATATAAATCCAAATCATGAGTATAACCAAAATTCTTTCTGTGTTGGCACATCATAAAGGAGTGTACAGGTTATGTAGATGTCATCATTTGTTATCATTTATTGTCATTTATTAATGACAAGTAACACATGGGTGGTCCCAACGATTACACTTCAGTTTAGACTGTTAGGATGCTGACAACTAAATATTTCCTTTTCCTGCTTAAAAAATCTTAACTGATGGTATAAATTCTTTCAAATGAGGTACTCTGCTCTCCAGAGCTCTAGTGAGAAACTGCTCAATGCACCTATATTTGTACTTTGGTGCAGAAATTTTAACTTTTCTTGAGACACTGGCTTGATTTCTTTCTTTCATTTTGTCAGAAGTTTGGACTACTGCTTTTTTAATTGAATAGAATAAAATTAAAAAAAATACAGCTATTGTTACAGTTAATAATGAAATAGAGTTTCTTTTGCATGTCGACAAGAATGCTGTAATGAAATTTTGCTTTGTAGCTACAGCAGTTATGTGCTGTAATCTCTAGACACTCCTCTCCCTTATTCATAGATGAGTTGTTTAAATTAATGTACAATAGGCCCTGATCAGATTTTAGGATGAAGTACAAAACATCTGAGACAAATGTTCAGCCATGTAATTTTCTAAATTAACTTTTTGGTTGACACATTCAGTGGCAAATCTGTCAAGACACAAAAACTTGTCTCCTTTTGCCTGTCTCAGTTGTTCAGGTTTTAGTCCCAAATACAATAATTAGTGGTATCACAATGAGAGAAGAATTTGGTGACCACTGTTATTTCATGGTTTCAGGAGCTCCGTCTCACTGGGAGTGCTTTGAATTTTTCACTCAACTTAGCAACACACTCTTTGATACACTTTTCATTATTAAGCTAATAGGGAGGCTCATGGAGGACTTTAAAATGGATTCAAGTGTGAAATCAGTAGGTAATATACATAATGAGGCCATTGCTACAGCTATGCTGCTCGGTAGAGTTAAGCTACAAAGAAATTTGAAATTGGCTTTGGTTTGAGTTAGACCTGCACCTGTGAACAGCAGAGATATTGGGAATATCAGGCAAACTATCTGAGATTTCTTAATCAGCTAAAGTTATCTATGGGTAAGTGACCTTGCACAGCTGATTTGGGGGAAGGGGAAATAACCCTCCTCTTCTTTCCTTGTTTTTCATGAGCAAAATAGCAACAAAACCTCCTCTGTGTATTTGTCCCATCTATCTCCTCCTGGGCTCTGACTATAAACATGGTTTCTTCTCTCCCTTACCTCTCTGAGGATTTCAGGCTTCCTTTCCTATCTAAATGATCACAAGGCTTCTCATGGTAATACAGTCGTGTGGTAGGGATCTGTCTGAAAATACAGAGTGAGTCTCATCCTGCAAACACCCGAGCGTTTTCAGATCCTGCTGTGGTTGTCAATCACTCGCTGGTATAACAAGGCAATTAAAATTAATTTTTCAAATTCTCTAAATCTGTCTGTGCATTTCTATAATTAGGAAGCCATAAAACAGTGCCCAGCCTTGTGAAAAGTTGGATGTTCTTGTGGCTAAGACTGGTGGGGAGAGAGCAGAGGGAGGAAATAAACACTTATCTCTGTCCCATGCTTTTCATGCCTTATAGCATGTCTCTGTAGGGATCTCATAACCACTTGTACCTGTAGGGATAATAGCCCTTCTCCTCTCCTCTTATCCATCCCATTGTTTTGGTTTGTGAACTCTTACTAGGAAAACACTGTTTTTTACAGTGCGTGTGTAATGAGATGATATCTATATTGTTTCCTTCAAGCTGTGCTATAAATATTTTTAAGAATCATCTGTCAAAATATTTTAAAAAACAAAAAAATAATGTTTTTAGGAAAACAATGCTCCCATGCTTCTGTTGTTGTTTTGGAATGGGTTTTTATAGTTGGTTTGTTGTTGTGGTTTCTTCTTTTTTTGTAGCCCACAAAGAAAACACAGCCAGCATTTCCTGAAATAGTCTGTGGTTTTCCTCTCTGCATGAATTGCTGTATTGTATCTTGGAATTGTGATCTACCATGAGAGTGAGACAAACTGAGAATCCACAGGAGCTGATCTTTAACATTCCCATGAGGGGAAGCCGAGGGGCAAATGCTGATCTTGTCACTCTTGTGACCAGTGACAGGACTCAAGGAAATGGTGTGGAGTTGAGCTGGGGGAGGTTTAGGCTGGACATTAGGGAAATGTTCTTCACCCAGAGGATGGTTGGGCACTGGAACAGGCTCCCCAGGGACATGGTCACAGCACCAAGGCTGCCAGAGTTCAAGAAGTGTGTTTGGAAATGTTCTTGGGCACTGAGTGTGATTGTTGGGGTGTCCTGTGCAGGGCCAGAGGTTGGACTTGATGATCCTGATGAATCTCTTCCAAGTCAGCATACCTTATAATTCTGTGAATAAAGGGATCAAGACTAAGAACAACAGTTCTAGTGACCATACCTCAATTGTTTTCTGACCAAGAATTAAATGTTTCTAATCCTGGCTTCTTGAAGTGTTTCATTTTAATATGTTTTATTATAAATCTATAGGAACATTTGTGAAACAGGCAAATTGTTATTTAATTGATATGCTGAATTTAAACAAGGGGCGACAGAAATTTCAAGGGGGACAAAAGTTGAGATTTAGGTCCTGAGTTTTTTTTTCCTTGTTTTTGTTTTGAGATGTTTTTCCGGCAGGTGCTGTTTGGTGTGCACCAGGCATGCACAGTGTGATGTTGTAAGAACACAGCTATACCAGGTCACACTTACAGACTTGCAGAACTAACACACATGTAATAAAGAGAATCTGTGCCTGAGGAAATGCAAGTGATTATGCAGTTGTGAAAATCAACATTAGCCTGAATTTACTTCTTGCAAACAATCTGGGAGTAAAATAAAGTGTGATTTCTGTAGTGCTGCCTGAAATAATGCAAAAGACTTTCTGGTGGTGTATTTGTGCATAATGAAGGCTCATTCTCTCAGGGAAATGAAAGTACCGTGGCCTCTAAAGGACAGGAAGAAGCATCCTTAAGAATAAAGATGGAGAGAGAGTGGAAGAGGGAGACTCAAGATTCTAAGTAGCTTTTTTGGTTTTGGGGCATCTCACAGTAGAATATACAGTGAAGCCTAAGAGTTAGGAGACTAATCAGTCTTTTCTTGAGCCAGTGAGCTTTCTGTTTTACATTTGTTACTCCAGAAAAAACCCCAAAATCTCTAAGCCTGCTTTCTGATGGAAGCAGGTGAATTCAGGAAACTCTAATTCCAGAATATTAGCCAGAAATCAGGAAACCAGCTTTTCACAAAATACAGAGAAAATATATGCCTGAAACTTCAATAACTAAAAGTGGTTGGAGAAATCTGGAATTCAGACTCCCCTTACCTAGCACAAATTTTGACAATTGGCTACACAGCATTTTTAGTATTATTTTAAATGCCCTAAAATGTTTAATGAAATGGTTTTTTTAACATTTTAAGGATAGGAACATTTCCCAACACTTTTGAACAGAAAGTTGCAATGGCAGAAATCCCCTAAGGAAGTCTGTTCCTGCTATGAGATCCTGGGCAGGGTGACTTGAATAAAATTGTGAATGCTTCAGGGCTCATCCAAACTGAGCGAACTCTGAACCTTGGAGATTCACACACCAGCAGTTGCTTTGATGTGAAACAGTTTGTGCGGCAAATCCAGAAAAAAATTATTGTCTATCAAAGATTTTTGCCACTGCCCAGCTGTGGGACAATGCCTGGCAGTGGTGTGGGAGCAAGGCATGGGACAGGATGCCTTCTCCTCTGATATGGGGCACAGCCACTGCTGAGCAAAAAGAATAAGGCTGGACCACAAGTCATGACAGTTCAAAGCATTACAGGGTTTGAGCTAATTCCTAATTCTCTTTGTTCTTTTTACCGTAGGAGAAAAGGAGCCAGGACAGGCAGGAGATTACCTCTGGTTGTTGTTGCTGTACCACAGTTAGAAAAACAAATGTGGCTGATTTGTTTAATTTTGTCTTAACTGTTCCAAGACAGGTTAATCAGTGCAGTGTTTCCTAGTGCTCACAGCTGCCCCAGCACTCCTGCAGGAGGACAGCTGGCCTTGCCTTGGTGATTTCCACTGTTATTGCAAACCTCCTCATTGCCTTGGACCTCTGAAGGAGCAGCTCCATTTAGTTTTAACCCATTCTCCTTCTCCTAGCTTTAGATTGGTTAAGATTAGATACAGAGGAAAGAGGAGACTAAAAGATTACTTTTATTTAATTCAGCTCCAGATTCTGTCATATATAATGTTTTCCTGATAGTTAGGCACTACATAGTCACTCCTGATATAGTAAAGTATCTTTTAATAGGAAAACTGAGGAAATAGCTTCTAATGATTCTTTGCAAGATGTTATTTTTACCTCTGCAATAACTGATTTGAGTCTCAGTGGTGGCCAACGGCCAGGAAAAGAGCAAGACAGTGCTTTCTAATAGAATGTGTGAATCTTCCTTACAATGTTAAAATAAGGAGTATTGGCTAATTTCCTTCAGAGGCAGAAAAAACTGTTCTGCACGGGTGTACTGCTCGTGATCCCTCTGTGGTAGCTCACCCAGGGTTATGGTGACTTGATATCCTGTTTGGTTTGTGTAGGCAAGTCCATGTTCTTGTGTCTCTCTCTTTTTACACTTATGCAACCACTCTGCTCTGTCAGCTGTCGAGGCAAGAGCTGTGCTAGGACCTTATGCAAGGCATACAGGCTGCTTTTCTCCTCTCGTGGAGAGAGACTTGTGGGTGAGCTTGAAGTATGATCCCAAACCCCACCAGATCCTAACAGCTGCTGGGGTAAATGTGACATCTGACCCTGCTGAGAGCATCATCTTGGCTGTTGCCCACATAGCTGATATTTTGCTGCACATGTACATTGACCCCCACACTCCCCCCATTAAAATTTAGCTGAATAAAAAACGTTTCCTTCAAGCTTTTGAAGTTGAGACTGTGCTTGATTTTGGCTGGTTTTCTGCTTTTCTTTCTTCTTCTGTGTATCTTATCCTGCCTTATTATATAAATCTCTGTGTGTGCTTATATATGAAGCAAAACTGAAAGAGAAATTCCCACAGTTGCTTTTCACTTTGGACTGTTTTTAAGTTAAAAACCATAGTAGTCTGTCTTTTCCATGGAATAATTTTAAAATAAAAATTGTCAGGGATCAAGTTGCAATAAAAATTCATGTTCTTTCTTTCTGTTTTGATTGAAATCACTGAATTGGAGCTGCTGACTTATTGAGTGAGAAGGCTGGGGGCCTCATACACTAGGACCTCGGATGTGGGACTGCACTAACTGAAAACTAAATTAACATAATAGACAATAAAGCCCAGGCTTCCATTTGTGATTATTCTGTGAGAGTTTTTGGAGGTATTTTTTGGGAAGAATTACAAGTGCATAATATAAATAGTGGAAGTGATGGGGAATTTTCAAACTTTCAATTTCCTAAAATTAAAAAAATTTAAGAATACAGTGCACTAAGAAGTCATATCCTAATATAAATGACTACTGCTTTCCATCAGGACTAAGAAGTTTTGATTGCCAATTTTATTGTAAAGGTAGTGGGATTGTGTGCACCTGCCAGGTTCACTTGGTTCAATGTAGCAGTTGCAACAGAAGTTAAAATATGACTAAATATCAGAATGGGGAAATTCCATCTGTTCTGACCAACAGCTGTCCAAAACAATATCAGACACGTTACACATGAAACAGAGACACCTTAGTAGCAAACTTAAGGAATGCAGAGCTGCATGTGTGGTTCCTTTACTGGGAATTTCTAGGCTTTGATTTGGGAGGATGCCTCTGAGACAGGCCAGGTGCTAGTGGAGTGAATTAGACCTTGTACCTGCTGCTGTGTTCTGGTCTGATGAGGAAAATCTTTCCTGTGCTGGCACTCCCATGCTTTGGATTGTTCTGAGCTGAGCACCGTGCTATGTATTATTTCTTTTACCTGAGCATCATGATTATTTTTAATTTCAAGACTGACCTAACAAAACACAGCGTTTTCCTGAAGAATTGCCTCTAGTGCAAATGGACAGTATAAATACTTCTCCAGCTCTCTGATTTTGTATCTGTGTGTGGGGGGGGGGAAAGAGAGAAATGTCTTCATGGTTTAACTGAAGAATATGTGATTCACATGTTGGTCTTAGGCTGAGTTCCAGGAGGAACTCCTCACGCCCTTCACTTTCTGTCAGAAGCATTCTGGAAAAGTTGGCTTTTCCAGTAATGAAGCTGGCCATGCTAATTATGATGTATTTGAAGATTGTATGTTTTGGTTATCCTTAGTTCTGTGAAAGTTGGCTTCCAAATGTTTTTAGAAATGAGTTTTTGAGGAGAGTTTGTCCAAATCTGACAGAGGTTGTAATTCTAGCACTTACCTTGTGAATTCAATGCGATGTCTTTGCCCTAGGCAAGATAACAAATTTTGAGCAAATTTATCCCAGTGAGAATTTAATACTATTTCCATGAAGAAATGTCACTATTTTCAGTGTGAATCATACCTGGATTATTAACATGTGAAATAGCAGTTTTCAAACTTCACAAATATTTACATTTGTAAGCACGAGTGAAAATTCAGTGTAAAAAATTCTATGGAAGTTTCTGATTTTTATAAAGCTGTGTGATTTCTCTTTTATTTCCCCCATTTCTACCTCTCAGCTTTGCTTTATTGGTGATGTTCCTTCCTTGCACCTTCTCTCTCTCTCTCTTTTTTGTCATTTTTGTCATTTTTTTCTTTGGACTTC
>JAOTQP010000403.1:22684909-22698658 GCA_026413545.1 Cichladusa arquata | reverse complement strand
TTCTACCTCTCAGCTCTGCTTTATTGGTTATGTTCCTTCCTTGCACCTTCTCTCTCTCTCTCTCTCTCTTTTTTTTTTTTTTTTTTCCTGGTCAATAAATTAATCCTAAATGCGAACACAAGAGATTTTAGTAGGAAGCTCATCCTATCAGTTGTTGATAGGGCTCACTGTTAGTGCAAGTCCCAGGTTAGGGTATAAGCCAAGATCTGATCTGCAAGCAGTGTAGGCTCGAATAAACAGACCTGACTAATTTTTACTCACCAGGGATTTGGCCCAAATATTTTGGCCATGGTGAGGAAAACTACTGTTGGTCCTTAATTAGCCAAATGGGAGATATTTTGCATTTACCTTTGTGTTAATTCCCAGTTCAGTATATTTTATATCAATCTTAAAAGTAATAAACTACTTTTAAACTTATGACCCAACAGTAATATGGTGGGATATTTACTAATTGCTCAGAAACATTTTATTTAAAGATAAATGACCTTTGTGCTGGAAATGAATTTTTAGATTGTTTAATTTTATGCTGGTATGCCAAAAGCAGTACTGTATACAGGTATCTTTATTGTCAGTTTTGCTAAGGGGCCTCCAACATATACAGTTAAAATATATTAGCAGGGAATTTGAATATACCCCATGAATAATATAAAGTAACAAAATAAGATGGTGAATCCTGACAAAAGAAACACATTTAATAATGAATTTCATTTGTGAGTGATGTGTACCTGCCATTTCCATCCATGCAATAAGAATTCTCAAAGGCTCTCATCTGTTCCATATTTTTTTCCCTGGTTCCTATACATTATTCCCTGTATTTCTAGCTCTTTTTGTGATCTTCTTGAAGGTTTTCTCATCTGTTCTAGTGCATTTGCCTCCCACTTCTTCCCTGGAAGGTTTTAATCTTTCCCGGTGCTTCTATTTCATATAAGGCATTTACATGCTAATTTTCATTTTCCTTGATTTCTTAAAATGCTTTTTTAAAAATCCATATCTTTATGTAGCAATGACATTCTGAAATTGTCAATACATTTTTTGGTAAAATGCCTTGTAGGAAGCAAAGAAAGCAATAAAACTCCTTTAAGTGGCCTTGGTTATGGAAATAATGTGCACCACTCTTCTGTGCTGTGCCTGAATGTACATGCAACTGCTGAAGATTTCTGAGGACAATAGCCAAATCCTCACCCTTCAACAAACCATGTATTAATTCTTATTAGAAACATTCAATTTGATTCAAATTTAAGTAGTACAGAAAAAAACCACTTGTAGGGAGTGTGTGGGGGAAGAATCTTCCATACCAATCTACTTGGTTTCTCCTCGACTGATTCTTACTGCACTGTGAATTCAGGGTGATGCCTTTGAGACCAACACTTGTTGAAGGACAGGACTGCTGTGCTGATGGAAACGTGGTCGTCCTTCCTCTGAGTGTGTTTAATACCCAGTTCTAAATCCTGTGTTTTATACCTGGCTGTGTTTGTGTTTCTCTACAGTCTGTTTGGAAAATGTAAATATTTTAGGTATAAAGCTTTGGAACATTTCATGTTGTTGCCCACTAAAAGGTACACACTGTATGTTTTCAACACTTTTGCTAAATGTGTATATAACTTTTATTTTTCTATGAAGTGGAATATTTTCCCTAAGGAGTTAACTAATATCTCTGAAGCCTTCTAAGGTTAAGATTTGAAAAGCCTTCAATATATGTCCCTGATTTTCTGATTCCATTGCTTATTTGTTTAGGCTGATGGGAATAGGCTTTGTCTGTTGTGCTTGAAGAAGAAAAGAAGATTTTTGTGCTTTCAGGAGGTGAAGGCAGTTTTCATTGGCATTTTAGTGAAATATTAAAGGCAAAGCAGATTTGGAGGGACACACTGCAAAGGCTGTCACAGTGATCAGAGAGGCACTGGAGTGAGGAAAGGGACAGCTAAATGTGTAGGTGGAGAGTCACTCCATTTGTGCAAAGGTATGAGTAACTGAGGTTATGAATTGGTTGCAGATGGGAGATGGCAAGCAAGAAAAGTGGAACAAAATTATATTGACATCCCTGTGTTGTCTAAAGACCACTACAAGACCATTAGTATTGCTGTGTAGCCAGCAGGGAGGCCCTGTCAGGGTGAGATTTTACTTAGGCAACTGGTATTGATTTTTGGTCTGCTGCCAGGATGTAGGAAGGAAAAGATTTTTTCTTTTTTCTTTCTTTTTCTGTTTTCTCCTGTGTCCATATTCATGGATGCAAAGCAGTGTGTCTGGACCTGGGATGTATGGTTGAGAGTGTCTGTGTGCTGCCGTGACTGACTTTATTGGGGGAAAATTCCTTTGAATTGACCTTCAGACTTCTGGCCTTGCCTTTGCTCATCTTTCCCTCTCATGCCTCCTGCAAGGCCATGCTAAAAGGCAAAATTAATAAAACAACACATGGTTGTGGCAATTTTTTTTTTTTTTTTTTTTTTTTTTGTCATCTCTGAATGAATTTTGAGTGAGTTTTTAGTATTTCTGGTTGCCCAAATAGAGAGCCCTGTGATTGCTCCCTGGGCAGCAGCAGCCAGAGCTGGGAGGGCTCAGCTCTCCCTGGGCTTGCTCAGGGTGCTGTGGGACTCCTGGCAAGAGACAGGGGCAGAAATCACTACAGTTTAGGGAAAAACTCTAAGGAGTCAAGCTTCCTTTAATTTCTGGCCAAACTCTGATCCAGATACTGCCAAATATTGCTGCTATTGGTGTTTCTGTGTTATCTGTTCTGGTGTGTCACCAGAGTGGGGGCTAAAAATGGGCCATGAAGCAGCTATCAGGCCAGGGTAGCAGCTCTTGTTCTTGGGTCTCACTTAAGTGGCAACCTGGAGGATGAAAAGCTCAGTACTTAGTGATGCTTCTCTTCTTTTTCCTCCTGCAATAGAGGGGTGCCAGTTTCTCTTCTGTATTTATGAGTCCCAATTAAACATGTGTGCCATGAGTTTATTTCCCTACTTCCTAACGGAATGCTTGGCAAAGAGAAATTTCTGGCAAGAGAAGAACTTGTGTGAAAAGTAATGAGCTGTGGTCTGCTTGTAATAAATGGACAGAGTCTGACCTGGTTTAAATCACATAAGATCCTTCCTCATGACTTGCATTAGATCCTAATATATTGTTATTAATGCACTTTAGCAGAAAAAATCTCATAGAAATATGGTTTTCTTCATTCAGTTGCATGTATGATGAACACTTAGCTAAGCATGCCTTTTCTTTAAAATTTATATACCTGCACTCTGAAAATTGAGACTGCAGAATTGTTAGAGAAACAAGCACTAAAACAGAACAGTGCTGCTCAAGTGTAATAGATGAATTAAATCTCCCATGCTGTTTCATCCCTGTTCATCTATGTCTTCACTTTTCTCTCGTGTTGTGAAGCCTACTTAAATTCATTCTATTTTGTGTTTGACAGATTATTGCTATGGAAGGTAGGTCTGAACATTGCTTATTTCCAAGGAGATAAAATGAAAATATTCTTTTGGGAGTTTGGCCCTTTAATTATGGGTGATTTTTAAACCAATTAGTTTTGATCATTGAAACACCAGATCAAATCTCAGCATTGATTGAGGTCAGGTTTTTTAAGTCTTCAATTTTTGTGTTGTCTTCTGGAACAGACAGCTGTTTGTCTGAAAATTTGTTTGCTGCTGCTTTATTTATACTCTCTCCTACTGCAGTTCTGGCCACATATCTGATTGGGAAACAATTATAATCAAGAAAAGAAAACCCCAATCCAGGATACTATAACTTTTAAAATTGTAAATATTTTTAATTTTGCCTTATTCATAATGATTAATTAGAACTTCTTTTCAGACTCGCCATTTATTTCCATGTGATAGTGATTAAAGAGTAAAGAAGCCATTTATTTACAAATTCTGCCAAAAGTGCTATAGCATGTCTGTTCTGAAGCACAGCAGAAGTCAAGTCCTTAGCTTATTCTTTTTCTTTAGCACTCCCTCCAGGACCTACTCAGATTCTCTTTGGCTTGACTTTAACCCTGAGATGGAAAATTCTGATTTTGGGTTGAATCACCAAGAATTGTCCCTGTTTGTCTCTGGAGGATGTTAGCCCCTTATAGAAGAACAATATGCACAATTCCAAATTGCAGCTTCTTTGATTCGGTCTGTCAAGATCCAGAGTATACAGTATTTTATTTAATTTTACTGTTCAATGTTTTAATTCCCTCCCCACTCTGTGATAACCAAATCTTTATGTGAATTCAGCCCAGTTAGGCTATAAAGTAATCAGGAGAAGGCTTCTGGTTTTTTTGCTGCAGAAAAGCTGATGCAATATGCATAACGGTTTGCAACACTGTGTGCAACAATGGTTTTATAAGGTGTAAGCTTAAGATCTATTTCCTTAAGAAACTGAGGTGCAGACTTATTAGTTTAATAGAGAACATTTCCACCTGTGCATTTTGCTAGAAAATGCTAGTGGAGGTTTGGATGTCACTTAGATGTGTGTAATTTGTGAGCATGGCTGCTTTTTTAATCATGCTTTTGCAAAACATCAAATACAATGGCACCACTCATTCTAGTAGCATTTTCAAGTACACCACCACCCTTTGTTCCAGTGACGTTGCCATACAAATAAATAACTTGCAAGTGACTGTTTTAGTGTAGAATTAATTTTTAAGTCTGCTGGAGCACTCTGCACACCAAACATCTTTCCTTTTGATCCTTAACACACATGCATGAGGTCTAGTTGCCCTTCCAAAACCTTGAACTTGATTTTCAGTCTGAAAATCATAAATTCCTTAAGCTGAGCACAGATTCTTGCCTTTATGCAGAAACATTTGCTAAATTTAGAAATATAGACAACAGTTCCAGGAAATGCTCCACAGAATCTTTACATCATTAGCTGACAAGTAAGAACCCACTTGCAAGCCAGTAAGGTGGGGTTGTTTTCCTCCCTGCTCTTTGATAGCAAATGATTACAGATAAGCTGTAGGGATATCCATTTATTCACAAGGACTTTGTCTTGCAGATGAAAAAAACATTACCAATTCAGAAAGCTCTCTGTGTATGGCAATCAATTTTAACTCTGCCTTTCTGCTGATAATGGAAGCTTTTCTCTCACCCCCTGTCTGGCTCATGCAAACTCCTCTTCAACACGTTCTGAGCTTGACAAAGTTGTATAAATCATTTCATGGTAACAGAAGATATTGTTAGGCTGGTAAACAGAAAGGAATAAATACACAAGTGTCAAGCTGCCTTCAGTTATATCTATTTATTACCCCACATGAATGCACACAGCACTTCATAAAACTCCAGCAGTATTTTAATCAAGTTACGTCTTTTGGGAGAGGGAGAAGCTGTTGTAGAGTCCACGTTAACTAAACCTTCATGCTCAATAGAGTGCAGAACACCAATTAAGGAGACTTTTGCTCTAAAACTGCCCTAATTTGCCACGTGAGCCAGGAGAATCTTTTGTAAGAAGGCTTATAGGACTCTCTGCTAGCTAGAGAGAGGTGACATAAACACAGGCGAGTGTATCCACTAGAGGGTATTGGCACACTATATATGGTGGTGCATTATAGATAATATCTAACAGGTCTCATCTATTATGCCTTTATACAAGACCTTTAAAAGTCCTTTCTCTTGTAAAGTCCATATTCCCCAGGACCTTTTCCATTTCCTGGTAGCAAATGCATTCCTACTATGAGCTCAATTGCCATTAGGAGAACAAGGGGGTGGGAAGCTGCTCACCACCAAATTATCAAATGGCTCCTGCCCAGGTGCTGATTGAAATATTGATGTAGTCAGAAGACTTCGAGAGAGTTGGAATGTCAGCTGAGCAATGAAGACCTGCCCCTGCCTTGCACAACAGCTTTCAGGAGAGGGATAAGTGGGTTCAAATTCTGCAATCCAAGCATTTCCAAAAAGCATCTGTCCTGGAGTGGAAAAAGAACAGGAAAGGAGCTCCTACTTTTAATAGCATCCACTAATCGCATTGCTATCAAGACTTTATAACAAATCTAGGATGAGGCCTTTAAGTTTATGGTACAAGGCTGATTTGCTTCAGAGGAGAATTTATATTTGTTGTTCAGATAAATGGCCTATCACACGATAATCCTAAGAGAATTACTTTTCAATTTAAAATGTTTACTTGGTTAAGATTGCTATAGGAATTGTTGGTTTTTGCTCATAAATGACTACTAAAAGGAAGAGAGAAAGGAATTGTGTAGTGTATGTGAAAACATCAAGTGTCTCACATGGGCATTGGAGTCACTGGAAGACTCTGGGTGGCTTTCATTAAAATTAAAAAAAAAATCTCTTATGGAAAACAGTGAGGAAAACGAAGTTATCTGCATTTAAGGACATAGTTTAGTGGTGGACCTGGTAGTGTGAGGTTGATGGCTGGACTTGATCTCAAGAGGTCTTTGAACTTGATGGATTCTATGCTTTTATGGGATTACTTGCAGTGTTCTGAGGCTGTTCTTTTGGAAATTTTAAGGTCTTGGGGAAAACACCATGATAAGTGGTGATCCAACTATGGATATTTTGCACTAAGATGTGTATCTGCATAAATACCTGCAAATTTCATGTCCTTTGAGAGCCTGGGCCACAAAATTCACAAAAGGAATTTTCTGACTGGTATGAAAAGGTGTAGCCTGAAGAAGTGCCTGCCCTACACAGAACAAAACTAACTGTGATCAAGGCTCACCAAATACACTGCTCTCAAAAGCAGTGCTGATGACAAAAACGAGTGAAATGAAACCAACAACAAATACTGCCTTGTTTGTATTGCAAGAGCCACTGACTTTCTTTCCCATGATAACACACTGGCTCAGGGAATTGATGATAATGCATATGAGCATGTCAGAATAGCATTTTAATGAGAAAACCCTTTATGTAATATCTATTTTTATTCAAATTGGAGATTGAGGGATCAAGTAACAGGATGAGATGTTCAAGGATTGGTCTGAAAGAAATCGTTTCATTGTTGTAGTCATTAATGAAAATGTTCTCCTTAAATATTCAAACATCTACAGCACTATTAAAAATTAATCTATATACCGTGCACAAATACTTGCTAAAGTTTTTTTGTCCAAGGTAAATTTAAAAAAACTGATTATGTGAAAGAGATTACTTGTTTAGGTAGAATTTTTTTTCTTGTGGCATTGATAGTATGGTTTGAATAATTTATTTAAAATTTAGTGAGGGATAAAGACAGCTTAGATTTTCTGATTATTCTTCTAAAATAGGGTTTTACAATAATGTGCAGATTTTAGTGCTCTGCCTAAACTAATTTTAATTTATCCAAGTTACCAGTGCAATAATATAAATATTTCCTGGCTTTTTTGAGTTGCTTTCACACATGTAGATTTTACCAGTCTATTTTCAGATATGCATAATTCTGTGATTTAAAAAAAAAACCCACACAATTTTATGTAGGCCTTTATTAGTGTCCTATTTTATTGTGAACATATCTGTTTTCTATTCATTATTTCTTCTTAACACCTTTCAGTAAATTCACCATTTTTTTTTTTCATGCATTATGCTTGGTTTTCTATTAGATGTCCTACCTCATGTTTTTCCTCATTGAATACCACTTGTAATTTTCTATCCACATCTCAAATTTCTGAATTTGTGTTTTGCTCCTTATTTCAGTCAATATGGACAGAAGTCAGTTATCACTACACATCACAATTTCTGTAATCACTCTTTAATAGAAAATGATTTTCAAATTTCCGATGTATTTCTTTCAGTTGCTCCAAAATACTTAAGAATATGGAACAAGGCCAGTAGCCTTTATGTTCATTAAATTTGATCCATATTTCATATAATTCTGAGTTGTATCTAGGCTAGATTAATAGAATGTTGATATCTCATATTATTTGTGGCCAAGTGTTGGAACTCTGGATATTTTTGGATCCCTTTCCTAACTGTCAGGCTGCATTTTGGCATTGCACTCTGAGAAAACTCTTAACTTCTGCTGCTAAAAATGTAGCAAGTTCACAGATATATTAACCCTCATTTTCCAGTGTAAAGTAAGGTGAATAATCAAATAATACAAACAAAGCTGTATCTTCCAGCGAGCATCCTGCAAGTCCAGGCTCCTTGCTTTTCCATTTCTTTATCCAATGGTAGGGAGCACCACCAGTTCAGTTTTTCCATTCTGCATTACAATATCCTACCACTAAAAACTTCCTGTACATCACATTAATGGATTGAGAAATACTATTATAGCTGATTAACTTTTTTTCAACTTAAGTATTAGCAATTTGGCATGACTTTAATTCTTTTTCCACTTTATGATGCTTCTTCCATTGTGTTGTGGTATGATTATGTATTTTTGTAGCACTTTAAGTAAATTGTGGGACTAATTGTATTTCCACTGGGAAGTTTGTGGCAAAATCTCTTTTTTTTTTTTTTCAACAATTTACCAAATAGTTGCCTCACACTGATGCTCAGATACAACAGCTCTCTCTTGTGTCAATATTTAGGTTTAATAATAAATGGCAATATAAAAATTAATCCTGAGTTAGAAAATAATGGCTCTGCAGTAGCATTTTCCAGTGCTTTATTAAAACAGCTTCCTTACCATGCTAGTATATTTTCTAAGGTGTAAAGCAAACCCAAGTTTTATAATCCCAAGTTTCCAATTATAAAAACACTGTATAATTTTAGTATACAGACGTCTATGGTAATAACTTCCTCTTCAGTTTCAGCCTTTTCCTAATTTTTCTTCCATGTTTATTTGAGTGTAGTTTTGTGTTCCCCCATGCAGTTCTTTTTCTTCATCTTACTGGTGATAGAATATTTATGTGTGTTATTTGTAAACCATTTTGGGATGGATATTGTTACATGACAGAAAAATTTGACAGATATGTAAGCGAGTTACTACTACTACATGGATAATACCTTTTATATTTGATGTTAAGGTGTAGATAGACAGATGGGAAATAAAAACAAACACAAAATGTCCATAATCCAAATTCAAATTATTCTCTCAAATCAAGCAGTTTCTAACATAGCCTAGAAATAAAATGCTATCTTTGTGTCTATATATCTATAATTGAAAAGTGATATATTCAACATATTGGTGATACCTCTTTTTTAGAAAGCTTGCAAAATGTGTCAGTTGAAAAATATATTACTTTAAGCTCTAAATTTTTAGAGGTGCTTGAGAGGTCTCTTTTTGTTATGAGTTTTGTTTTTTTTCTGTGCCCCCACTCTCGACTCAGGTGCCAATGCCCACATTGTGGGTAGTCAAGGTTACTTTTGTATAAAAGGGGGTTTTGGCATATAGTCTCATGAAGCTTCTTTAGAAGGTCAAAGTGAATGGAAAACTTTTTGCTCAGACTTAAATGCATACTTGAGTAGCTTCTTTAAGCTAAAGCAAGACAGATGTTGGTCAATACATATTTTAGATGTTCTTTTTTTGGATATTCTGCTGCAAGAGCACCTGTCCAGCCAAATGAAAACATCACATAGGAGTGAAGTGGCACTTGTGCTGGTTCAAGCATTTTAAAGTAGACATACTCAACTATCACTTAAAGCAACATCTGTGGCACAGGGAAGTTTGAGATTATGCTGCTTATTGGGTTTGCTTAAACACGTTCCTGTCTGCTATTCCAATTTGTCTGCCTGGTGCCACAAAAAGATGTTTCAGTGACTTTGGGAAATGAGGTATAAACAACAGTTTTGCTTCTTGAGCTGACACACCTAAGAGAACACACAGCTCCTTCTTAGGACAAAGAATATAGGGATCACAGTGGCAAAGTCTTTTCTGTGTGTTTTAGCTGTAGAGGTGAGGGTGGGTTTGCATCTCCATATGCTTGACTTGGAATTCGTAGGAAGTACTTCAGTAGCCCCATCATATTGCATTTGCTGATCTGTGGGATTGGAAGATGAGCATTTCCAGGTTAAGAAATTATATTTTATTAATAAGAAGGTTCACTTATCAAAGGCACAGGATTCTTCCAGTTGTGCACTGTTGCAGGGCAAGCTAAAACTTTTATCAGCAGAAGTGCAAGTAGTACTTTTGACCTTCTGTGAATATCTTTGATTGTAGCTAAAAGAAATATGGTCCTAGATTCTTAAATGCCAATCTCTTCTCCTTTTACCTGAAGAGCATGAGCAAAAGTACATGTCCCATAACATTGTTTACCTTTCATCTAACAAATGTTTTTGTATACGTGATGTATTTCTATAGAGGATATGAATTCCTCTGAAATCAGCCTTTTTAATTTAGCTACATACAGTGTAATTCACATCTTTAAATTAAAATCAATCCATAGTTGTATTTTGGTGGGCTGTAGGTTTTTTTTCATCTCTATGAAATTACTTATATTATACATGCTTCATATAAATTAACTGTAGGTGATGAGTGCAATTGGTTTGAGTTTGTTTAATTATGGTTGTTTCCAAAATGATAGTGGCATGCTGCTGTTTATCAGAGAAATAGTCATCCAACTGACCCGTGGATTTTCTAGGCTCTAGTTAGTTATTGCCAGGAAAGAGCTAAAGGTGTAAATGGTATCCTCAAATGTGGAGTTCATGGCTCTGAAGTAGTGGGAGCATAAGTGTTGTGAGATGTACTTTATTATCAACTGTGGAGAAACTTCATTTCTCCACTAGAGGAACAGGGTGGGATTTGCTCCATGTCAGTGCTATAAAAGATGAATGAATCTTAGAAGTATCCCTAACAACCTTTGCAGTATACAAATACCAGAAGGCTTGTAGGTAGTGCATTGCTTAGGTGCCAGTCTTCTTATTCTGTTATGTCCTGAGAGTGATCAGCCTTGAATTGTATGAAGTTAGAAATACCCAGTATGTGAAGGGATGTCAGAACTCTTGTTTTGCCCCACCCCTTGAGCTGACCAGCTGAGCAACAGGAACAACCATGTGCAAACGTGTGTCCAAAAGAAATGGCCAAAAATCTAAACTGTGATCCTTGGTAGAAGCAGGTATTTGAGTGAGAGAAGGTGAGTGGTCTTGTCTTGCTGTTTGAGATACTCAGTATTAGAAATGGAGCAAAACCTGACCTATTCTTGGTTACCTCTGTGATGACATGGAGCACCTTGGTAGTCAGGGTGCCAAAGTGGTATTTAATAGTCTAGAAGCTATTTTTTTTTCTAGTTTTGCGGAAAAGGTGTAGTTAAAAAAGATTTTTTAAAACATGGTCCTTTAATCCCAGAAGATATTATTGAAATTAACAAGGCAAACACAAGTGTTCCACATTGTAATTTTATTTTTTGTTTCAGAATCCTTTTAACTACATACTTAAATTTTACAATTGATAAGCTAAACACTGCAGTTTTGAGAACCTGAATATAAACAGTGTAATTAATTTTATTAATTTTCATTTTCTATCTTAAGAAATAGGCAGGAATGGAAGACCATAAATAGAAGAAGTTTGTTTTCCTTCACTTTGATTTATTGGAAGAAAACTTAGACCAACTAATATGTTACAAGAGGAGCTTGGTATAATAAATAATAAAGTTACAATTCTGGAACAACAATTTCCTTATTTAATGCTGTTAATGGAAAAAGTTTGAGATATTAATTTGTCAATTACATTTGAAATGCATTAACTAGACACAAATTGCTCAGTCAGAATAGACACTGAATAGCTCATTACCCTTTCATATACTGCACTACAGCCCTAACTAGTAAGCACATGTTAGTAAAAATACAAGCAGTGTAAAATCTGCACACACAAATCTAACAGCTCTCAAGCCTTCTTAGTTTAGTTGCAGATACATTTCTTTATTTTTGTTCTGTTCTTTTTCCCTGATGAAGTAGGGTAAATGAATGTATGCATCTGAAACTGGATGAAGTGTATCTAGCTGCACTGTATATATATATATATTTAGCCGTAATTGGTTTTTAGAGATACTCCTATCAAGACAAAACTTCTGAAATATCAAATAATCATTTCAGAAAAATAAGATATTAAAAGTTATCGTTTTCAGTGTAGGTGTTTCCCTTACACACTATGATTTGCAGTTCTTATTGCACAAGAGGTCTTTTACAATAGTCCCCACATCTCCTTCTTTTTTTTCCATATAATATAAAGTAGATTCTAAAGCCTTCAGCACTAAATATTACTACTTAATTATTAATTATATGTACTAAGTAATTTATTATTCGAGATTGTGAGGTTTAGTTTTTTTTTTGTTTTTTAAATTTTGTGCCCTGAAGATTCCAACCTTTGTAATCAAAGTTTTTTGGCTTTGCATCCAATGTGTGCTTTCCTCCTTATATGTGACAAGTCTTAGGTGTTCTTTGTTGTGCTGGGTTAATGTGGAAGGAGAACTGCTGGGGTCTGCAGGCATCCTGATGTGGCAGTGGGCATTGCTGCATTCAGGGCAAAGGCCATTGTCTCTATGGCTCAGCAGCAGGACAAGTGCTCCTGGCCACTCTCTTCAGGACTGTGAACTAGTCCTCTGTTGGTATTGGGAGTGCTGGTGAGAGGCAGGTGAGAAGTGGTGTCCTGACCTTTTCCTCATCAAAACAAGTTTGATTTAAAACCTCACAACAGCTTAGTGTGAGCCCTTGCAACTCTTCATCACATTTTCGTAATGCAGTCTTTCCCCTGCCTGGCCCTGTGTCAGGGCTCTGGGGAGCCTCAGTTATGTTGGTGTGCAGCCTGGAAAAAGCATCTTTGTTGTATGTCCTATTGTTGCAAGTAAAAATCTCTGATGCTAAATATGTTCTTGAAAAGAGAATTAAAATTCACAGCTCCTTTTGTCCAGCTCGTGTTCTATTTCACTGTGTGAATGATCATCACAACTATGCTATATTTAGCTGTATCCATCAAGTGGAAATAGCTTATATTAATCCTGGGGAAGAGACATAAACTTTCATTCCTCACAGGATTCAGAACCCTGTCAGGCACTCAAAGTACCCTTTTGCCTCAGCTTGCCTTATACCCAGACTAGGATATTTCTCAGTTTTTAAAATGAATGTTCATTTGAAGTTTGAGTTTCTGCTTTCCTAAGCTCTGAGTGGTTTCTGTGATGGCAAAACCAGGGCACTGGAGAGCTGAGTGACTAAGAATGATCCTTCTCCTGCTGCTTGCCATGGTTCCTACATAAGCATAGAAAGAGTAAGTGAGGCTTGTCCAAGGGTCCCTTCCTATAAATAGGTGAGTGATTGCAGCATTCACCCGTGGCTTGGATGCCATCACTCAGCTTCCCACAAACACCTTTGCTCAGTGGTTATTCGAGCTATCAGATAAACAAGGCAGCACAAGGGTTAGAAATGAAGGTACCAACTGTGAGAAGTTAGACATAGGAGAGGCTTAACTAAGGTCTCTCTCAATGCCAATATTCCAGCTGCTGTATTGGGGCACAAACTATTTATTTAATCTTTGAGGTATCGCTAGGAATCAAACACACCAAGACCAAGTTTCAGAGAAGATTAGAATTGGAAATCTATTTGTTTTCATGGTATGATTAAGGGGTGTTTTTTCCTTTCATCTTGAATGAAAATTATAATGTTTTCACAGAGACAGTAAATTATACTAATTTGGATGTGTTATTTATTTCAAGCATGACTCTGCTTGCTGGTGAGAAAAATAAGACTCCTGTAAACTTTTCTGTGATTATATATAGCAGACTGGTAACTATAATTGGTGTATATATAGTCACTAAATTGAGGTTTGTGCAAAAGATAATGCAAATAATGAAATTAGCAGGAAATCATAAGAGCTCTGAAAGGGATTTTGAGCCAGAAATCTCATCTACTTTCAAATGGAGCCTTGTAAAAACTGTAATACCCATCTTCTTTTAAAAACATTGTT
>JAOTQP010000403.1:22628368-22684855 GCA_026413545.1 Cichladusa arquata | reverse complement strand
CCTATAGTTTAAACCCCAAGTTACACATTGCTCCTTGTTAAGATTTAAATTCTCTGTTATTCTGCTTTGATCAATTAGAAAAAAATGTGGATTTTATCTAAGCTGCAGAAAAAAAAATATATTAAAGGAAAATCTTTAGTGGTGATTTTGTGGTCTTCAGTTAATTACAGCAAATGTTTACTCATACATATTTCTGTTTGAAATACCTACATTTAAATTTCAGCCAGGAATTCTTTCCATCAAGAAAGTGATGTTGTTTAATTATTAAGATAGCGTGCAATGTGACCTGTTTAATAATATAATATAGGCTCCTTTAGTGTTTATCTACCAGTATTCATGTGAAAATTTAAAGTTTGAGCCATATCAAATTTTTGTTTCAAAATCAGTAAGCAACTAAAATTCTGCAAGTACATGGCATTGCCATGATCTTGACTCTGAAAAACAAGAGTTCATGCAAGAAATCACACATCATCTGGGGAAACCAAGACAAGATTTCTTTCACCCTTCATTGTGTCATCTGATTTCAAGAGAGAGAAGAAACTTAAGCTGTTCTGATTTGAAAGCTGATTTCATTTCAACTCTGAGCTCAAAAAAGAAATCTGATATCTGATCTGTAGCTGCATGTTCCAAGATATTTTCTCAACAATTTCCAAGTTAGAAACTGTAATTCATTGGAGGATATGGAAATTCTCATAAAGAAATATATTTTGGGTTCTTTGTCAAACTGAGTCATTAAATAATACCTTCCTTGTACTGCTGTGATTGAGTGCAGGGATGCATTTGGCCTCTCTGTATCATTGTGGCCTTGTTATTGTGCCATGGAGAAGGTTTAGGTATGCCATGAACTTTCATTGTTATACTTAGCATTTCCTTGTGCACTGCTTTTAGATATTGACATCAAAAAACAATATGAGTACACAGGCTTTAAACACAACTTTAAAGAAGTCAAGCTGCTTTTGGTTGTCTTCTGACATGATGATTCCTCTCGAAACAAATCCCAAGTAGCCTCATGTTCCGTGTGTGCATGGCTCTTGTTTTCCACAGTAACTGACATTCAAAATAGCATCTCTGGAAGGAGACAAGTGCTGGCACTAATGCTGATCAGGAGTAGTAAGTAATTTGCTAGAAATAGACAGAATTCAAGTGGTGTTAATAGAGGGAAACCCTTCAGAGAAAGCAGGTGTTTTACAGTCTTGCTTCCTCCAGAGTCTTCTGGAAGTCCTTCTGCATCAGTGATTTCTGATCATGGCCTGCAGGGAAACACCCTTTTTGCAATTTGTGCAGTAATACTGTGAAGTGGTGCTGTTTGAGGGAGACAGTTTCATCCCTCAGCAAAATGAGACATTCCAGACAATACCCAATTTGTTCCCAGGGCATTTTTGGGACAATCTGACAAGCTCTCAGATATCAGCAATGTCTGAGCTGCAGCTAATGGACCTTGCACCTGGAAAAGCAACATTGTCCCCTGAGCTTTTCACATTATGTATGCCCTAAGTGCAGTATTTTCTTATTGCACAATTTCTTTTTTATTGAGTAGAAAGATAATTTTTGCTTTTGTTGTCTTGTAATGGGAGTTTTTTGTTTTTATTTATTTATTGATACTTTGATATTACATGGCATAGATAAAAAGCCTTTTGGAATTTGGGACGTGTTGTGTTTATGCACTGATAGCCCTTTGGAGTTATAGTCTGACAAGTATGTGTCCTGAAGCAAGTTTTTTGTTCTGAAAAGTTGGAACGTGCTGCCAGCCCTTAATTGTCTGTCTGCAGGGTGTCCCTGCTCTGTCCCCATTCCCCTTCCCACAGAGGGAGCTCAGCCTCCTCCCCTCTCTGCAGCTCAGTGGTGAAATCTAGCTGAGGTATTTAAACCTGTCTGGTTTATCAGCTTCTGAATTTGTTAATAAAGGGCTTCTAGAAGCTCTGTGTATTTGAAGGAAAGGGAAGAAACTGCAGTTCTGCAGCAGAAGTAACACACACCTGCCATGGATGCTTTCATTAGGCTCACTCTGATCTGCAGAAATTGGTTTTATGATAAAGAGTAATAAGGTATGGAGTAATATGGAATGACAGTGCTTGTGAAATGTTTGTTCTGGCACTTTTGGAAATAAATGCTTAAATTAATGATGACTTGGAAAAATCACGCAAGTATAAAATACTGAATTTACTGTGGCTTTATGTGGTACTTCAGTATAAATTGCTTGGAAAAAAAGTCCTTTGAAAAGTAAACATATTTTTGGGTTAACCTTTCTTCATATTTTCACATTTCATGCAGTAGTTTCCACAGATGAATGAAAAGCTGCACAAAATCAGCAACTTGTGATTGATAAAGTGGACTCTGGTGTAACATGAGAAGGACATGAATTATACAAAATTTTACAGGTTCAGTACTTATCCCCTCCTATTTAAATCTCAGGACTGCAAAATGGAAGGAATTACTACTTTCAATAGAGTGTCCAAACTTCATAAACCAAACTTTTATATTATGGTTATCTGTGCTTAAAATATGGAATGCAGTATTATTAGACTAATTCTTGATATTCAGAAAAAAATTACCAAATGATAATCAAGCAGTTAATGATAGGACCACTGCAGCTTTATCCTGGTTGTTGCATGAACTGTTTGTTTGGTAGCACTGATCATTTGTAGTCCTTGTTATCATCTCCAGGTTATTTTTCTTTTCTCTAGATAGAAAGCTCATGTTGTAAAAACAGGTATCAGCAGGTATTATCATTGAAAAAATAAGACTGTCTCTTAAGCAAAGTCTTAACATTTGAAATCCCAGAACTGTAGGATATCCTGAGTGGAAGGAATCCATAAGGATCATCAAAGTCCAGCTACTGGTCCTGCACAGAACAGTCCCAAGATTCCCACCATATGCAAACAATGCCATTACAGTTGAATTTGATTTATTTTGCAGTGACCTGTTACAGTGAATGAAATATGGAGACATTGATTGCAAGTCCAACTCTGTGATTTCTTCTTTTCACTCTAATTGAGCCTGTCTTTGTCCTGTTTGAACAAAAATATGGGCTGTAGACTGGGAGTGTGTGGGAGTGGCTTTACTTTAAATACTTTAAATATCATTCTCACTGATGTAAAGCTGGGGGAAATGAAGAAGCTCCATGCTCAGGTAGTGTGCTCCAGTACTGTGAACAGAACAGGTGCACACCACTGTGAGACATCTTGGGCAAGCTTAGAGCAGCACAGGGAAGGGGGCAGATGGCACTGCTGCTGCAGCTCACTCTGCTCTGTCCATGATCTGTAACTGCTTGGAAATACTGAAGCCTTTGCAGTCCAGTTCTGTTAATGAGCAAGACTGGCTCACTGGTGTTATGCTGCAGTTTGGTTCTCAAAGTCAGTGCAAGAAAAACAGCTACAGATTTTCTGTTAAAGTAATGATATTTCATAAATTGATTATTGATTAAGTTGGCATGATAGGGGGTTAGTTATGGCCTTGTGATAAATCTCTGCAATTATGAGTGCCTTTGTTGGAGGCATGATCTGAAATTTAATAATAGAGTTCTAGTAGGTTTACATAAACTGGTAACTGGATTTAAATTATCAGGCTGATCACAAAGAGGTCCATAACACATCAGTTCCTAGACTAATGAACCATACATCCTTGTCGACTTTAGTAATGTTTTGACAGTTTTTGCCTCAGTGCCTCTGAATTACAAGTGTGTAGAGATGTATTGCTTACTGCTACGATAGGTCTGTCCCTCAGGATATGGTGGGTCACGTTTTCTGAATCTGAATTGCTTAACTAAACAATGACAACTTCTGTAATGCTTTAAAAGCAGGCTACAATCAGTTATCAGAGTTGTAAGTGTGATCTTTTTTTCACAAGGAGAGATATTAAAAGAATGGCATTTTCCAATTTCATACATTATTTAGCTTTTCTGAAATTGCACTTTTGGTGTTCTTAAAATGTAGAGGATTTATATAGCGGTGTGATTAATTCTAAGATGGTAGAAAACTGCTGTTGATCCTTTCTTTGCAAACAGATGCAAAAATAATTCAGGTTTTAAAATCAGGCTGTCTTTATCTTCTCACTAATGAATATATTATGTGCATGAAATACATGCAGCAACTGTCTTATACCATTTACTTGTTTGAGTTTGTCCTATCAGCTAACCTTGTTTAGTATGGGCATTTTTCATAAACAAGATGGCTTTTTTTTTGTCCTTCACTATGTGGCTGTTTTTTCTATAGTTAAAAAAAAGCCTGTGATGCTCTATGTTTTGATCTTTTCTATGAATTTCCTATTTACTTGAGTTCACAGGAAGCAAACCAGATAAATATAGGATGGTAACTTCTGTGAATGACAGATGACATTAGTATGAAATGTCTAGATTTTCTTGTATTTGTCTATTTTTCCCTTTTTAGAGATGTGATAAAGTGGGGCTTAAAAGCATCTTATGCATTGAGATCAGTTCTGTGGTGAGGGTTGAATATTATTTCATGTGTTTGGAATATTCCTTTGCTTTATTACTACATTACAGAATTAAAAGTAAGGCAAGCTTTATTAAATGTTATGACCTCCTGAAATGGAGATTTGGCAAATTTAGCTATGGTGCTTCTGAGTACAGAAGTTTTGAGGAATATTTCTTTTGTGGGACATAGTGAATCTTGTGATTCACAGGATATTTCTCTAAGCAGGGTTATGTTTGAGTGAAGCGTGTTACATGATACATCATCATTTAATTACTCGTGGGAAGGTTTGGAAGCAATGATCTTGGGCACTGCTGCATTTTGTCCTTATCTGCTGGTTGACCTCTGAATGGGCTGCTGTGGATGCTAAAAAAAGAAGGATGCTGGAAACAGCTGTGAAGGTGATGATGGTGTCACTTATGTCCACTGTGTTGTCTTGCTCCCTGAATGCAGCAAGAACCCATTGTGTTCTTTGTTAAAATCTATTCTATAAATTTCAGAATAGGCCTAATAGTCCATATCATAGACCATAATCCCCACTACTGCCCATTATAAATGTGTAGTTATGCATTCAAAAGTACATTATTGTACCTTTGGATCCATTATAATTCAATATATTAAGACCTTAAAGTTTTAATATATGGATCATCACCCTTCAAAGCTCACCAAGAGTCTAATAAGGAATTGCAACTAACTCAGTCTTAAAAATATGAATTTTTCTTTTCAAAATTGCATTGATCTAGATGGAACATCTCTTACACCTGCCTCTTCAACCTCACTGCACTCAGCAAAGACTTGTGTACAATTAAAGCAAGTCTTATAAGATCTCAAGAACAGTAATGAATTTCCAAAATGGAGCAAAGTTCAGGCTGACTTTTTCATGTCCACACAATGAAGGACAATAGAGAAGAGCATTTTCTACAGTTTTTACATGTCTAAAATTACTCTGTTCTTTTTAGAGCCCTGTATCAATCTTGCTGAAGCCGTACAGCAGTTCCTACAACCCACAGCTTTTCTGTGTTTCCCCATTGTACTGTGTGCCTGAAGCAGGTCAGTGTCTGAACAGTACAGAAGAAAAATAAATAATTTGGTTCTTGAGCTCTCTAACAGACTTCTCCCACTCAACTTTTCTGCCTTTCATTTTGTGCTATAGAGAACTCACAAAGAAAGCCCTGGTGGGCTGAAGTCTTGTTCTTTGTTCCTCAGCCCTCAGAGACTTCCTGCTCAAGAGCATTTGCAGCTAGATTTAAGACCCCTAAAACAAAATATTAAGCTATGTAGGTTCATTGATTGCAAAGATGATGCAATATTTGCTTGGTCCTTTCACTAAGATATTTTTGTAGTCGCTTAGTCTGTAGAGATTCAAGTTCCTGACTGTGATATTGTTCAATTCTGGCAAACAGTTGACAAATTATTAAACTTCAAGTGAGGCTGCAGATTAAATCTAACACAGATAAATATGCAGTGAATGTGTTGTTGCATTTGGACATCCTGTGCAGCCATTGCATTCTTTCTTTTTTTCCCCCATTGTTTCCTAAACATTTTTTATCTATCTTATGATCTGTATATTTGTCATAATTTAAATAATGATAAATGCCTCTCAATTAGGGTAATAGCAGATAACATGTATTAATAAATTCTGGTACAAATTGGTCTTTATTGTCACTGCATCATGTTACCTGTTACAATGGCATGTAGTTGTGTGGCAGCTCGTGCACTGACTGAGAGCTGTGTTTATTGGTGCTCATCATTGCAAAGGGCTGTGGTGCTGTGGCTGTCCTGTGTGATGGGGCCCCTCCCTGATCCTGTCATGCCACTTGCTTTTGGAAGAGTCTGTTGCTCTTAGACATAGTTACAGAGGATGTTAGCGCCAGCAGAGCTTTGCCTGTGTTCTTACTGGAGCAAAGGGAGGGCGCAGGCAGGGTGTGTGGGTGACCAAGTTGCACATGAGAGTGGGCTGGAACACGTGGAGATACTGAGCTGTGGCAGTGGGGTGGGTATCCTCTGAGCTCTGAGGGCACAGATTCCCATTTCAGGCACTTCTCTGTGTTGGGCACCAGTTCATCATCGTGCTGGTTGTTCATTTTAGTTTAGTATTAAAGCAGGAGAAGGTAAATCAGAAACATCAGCTAAAGATAAAAAAATATACTTTTATTCGTGCATTTTTCCTGTCTTTAAGGAACAATGACCCTGCTTGATTCAGTATTAGCTTTCAGATTGTTAGTGGTGCTTTTCTTTTCCCCCCAGCCTACTATTCTTAAACTGCAGGTTATGTTAAGCTTATTGCTTTTAAATTGCAGAGCATTTAAGATAGTGTAGGCATATAGAATTAGCTTGGACAGTATTGAAGGTCACCTATAGAGAACTAAATTATAATGACAGTTGGGTAGTCTGCATGATAGTCTTTTTATCTAGCTTGTGTATCTGATTGTGTCTTATTAACCACTGTTTATTCCTTCCCACACTGGTAATTATATTTCAATACTTCAGCAGTGACATTTTAAACCTTTTTTTTTTTTTGCAAAAATTTTTGTTTGAGCAAACATCAGATTTATTTGGTTTCTCTCATGCAGTCAAGTTTAAATGTGTTTCACTCACCATAAATTTTTCTTGAAATTAGGCTTTTCTGTTGTTTTGTTTTGTAACGCTGTAATAATCATTGACATGGTGATAGATGAACAAAAACACTGGAGGCATAGTCTTCATTTATTACATGAAGTTTGGGAGAAGATGGATCTGGACAAAGATGCAGCTGATCCTAGTGTTGCGATTGGTTTCAATTAATTGTAGCTTTAAAGACTTCTGACATTGTAGCAGCTTGTTAAAACAAAGATGTGCTGTGCTGATCCTCATGGGCTGGGAGCACAGAGGCTGGCTGTGGATCTCTGACTTTCCTGGGGTTTTTTTGTGTGCAAAAGACCCTTGTGTCCTCCTACTCAGTGTAAATAGAGTGGTAGCTGATGAGAAACGTGCAAGCTGTTGCTCCTCACTCCTTGCTGGTAGGGTCTCACATGGAGTTGTGTCCACTCCCACACAGCAACCTGAACCACGGCTCCAATTATCACACGCTTGCTTGGAGAAGGACTTATAATCACAGTTATGTTTTCCGTCACAAAGTTCTTGAGCATCTTTTGATTTGTTTGTATTTATTAATTATTTAATAACCTGGTTTCAAAGTCTAGTTAAAATCTAAATTTTACAATTGGCTACATGTCTGTAAAGCACCTGCAATTGTTCAAGAATTATTTGAAGAGCAAGGCAATTGGTATTCCAAACAATTGTTTTGTGAAGGTTGAAATCTAGATCCACTGAGAAATCTGTAGAGTAAGAACTGCAGATAGACTCCTTGCTGCTTCTCTTATGAAAAATTAAGGACAAAACAGAAAATGACGACACATAATTATAAGGAGATAGATCCATTTGTTAACAGTTCTATGGTGAAATTTTGTTATTGGCACTAATAACAACATAAGCATTTGCATTCAGCTGAGAGCATGCAGTGATATTCACAATGTGAATATCACATTCACACAAACTCAACTCTGTAGAGTTCTCAATGAGAGGAGCATTGCTTTGAATAAAACCTATTAGGCTATTGAAGAATGTTATGTTGTTATTGTGTAGTGCATTCTTTTTTTTTTTTCCTTAAGCACTATTCCTCTTTAAAATATTTTCCAGTCTCCCACAGAAATGAAAACTATCTTCCAAACATATTTTCTAATCTGTATTTTTAAACTGCCATTTTAAGTACATAAATGCACATGCTACAATTTATTTACTCATTATTCCTAAAACTTTGAGTAGGCTCTTTGAACTGAAGTAGAATAAATTCACTAAAGCATCTGCAAAATGAGAAGTGTTTAGTAAGTGGCTGGCTAATAATAAATCCCAGGAAAAGCATACAGAAATGAAATAAGGTATTGATATATAAAAGAGGTGTAAACAGCAGCAGTACAATGCAGTACCTTGATAAATCTGGTTTGAAATTTAAAAAAAAATAGAAGAGAGTGGTCCTGCTCCTGAGAAGCAGAGCTGTGGCTCTGCAGGTGTGGGGTGGGACATGAGTGTCCCCATAGCAGATCCACTCCCAGCCTCCAGGAAGAGCTGGTGTGAAGAGCTGGGAGATGTGCTGTCCCTTCGTAGCAAGGAACACTCCACCTTTTGTGCTGTGAATACCAAGTGTTGATAACTCTGTATGTGTGCCTACTTTTTATAGTATGGGATTCCTTCTACTGAAATCTTGCATCTCTGAAAATATTATGCAGGCTTTGCAGTAGAAACTGTCATATGCCAGAAATTCAGCTGAACACTTCTTGGATTTCTCTGTGTGTGAACATCATGGAGATGATATCTGTCACAATTGTACAGCTGCTGCAAGTGGTAATTTTCTAATCAGATGAGGCACAAGAAAAAAATTCCTTGTTACATACCTTTAAGCTACTACATTTAACTTATTTTCATTACCATGTAATTATCTTTTCATTCTATAGCCGGTGTGATAATTTCCAAAGCTGTTTGTGTCTGAAAATTAAGTGAAGCTGTGACATGCCTGGAACAGTCTTACTTCAGTGACCTAAACTACTTAGCTCTGGTAAAAGTTCACAACAACAAAAGCTGTCTCTGCAATGCCCAATCATCACAAGTTATCCAAAACAGCTGTGACAAAGAGACACTGTACTTTAGGCCCCATAAGCGTCAGTGGCTGGGAATTTTTTCCCTTTTCTCTAATTGTGATGGTGTCTCCTTCTCTATACAGTTGTTGCATTTGTGATTCTTGTACCCATTATAGAAAGCAAAAGGTGAAGTTGTGTTCTAGGCCTGTCATTTGCAACAATTTTTAAGGAAATAGGGAAACTCTAGCATTTTAGTGTCAGAAGAGCATTTGTTCATTTGAAGGAGATCTGAACAAACACAAAAAGATCTAGCATAGTAGAACCAGAGGAGCAGATAAAATCTGGAGAAAACAAAGACAGTTTTAGTGGTGTCTGAGAGGTGTTTGAATTCTGTAAAAATGGTGTGTTAGTTTGGTAAAAGAATTATAAATTATCAACAACTATACATACATTCCTACCATACAGAATTATTGTGTGGTAAATAGTGCTCATCAAAGCCAGTAAAAAGTGTTTAAATAATTTAGGACTACTGATTCTGCAGGCAGTGTGTTAAACAGACCACTGATTTGCTTTATAGTAAATCAACTATTTAAAAATCATTATTCTTTTAATAATTGGAATGGGCTTAATGTAAAACATATCAGAGTCTTGTCCCACTGATGTAATATAAGATTTATTGTGGTTTGTCAGACATTTTCTTCTTTCCCACTCCCACAAATGTTGAGAAGGATACTTTAACAGAGAAAAGAGATTTTAAGCTTGCACATTTGTCTGTTTTTGTAGTCATTATTATTGGTAGGTTTAGTAGTTTTGTAGGCTCCATCAATTGCCTTACTCTAGTATGAAAAAATCATGTTTCTTGTTTGAGGAAAAAACAAGGAAAGTGAGAAGGTGTATCAGTGTATGGGTACGTAAGTTGAGAACAGCTAACAGCCAAAGGGCAGTAACTCAACCAGAAATGGATATTCTAGTGCTCAGAGAGCAATTGCCTTAGCAGTTATTTCCCCTAGGAATGGGATAAAAACACTTCCAAAATGCAGACACTTACCTACACAGTTTGTGTTTTCCCAACCACTTAGTTGCAAATAAAACAAAAAATTGCAAAAGATTAACCTGCTTTATCTTAACCCAACTCTTTTGAGATGTGCATGTCAATATTCCTTTTCCTTTAAGAAGTATTTTCCACTGCCTTGAGTCCGTTTCTTTGTTTGCTGCCCAATGTGCACAGCCTATGTGGTGAAACAGTATCATGTTTAAGGTAATGTGGCTGGAAATCCAGTAAAAATGAGATGTGGGGTGTGGTGGGGAGTGGGAAAGATGGGGAAGCTTTGTGGGGCTCGGAGTGTTCCCTGCTGGGAGCGTGGTGTTGGTGTGCCCTGGTTCTTTGTTTGCCTTCAATGGGAAATGACCCAACCTGAAGGGAATGGAGATTCAGCAAAACTCTAATATCTGCTCAAGTGCTGGACTCTGTGTCCTCTTTTTATTATTGATTAGCCAGTGGAGAAGGCTACTGTAGAGAAATATGGCAGTGAGATGACATGAGATGAAATATTTTTTCAGTTAGAAGTGACCTCGTAATTCCCCAATGGTGCTATGAAGTGATACTCCAAATGAATTATGTGGGCACATCCTAACGAGTAGGAGTTGTTTTGGATCAAGTTCTAGCCACCACAGAATTTCTAACCTTAAGAGAAATGTCTTTCCTGTCACAATTCACCATACAAAGACAAAATTGAGAAAGCTGTGGAGCTATAGCCTGCTTAATTTATTTGTCTGTGAGGTAATAATGGTGTTTGGCAAATGGGGTTGAATGCAACCATGGCATTCAAATGTTTAGGCAGTGTTCAAGACCATGCACATTTTGTCCTTGCTGTAACTTTAGATCATAAAGGACTCTAAAACATATGTTCATTTCTTGCAGATAAGCTTGGGATTTTAAGTAAATTTCTATTTACTCCTGATGATTTTTTCAAAATTGTATTTTCGTGGACTGATTAAGCCAATAAGAGTCATGCACAAATCATTGTCAAGCAATGAGTAAGGTTTTTAGCTAAAAAATTGCTTAGCTGAGGTTTAGCTTCTGCAAGAGACCTTAAGGGCTGTTTATGTACAAGTCACAAGATTACTGGACATAAAATATAAAAAAGTATTAGTGAGAACTTTTCTCAGATAATCTGCAATGTTTTATCTTCTACAGAGAGCTCTGTGAAGAGTACAACAATTTTTACTGCTCTGTCAGGTCTCTGCAACAGGGTTCTTACACTGAGATGGATGTAAGTACCTTGAAACTGGTATGTAAAAGAAGTAATTTCATAAAATCTGACCTTTATTACCATTCTCTTCATCATGGTGGCATAAGGAGGCTTTGTTACCTGTGACTTTTATTAACTCACACAACTAGTCAGTTTGAGTGATACTCAAAATTTCTCCTTTAGAAGGCTGTAGGAATGAAAAAGTTAAATATAATTTTAAACATGTCACTTTTTAGCAACCTACTTCCACCATGGAAAGGAAACAAAGTAAGTAAAACTTACTTAATTTGAAGCTTGTAGTGGACCCTGACATGACGATTTCAGATCCCTCCGTGTAGACTGGAAGAACTGCAGTATTTTCACAAAATTTTACTTTTACTTTCAGCAAAATTTTACTTTTACCAGACATGTACCAAGTGATGCAGTATAAAGAAAAACTGACTTACAAATATAGCTTTCCCTCTCAATAAAGACAATGGAAGTTTTTTGAAATTTAGTCTAGAAATACGCAATATTTTACTTGAAGCTATTTTCTGCCTTGGATAAATTCCCAATATGCACACTTCTTTCACAAAACTTCAATGTAGAAAGCTAGAGGAGCACCAGCATTATTTATAAAGATAAGAGATCGAGCTGCCTTCTGGCTGGACATTCCCAATACCACGGATGGCTGGAAAAAGAATGACAAAGGCTGTATAACTTTTGACACTCTTTAAGGGATTTTATGACCATGGTGAAAATGATTCACGCTAGTGTAATGGACCTGTTGAATACCTCATACTTCCTTGGTGGCTCTTGAGTATTTGGGATATGCCAATAGAGATACTGGTCTTCAGTCCAGGTTTTCCCAGAACTGAGATTGTCTGGCAGATTTTCTGCTTGATAAGGTCTTGATGTCATGCTGTTTTCCATGATTGCTTTTAACCAAAAACCCTCTAAAATTAGTGTTCAGAGAATTTATTCCTATTTGACACCTGGTTTGGTTGGCAAAGACCCCTAAGATCACTAAGTCTGCCCCCTGATAGGTTATTGAAAGATTACAGGCACTTTGATAGTAGTGGAGAACTGGGTTTTTTGCACTATTAGATTTGTCAACTTAAAATAGGTTAAGAGATTTCAACTTGAATAAAGTCACGGAGAGGATATGTGAGATTTATTGGGTACTGCAGGCCAGACAAACTATGCTGGACTTCACAAACATAGTTCGTGTTGCAAGTAATATCACAAAAATGAGAAGAAATCTGAATAATAATCAGTTTTAGCCCCTTTTGTATTTATTTAGAGCATTTTTTTAGGTGTTGAGCAGCTCTGAAGGTGCATGAGTTCAGGCCTGGAGGCTGAGGGGGATGTTGCTGGCTGCCCTGGGCTGGGAGCACTGCTCTGTGGTCAGGGCCAGCAGGGCACAGGGCAGCATTCCAAGGTGACACCTTGGGCTGCTGGGCTGGGCTGGGCTGCAGCACTGATCATGGGCAGCTTTTTGAACCACTGTGAGTGTGACCCTGACTGTCACCACCTGTGAACATGCCCTAGATTGTCCTTTCATGGCCCTGAGTAATATTTTATTTTGCTACCTGAATTTAACTAGGCTATACTGGCATTTTTATGTCTTATTTGGTCCCAAAGAAATGCTGAGGAAGAAATATAGATGTGTAGAAATATACCTTGAATTTATGATATACATTTACATTCTCTGCAGGGATAAGGTTATCTTGCTGTAATTACATAGTTCATCAACTGGCCACTGCTCGTGGGGCTTGCCTTGCCTATTGCTGGACGTGGAGAGCCACACATTAATTTTAACTCTGGTGATGATTGGCTCTAGTGTTCCCTGTTGTCACTGCAGCCGTGGAGATCAGGCCTGATGATCTGCCACAAAATCAGTGACAGTTTGCATACAGACATGGTTTACTCAGGTCTCAGCACTGCCATTCTCAGAAGATGAGGAGGTATTGAACTGTCAAACTGAGACTGAGCAGGTGACAGCTGATGCATTTTAGATCAGCTGCCTTCATGACTGATTTAGTAAACCTAACTGAGAGCAAGCAGGCTTTTTCTCCTTCAATATGATACTCTTTAGAAAAATAAGAAGAAAACAAAGCTGTGAAAATATGTATTTTTATTTTTAAGCACTACCCTTTATTCCTTCTTCTCACTTTGAAACCTTTTAGTGTAAAAATGATAAGGATGCAAGACCTGAGAGCATTTTTTCTGAGGAATGAATTGAGGTAGAGAAGTATTTTTATCCTTTCCACAACTCTGTGGCAATTTAACATCTGACTCTCAGTCAATCACTCTACCTGCTGTCTTCTATATATCATACAACTTCTTTAAATAGGTAGTGCTGAAAATAACATAGACAAGCAACAACATGAGGAAGCATGCAGTAAATATGTGTTTCCTTCTCTTCCCTGAGTTGCTTCTTAATTTGATAACATTGATTAAAAAATGAAGATAATTCATAGTGCAAGTGAGCTAGCCTGGGATGAAGCCATTTCACAAAACACAGCAAGCTTCTGGTAGGCAACGAATACAATAGTGAGGCAGAACAAGTGGCATTGTCATTGCTACTTGGTGCTCATGGAGCTGATTGCTCTGCCACGTAAGTATTAAATCTTCTCATGTATGCAGAGAGATGTTTTCAGCCATTTCCCTTTGATAACACTAAAATTTGAAAGGCCTAACAGAGGTTTCAAGTGGAAAACTCTTTCCAGCCCATTACAGAATGTCCTTTTGGCAGAACAACTGCATAGTCACAGAAGAGGGAGAAAAATTTTGTAGATGTCATTTTGTTGGCAGCATCCAGTTGCTCAGAGCATTTTTGTCTCTTGTGTCTACTGGAATGCAAAAGTAAGGAATGTGGGAAGGGATCTCTTTTCTACATCTCTCATTTTCTCTCTTTTTGACTGAAATATTCCCCTCAGAAAAGCTCTGCCGTTGCTTCCTGTGGTCTTGGGAATGCTCCTTTGTCTGATTTGGCTAGCAGGGAATACAGTGCATAATATATACCTTGGGTTCAGAAGAAAAGAGATTTTTATGTCAAGAGAATTTTCTGCAGTTTTTCTTGAATACTTAAAAATATCAAGATGAGATGCTAATATAAAGAGTGTGTGGTATATTTCTGAGCTGATAATACAGTACGTGTATTTTCTGTGTGCTGTATTGTTTTTGAGACATTGTGTTTGGGTTTTTTCTATCTGTTAAATACTGGAAAATTGGATCACTGGAGCAGCGAGTAAACTTTGTGCGTATAACAGCCAGAGATGTCCAAAACCACCCGCATTTTTTATTTCCCCCGCAAAATTGCAAGCTGAAAATGAAAGTATTTATGCAGAAGTCACATAAATAATATTCTTCCTTCATCACCAGTGCAGCAGGGAATGCACTGTTTCTCTCACCTCTGTGTCCTCTCCCCATGAAAATGCTTTTCTGCTGCCGAGGAGCGCGTGTCGTGCACAGCAGAGTCCTGGGCTCTGCCCTGGGAGGGTGAGCGAGGGAAGGGCCATGGAGGAGATCAGCAGAGCTGTGCTGGAGCACGTGTGCCAGTCACTGGGAGAAAGGTGATCACCCAGGGAGGTGACAGTGCCAAATCACTGTGTGGCATAGTCCCAGATAGCCCAGCTCTCTAGTGGCTGTTGGTACTGTTTTCTTGGTGTATTAAAAAGAAGACTAGGGGGGGGAGTAGGTGCAAACTGCTTTAGAAATCAGATATGTATGTGTGTGTATATATATATATATTATTAGCACTAAAAGAAGCTTTAAAAAAAGTAATAAACCCCAAAATACTTCACTGTTTCCAGGTAAGTGTGTGCAGGGGGAAACACTTTTTAAATCTCTGTTATATCTGCATGTTAGAGAAATACCTTCCAGTTCTTGCTGCAGGCTGACTTCCCTATGTGCTCAAAATTCACTTCAATATTTATTGCAATTTAAGGTTCTATTGAGTATAGTGACACAAAACAACATTCCAGCTGAATGTTTGCTCCACAGACTCTGTGCTACCAGTCCTGCAATATGAAAAAAAGAGCCCTATTTGGATTATAGAGAACAATAATGTTGTCAGGGGGATACTTGTGAATTGCATTCTATCAACTTCTGTGATATTTATTTCAACTATATATGTAATTTGTAGATTCTGATGCTTTGAGGGCTTCTTGGCTTTTCTTTAAATTATTCCAAAATATTCCATTTTTAATTGTAGGCAAGGTACCATTCTCTATCTCTAATGGATTTAGTAAAATCTATACCTGACGCTGCTGTCCCTATAAACCATACAGTGGTCCCCAAATGCTACTTTACTGTCAGTGCCATTTTTGTGTGAGTTGTGGGGCCGGATACTGCAGTCCTGTCACTTAAATCAGGATGAAAACCTGGGACTGGGCTTGAACCATCATGGCTTGTCATGATTCAGGGTTCCTGCCATCAGGGAAAGGAGGTAAACACAGCAGTGAAGTGGGCAGAGGCTGCCTTAATGAGAGTTGTTAATGAGAGGAAGGCATTTTTCATTTTAATGGTGCAATAGAATTTTTCCCCCAATTCACTTTTTTCCTTTACTTCTGTGTACAGTTTATTACACAGAAATGCACACTTGGGATTAAGTTACCTGGAGAGAAGTAGTGCTCACCTGGTCTATAAGTACTTTGTTTCCAGGAGCAGACAGAGGTGGAGGTTCATTGAAGGTGTGAGGGGGGTATGAAATGGTGGGGTGAGCTTCCCCTCTTGATGTATAAATTAGCCAAGACTTTGCTGGTGACATCAACAGTCCTGAAAGAGAGAAAACAGTGATTTCAGCTTCTCTCCTGTTGTCTTTCTAGACAAAAGCAGCGAGAGAGTGCAAAAGCACAGGTATGCTGAGGGATGGGGTGACCCCATCAGATCAAGGTGTTTCCATGGCACTGCGCCCCAGCCCAAGCCCTTATGGGCATTGTCAGTGGAATAGGGACTGCAGGCAGCTCTTTGCTGGAGGGCAGATGTTTGTGTAGCTTGCTGGGGGAAAAGGAGAGAGAAGTTCTTTGCATTTGCAGAATGATATATTTAGACCTTGCTCTAAAATTATCAAATCAGTTCAGCCTCCTTGTATTTTACTCTGTAGCCTTGTCGTTTTCAACTTTTTTTGATCTGTGAACCTCTCAACCTTTTCCACTGAAGATACGGATCTCTGTATAGTGAGTTAAAGCCCCACTGACAATCAGCTTGAATTTTTAATGTTTTCTTTTCAAGTTATCCTTACAGATATCCCCAGACCTCGAGTGCTTGGTGGACTACATTGTGAAAGCCATTGCCCTGAGGTACCAGTCACGCTGAACTGAGCCTAAAGCTGCTAAAAAATTGAAGATTTTGGCTATGAAAAAAAGTGGTGATTTTGATATGGAGAGCTCATACTATTATTTTGAAAATATTTACATTTTTCCTTTGCAAATTTTAAGCAAGCTGAGTCATGGACTCTGATGTTTGAGTGCCCAGCAGTGAGGATGGAAAGCAAGGACAGAGGTAGCTAGGGAAGAGAGATGTGAGTGATGATTCCCTCAACAAGCTAGTAGCATGTCATAGCCCCTGACAGACCAGAAATTCTGGTTTTGCACTATGATCCATTGGAAAACTAAGTAGATTTTCCATGAGGAGCTAGAAGTTTGTTGAAAGAAATGCATTTAAGGAAACAGTTTCTCCTGATTGAACATGAATTTTGCTAGCCAATGTCACTCAAGGTGAGGGGCAAGCTCAGGTGTCCCTGGTATTTTAGCATTGACCCTGAAGTTACTGGCAGAAGGTTGTCTAGAGAAGTAATATGGAAAGGGTCACTATGAAAGGCAAATGAAGTCTGATGGGATGGTGGTGAGCAAATAATTCTAATTATTCAATGAACTGACTTTTAAAATTACTGTAGAATTCTCTCAGAAATAAGGGACAAATAAAGTCAGCACAGGAATCAGCCAGCTAGGAGAATATCAGGCTTTTATTTTCATGGTGTAATTTTCTTTGGAGACATGCTTCCTAGGAGAACTTATCAACAAAGACAGCAACTATTTATTTTTGCCCACAGCCAAAAAATAATTTTTTGTTTGTGCTTATGTCTGGATCTCTTTGCTGGCTGTGAGCCTTCTTTTGTGTGTCTAGGTAGGGACAAGTTAGAATTACATGGTGCAGAACACCTGCTTGCTCCAAGATGCTAAACTGCTGCTTAATAGAAAACTTGATGTCTTACTTGTGTAGTTCTCAATATGAATCTACTATTTCTTTGACTCCTGGCTGTGTGTGATGACTTCTGTAATAAGGAAGAATGGCTAAAAATCAATGGAAAGCTGTTTTAAAATTTTCACGCATGAATTGGTATGTGTGCTTGGCATAGATTCTCAAACACAGAGGAAATTAATGGAAAGAAAAGAATGCTGGCAAGGAGGAGGTGCATCAGAGAAGTTTGGATTAGATTATGCTAGGTGAAGCCTTTTTAAGCAGCATAGGAAGCCAGTAGTACTGTCTGTTTGTTTGTTTATTTTTAAGGAATATTTTTTTCTTTCTCTACTTAAGCAAATCCTGGAAAACAGAGTAGTGTCAAGCACTTTTAAACTTTTGGGATCTTGAAGATGGCAGTGAACCATGTGCATTTTATCAGCCAGCTTGTTGCAAGACTCTGGAGTCTGCATAGGAAAGCAGATTTGCTTTTTAGTTTTCTGGCAGACAAAGATGGATTGCATCCTTTACATGGCCAAAGGGGGAAGAGAGATTCTGTTTAAGGGGACAATTTATTTGGTTGTCTTTCTTTGGCTGGAGCATTGCTTTTAGGAGAAGGGGGAAGCTATGATAGCTGACACTGGCTTCTTGGAAAAACATCATGTGGAGCCTGCCAAGATGTGGGGAGAGCAAAGAGACTGAGATACACAGTGTCATTGCTGGTTCTACGCCTGGGAAAGAGACAGTACTGAGGTGTCTAGCATTTGCTATTAGACAACAGCTTTTGGAGGTCTGTGTAATGTAAAAACCTCCATTTTAGTAATGTCAAATTGAAGTTCCTTTTGTCTCACAGGAACTACTGCTAACAATATTAACATTCATATTTGCACTTGTTAAAGGGAATCTTTTGTATGTTGATGCCTAAGTTTATGACGGCCTTTTTCTATTTTATGATCCCCTAGATTCTGCTCAGGTTTCTTTTAGTTTTTGAAATGTACCTATGATCGTGCAGAAAACAAAAAAATATTTTGGCAAATTACTAACTGCATTTTTGAGTGATCTATATGAGCGTGTAAATACACACTAAGTGAATATTTGCAGAAACTATATTTTGCACTCATAGTCAAACCTTGTTAACAGAAAGGATTGCAACAAACTATCTTTGAATTTAATCTGTGGGCTTGGTGAGGAAAGATAGATTATAACAGGGGATGATTTGAGGGGGAAATAGAAAAGAAGATAAAAGAGTGAAGAGGAAGGAGAAGCAGATAAACAGAACTCTACCTGATGAGAGAGTTTAGGTCTCCCAGCAGTCTCAGTGGCATTTCATAAGGATTAGATTATATTTTAACTATTGCATGATGAAAGGTGTTTCAGCATTTAAGAAGAAGCTTTTGGAAATAAAATAATATTGATGTGATACTTCATCTGTTTTCTGCAGAAATTAAATGGCTACTGATTCACTTGCACATCAGCTTCCTGCACTAGTGAGAAAAGACCTCAGAGGTTAATTAATGGGTTTTGTGCATATCAGGAGTGGGAGAAAACTAACTGCAAGTCTCCACAGGGTGCTGGTACCTCTCCTTTCTTTGGGATTTTTTCTGATGAAGGTAGAGGACAAGTTTGGCAAAGTCAGGTATATTTTATGAGAGTAAGAGGTTATGGCTGTCTTGGTCAGCTGAAGTTGATCTTGTGTTCCTGAATAATTTCCTATCTATGCCCCTAGATGCCAAAGTGAACCGGAATTCAATAACTGAGTTGTTGAGCTTCAGCATTGCTGGTTAAAGTATAATGTAATACTTGCTAAAATTATTTAGCCAGGTGCAGACAGAATACATGTGTTACATTAGAAAAATATACTTGGGTATAAATATAGCTTCCAGTTTTTTGCTTTGTTGCTTGTTTAAAGTGTATGACTTTTTTTAAAACAAGGAGAAAAATTCTGGGAAAAAATCCTTGCTCGGTTCTTTTATTATGGGCCTTATATCAAATTGTGGACAGGCTATGAAAATCTTTTCTTCTAGGTAAGTGGAAATGCCACAGGAGTAGATTGAAAGGAAATCCCATTCTGCTGCTCCTCTTTCATGTGCCAGAAGTTGGAGGTCAGTGTGCTCACCACGATGTGTGAGTGCTCAGTGATTGTCCAAGCCTGAGACAGAAGGAGAGACAGCCCAGCTCAGTGCTTGAAGTGACAGGAGCTGTTTGATAGGATGGGGGGTGCAATTGTCCTGTGACAGACAGCTCTGCCCGGTTCCAGAATGCAAAGCAGGCTGAGGAAGCAGCCTGCCATGTCATCAGAGCCAGCACAAGCAGCAGGATGTGGTGGCAAAGGGAGCTGCTTTGGCCAGGTCTTTGCTCCTCTGTGTGAATGAGCTGTAAGTGCTGCTGCTTGGTTTCCTCTCCCTCCTCACAGCGATCTATTCTTTACTGAGAGCTCTGGTTTCACGGCACAGCTGCAAGACAAAAAAAAGAATAAGCAGATTTGTGACATAAGACCAAAAACTCATTATTTTGAGAATCTTTTCTGAGCAGTACTTGCACACAGGTACTGCTAATATATAATATTTGGGAAAAGACGTTAGCTGGAGAAAAGTGCTGTCAGTAAATGCATTTTTAACTTGCAGTCTTAGTTCTTTATTTTTCAGCTCTAGTAAGGACTTTCTCCAAATCCCTAGTTTCATAGTTCAAAGAGATGAAGCTATTGAATTATTGTCTCTTTCCTGTCAAGGAATCTACAAAATTCTTCCTAGAGCCTGAGTGTAGAGGCTATTAAACAGAATGTTTTGGTGGTGCACAGTACATGTGAATGTAATTGTTGAAAACTACATTTAAGGTAGAAGTTCTTGCCATGGTAGAAGAATATCTTAGGTTTTAGGCAACATTTGATTTAATTAGGTTTCCTGAGGAAAACTTTTCCCCTTCTCTTCATCTTACCCACCTAACTGTTCTTAATATTGGAAAAAAGAGCTTGACTACCAAGCAATCTTAATCTCCTGCCATCTTCTTGATCAGAGTTTCTTCTGCAGACAAGGAAACTGAACAATGCAAATACCTGTGGCACAGTACCTGGCGTGGTACAAATATTCAGCAAGAATAATCTCTCCACAGCTTTTGCAAATACATAACAACAATGCATATAAAATATAATATATTTGTTTTCTAAACTTACATTCCTACATTGTGTCTACAGACAAATGAAATGTGTCAGGCAGCCATTGTGATAAGCAGTAAATCCATGCTCAATTCACAGAATTCTTTGTATCTAATGAGAAATTTTTATCTTTTTTTGTTTTTCAGATCCCTTAAATGGGAAAATAGTCTTATAAATTCAAGCGGTTTGTGTAAGAGAAGATACAACCCCAAGCAAATGTAAAGTTGAAATGTGAAAAATGTTTTATTTCATGAATCCATGGAGAACACTTATTACTACCAGCATCAACTAATCATGAGCTCTAAGTGAGGCCTCAAGGGAGGTTCCAAGGCTAGTACTAAATCAGTCAGATTGGCAAAAACACTTCTAACTACATAGATTATTAAAGGAAATTATTAAATTTGGAGTAATGGAACATTGGAGCTTTGATATGACACTTTACTAGTAAGTTCCTGGATTTACTAGGCTTCCAAATTTTCAGTGAGTTTAAACAGAGATGTTACATTGCAAAGGAAATCATAAAATGCAGGAGTAATAAAATAGTTTTAATTTTTTTCTCATTTGATTGCAATATCTTTTTGGCTTCTTCTCCCTCCCCAAACAGCATAAGAAAGACATTTTTTCAGATGACATTTTCCACAGATACAGCATCAAGGTTCTGTATTAACTCCAGAAAAATTTTAGCATTGGTGCTTTTGCTGAAAAGTGACCCAAAGAAATGTGAAACAGGAATTTTTTTCTTGTGGTGACTTGTCTACCATGACAACGTAAAAAGGAGATGAGAACAATTTTGTTTTTTCTTTTCAAAATGAAATATCTCCCTGTGAGAACACAGAGAAAAGATTGGCTATGTCCCCAGATTTTAAATGAGAAACAAGGATGATTAATCTCTTTAAAAAAAAAATAAAAAAGACTCGTTCTTTGAATAACATGTTTGATTTTCAGTTAAAGAACTGTCGAATAAAAGTCTAAGCACTTTCAACAATTTCAACTCTATTTTGAAATTTTAACTAATGTCACGTTATGCTGCCTGTTATAATTGGATTGCCTCTCTTGAGTTTTCTAGGAAGAGCAGAAGAGATATGAATAATTTTTCTGATATGATAAAAGATATAACTGCCCTATCACATGGCTTCATCCACTTTTGTCTGCCAGATTAGCTGTAAAAGCAAAAACTACTTTAAAAGAAAAAGCATTTTATAATACTTTGTACTTTCTTCAAGTTTTTCTTTGAGAACAATATACATCTTCGGTAAATTCCTCATCCCGTGTTGTGTTGGGCAACCATCTGCTTATCAGATAAGCTATGATGAATTTGGAATAATGCCACTTATTTCATTGGAATTTTAATTCAAATGATGAGGCAATCTTGATTTTTGTATGTATATCACTTGATTTTTGTATATATATGTTAGGGACTCATCTGATGGCATCTTTTTGTGTTTACTGGATATGTGTGTGTGACATTCTTATTAATGGTAGAACATATTATGAATTCTAGCATTATTTTGCAAACTGCCCGCTCCTGTAAAGGCTAGCACTGAAGCTCAGAAAATTCAGTAGTAGGTGGAGTCAGAAAGATCACACTGACAGTAACAATGCACCTGGTGCCCTGGGAGTAGGAGAACAACATTGTGCAGAGAAATGGTGACACGGGGCTTGGCAGCTTTGAGAGCTCTGCTGGCACCCAGTGATCTTTCTGTATAGGATGATCTTTTCCCATCAGTGGGCTGCCAGATAGGCTATGCATTTACAGAGGGTGGATTTGTTCTGAAGTGATGCCAGCAAGGTCTTTGTTTTGTTGTTTTGTTTTTGGTTTTTTTTAATCAATACAGTTCTGAGTAGGGATGCAATTAAGCCAGTCTAAGAATGCCTGTAGCAGTATATTTTGCTTTCTAAATGAACATGACTTATAGCCACATTATCATATAGTCTATCTACTTCAAGCCATGCAGAGCTCTTTAGCAAACATTGGAAACCATGTGAACTCCAGTTATCAGCCTCTACTGCTACTTCAAACCTCACTTTTTAAGTGGGGTAAAATATTTAATCCCAATAAGGATTAGATAAATAAAATGCCTAGAGAATTTTAAAGTCAAAGCAGATGTCTATATCATGTACTGGATGCTTTCTAAAATTGCATTTTCTAAATGGAAGTGTCTAATTAACATCTTCTAGTTTGGACACGTGTCTTTTTTTTTTTTTTTTTTCTGCATTTGGCATGATACACACAGTGAAAAAAGTGTCCTCTTCCTCCCTGAGGCCTTAAAAATTTACCAGTGAGACAAGAAAGCCAGATGGAAAGAGGTAGATGGAACAGTAAGAAGAAAATGTGGAAGGGCATCCTAGGACAAGGCATATTGTGTCCAATAGTTTTGTTTTGCTTTGTTTACATTAACTTTTCTAGTTCCAGATTCTGTTTTCAGGAAATTTTAATGCTTAATGTGATTATTTACAGATGATCTTTTCTTTCATTTCACGCATTTTCTTTCTCTGGAAAGGTTTATAATAGAAAGTGCTGCCATACTCCTTTTGAAATCCTGTTTCTTCAGACTTTCCTCTTCCCATCTTGATGGAAGTATAAATGTATCTCACTGAACGTTGCTTAAATGTTACTTAAATACTTAAATTGATCTTTGTACCTGTGAGCCCCCTTTCTGATAGCGACCACATTTAGGGCCATTGTGAAACCTTTTTGAGCTGATTATGTGATTCCAATCAGTTCTGCACTGAGCTGCCCAGAGTGCCAGCTGATGGAGTAGCCGTGGTTTAGGGGTCAATTCTCGTGTCACTGACAGCAGCTACACACAGGCAGGCAGAGGCTGGTTTGGCCCTTCATGATGAATTTGGGTTATTTTTTATTTTTATCTTTCAAAAGTCATCTTTTTGTTTGAGACTGTACCTGTTCCCAGATGCTTTTTATATTCAGTGCAAGTTCTTGCTGCGATCATCTCACTCTGAATGTCTCTTGCTGAATGAGAATTCAGTAACAGCTATATCTTTTTACACTTTAAATGTGAATTTCAGCCTTGGTTAAGCAAGAAATTAATTCTGACCCGCCTTCTGTACCAAATCTGCCAAATGAATGGCTATTAACTCTGGATTATTAAACCCCCAAAAGCTTTTCTGCAACTTCTGGGAGCTGACCTGGAACTTCCTCTACAAAAGAGAATGAAAAGAAAATCAGAAGGTGCAGAGGGGTTTTTTTGTCTTTTTAATTTTTTAAAATTAAAAAAGGAGTGTGAGTAGACGGGAGTGACGTATGTAAATATCAGAATATAATTTCTTCTGGTTTATTTTTTATTTCCTCATGTTTCTGGCAGAAGGATTTGCTACTGTCTCTGTGTCAAAGTCAGACCATGGTATTTGTTGCTGGCTTTGTCTGTCCTATTACTGGTAGGTATTCAAGTTCTCCTGAAAGACAGGTTAGATGAGCTGACAGCTTGCTGGCTGTGGGCAGTTTTCCCCTCAGGCTTGTGTTTAACACAGCAAAATTTGTTTTCGGGGTTTTTGAGATTTTTTTGTTTGGTTGTGATTTTTTTTCCATGTCACTCTCTGCAGCTGGAATAATTTTCCATGCATATTTTGGTTTTTTAATCTTGGACATATATTTAAGAGAGCAAACAAGCAAACCCTCTTCCAAAGATAAGTAAATAGGTGTTCCACAGCCCCAAGACCTGCAGCTGGACATTCTTGCTTGCTCAGCACCCCTATGGGTTTGAGTGCCTTCTTCTCTTCTAACTGGGCATTCTGGCTATGTCTGCCTGGAACCAGCTCCTTGGCTCTGGAGAACTGATGGTCTATCCTGCAGGTTCTTTCCTTCTACCACTTTGCCTCTCCAGTATTGCAAGAATTCCTGTGCTATTCTGAGTGTAACTGGAAATACTATTTGTTTTGAGGGCAGAGTAACCTACATCTAAGGTAGGTCCATCCTCTACAGGCAGATTAATACATCAGTGATATTTGACAGATACTGAGATAATTGACGGAGTCAATTAATTATAGACAGAAATAGGTAGAGACAAATAAAATATATACTTCAAATCGGTCAAGTATGTCTAAGATTACTCAGCAAAGCAGAGTGGAGATTGTTTTGGGGTGTTTGAGCAGTGCTAATCTTTATTATCTAGTTGCTGTTTTGTCTATTTGCTAAGCCTTTTACACAGAGGCATTCACTTTTTATTTATTAAACACTTGGTTATCCCACCTAATGCTGGTGGACTGTAAAGCCTTCTGTATACAAGGTGAGATGGATGTGCTGATTGAAGGCCTGAAGATTGACTGAGCTGGAGCATTCTCAAGGCTTCAAGAAAGGTTTTTACTTGATGTGCCTTCCCATAGGAGTTCACATTTGCTGTTTTATCTCTGGGAGTGAGCTTAGTGACAGACACACACTGAGAGTCAGGGAGAAATGCCATGGGAGCTACTTAACAGCATTCAGATGCAGAGATGGCATTTGATTCCCAGGTTTCTTTGCTGCAGCAGCCTTATAAGAAATCTAAATCAGGAAACTCTACAGGGTATCAGGAGAGCAGACCTCTGCTCTGTGTGCTTGCCATTAAACAACAGTCCTGCTTCTGAAACAATAAGCAAATCTAAAGGTTATTTTGGAACAGTTCCTGTTTATTTTGGTGGAGAATTGCAGGTGTGTGGACACACCACCATGCGTGGTAGAACCACAAGAGTTCTCTGACCAGGTGTTAACAGGTTGCCTGACATACTCATTGTGGCTGCTTCCATTAATGTAGGAATTGCATTAGTCTAATTCCTACATGTTGTTCAGGTAAAATGTTCTGGATGTGTTTAAAAGCAAGTGCCAGTCTTTTGAAACAGTTCCCAGTACCTGTGTTACAGACATCAAATATTCTTTTAGAGATAGCAGTGCTTGAAATATTTCTTTTGCATTTTAGTTTTTATGCATTCATTTAAATTTATATTTATAAATAGCTGGAGGTGAGTAATTGAAACTCGTCAGCAATCCTTTTTCTTTCCCTTTAGATATATAGAGCCTGAAAAATCTAAAATACCTTGTGAGTAGACATGCTAATGTTATGTTGAAATTTTGCCTCTCATTCAATGGAAAGGTAATTTTTTGTGATTCTTTTGGTGCAACAAAATTAAGAAAGTCACCAAAAATAAACATAAAAGCAGATGACTAGATGGCAAAAGTGATAAAAATGTAAGCACTGCAGCTGTAAGATAACACACTCCCTGATGTCAGAACAGTGAATTGTTGATGAAGTTTGAAGTAATTCCATTTTGCATAATATTTTTAAATTCTCATCTAACACAATTGATTTAAATGTAGAAACTTTAAAATACAAAGAATTAACCTCACCTTCCAGACAAGATGCTTAAGGTTAAAAATAATAGAAACATAAATCTTGTGTAAGTCTTATTAGAAAAGAAATATCTGCACTATCTGAGTTAGATTTCTTTCAACCAAAACTCCTATTCTGAAATGCTACCATTCTGACAGTGTGACAAATTGCTGGAACAAATGCTAAATAGTTAAATGGACAAGTGATGGATGGCCTCATAAGCCTTGCAGGGCAGCCTGTGTAAGATACTAATTGGTTCTGTGGAACTGGTTTTGGTCAATAAATTCACTTGAGATACTTTTTTTGTATGTGTGTGTTAGATATCTTTAAAGAATGCAGTCTTGTAGGTGACAAACCACTTGCAATGTATTAGACCACCAACAACTTTATTTTGTCTGCTCTACCATCTACCTTCTTTCAAGGATATAACCTACTAAAAATCTATTATTGATGCACTGCTGTCTCTCAAATGCTTCTGAATTATGAGTTTACTTGGAAGTGTCCAAAATTTTCTGATGCTAAAAAATGTCCATGTTCAGTTTTCCACAGTTTGCAATTGCTCTTTTTTTTTTTTTTTTCCTTCCCCTGGAATAGATTCTGCCACCATTGCTCACTTTGAGCAATACATTCTACTGCAGGGAGCCTAAATATTAGTGTACTCCTCTTGTAAAAATATTGCCAGGGTGAGTAAAGGCAATCAGACTCTGGATTTGAAACCTGTGCTAGGAAAGAGGTGAGCCACCAATCCTTGGACTGAACTTGGAGATAAGGCAGTGGCTGCAGAGGGGTTTTCAGGATTCTCACTTTGAGTTTAGCTCCTAGCTGCTCCCTGTTCCAATCCCTGCACTCCCCTGAGCTCTCCCTGCTGAGCCTGGCATGGCCAGGGGCTGTTTATCCTCTGTGCATACCCAGAGCAGCCCTGGGCTGACAGGCTGAGCTGCAGCTCTCACCTGAGCTCCAGAGGAGGCTTTGCCCACTGAGGTGGCTGAGCAGAGCCCCAGCAGGTGCTGCCTCACCTGTCTGCATCCCTGCTCTGCTGGGTTGGGATGCAGGTGCTGCCTGGGGAACACCGGCAGACACGCTGGCACAGGCTAAATCCCAGCTCCTTCACTGTCCCTGAGTGAGGAAGAGGAGCTCGTGGCTCCTGCTCTGGCCCTGCACAGATCAGCTGAAGGGTTGAAAGAGCTCCCACTGCTGCTGCCCAGCAATGAGTGGTTGGTTTCTGATGGCTCCCACCCTCTGGCTGCTGCAAACTCCGTGTGAGGCTCCTGCTCTGCTCCTGCTCCGCACAGCATTCACTGCACAGCCATCCTGGGACCTGCTGCCTTGACATCATCTCCCGGCATTGAAAAGACAAGCCCTGAAGCAACTGCCTTTCAAGTCCTTCAGTCCTTTGTTGAATTTGCCCGAAAGTGATTTCAGTGGAAATAAGAGGTGTAGAGTTTGTTCTTGATTTCTTTTGTTTTGGGTTCTGTTTTTTTTTTTACTGCCTTTTTTTTTTTTTTTTCCCACCTCAGGTTGGTTTGTTTGTTGGGTGGACTTTTTTCTTTTTTTAAAATTTTCATTAGTGCTAGGTAGAATTTTCATGGATGTTAAAAAAGACTCAAAGAGAACCAAAGCCAGCCTCAATAAGCGAGCCAGGGAAGCAGAAGGATTGAGGTGATTTCACAGTTTTTTCCAGATAATAATTTACTGTTTTAAAAAGTAAAATAGGTTAATTCTTAAAACATCAGGATTTAGAAGGCTAATCTTTGAGATAAAGGAAAAATCTGAAATTAATTTTGAGTTTAAATAAACTAAACCTAAAAAAAGCTAAACTTAAACATACATCATGTATTTGTTTGCTTTACATTCTTGCTCATGCTCATATATATGAGATGTTTCATAATTAAACCCTATATTTTAACTGCTGTACATTTAAACCAAATTTGACTTCTAACACTAGCTGCCTTAGAAGGAAGCAAGATGTTTCCAGTATGTATAAATGTCAAAACTTTCCGGGAACTAAAAAGTGTGCAATGCTTTAAAATATTTTCACTTCACTGCAGTATAGTCCAGTCTTGTAGAATGCATGTTTAACTGGAAGGCAAATATGTTACTTTAAAAGATTTTGAAGCCAAGGCTCCATGGGCTGCTTGTGAAGTTTTTGGGAAGAGGTAGATATCTCAAGGAGAACTTGCTGCTTGTGACATACAACCCAGACCTGACTCCTCAGTACAGAAAAATGTGATTTGTCACTGTGGAAAAGTGCATTCAAGTAATTATATGACAAAACAACTAATAGTTTTTTCTTTAAATCCTAATACATGATTGGATTTTATGATCAAGCGACCCCCAAAACAAGCCTAGTGAAAGTTAATTTTGTGTAAGTTGTCTGTATGGTAGGTTCCTTGTGCAGGTTAGTGGATTGAGGTATGCCACAAGCTGAACATATCTGTTATTGATCCAAACAAGCAAGAGTGAATCAGAGGAGTTCAGAGCTGTCCTGTTAGGGAAGTCTGCTGGATTCATAACCATCTGAGAATCAGGAGATAAATACAATCTATTTTCTAACATTTAATCAGATTCTGTGGCTCCACAGAAAAGGCTCACAGGTCCTTCTGGAGAGAATTTATAGTGAATATTTTATTTTATTAAAACAAATGATAGTGACTATACAAAAAACAGAACAAGGAAATGTTATGCAATATCTAACACGCTGATCTTTATCTGTGCTTGTGCAAAAGCCCAAGGCTCACTTAAAATATTGAGCAGTAAAGTTTAACTACTGAATCAACCAAAGATGATAGACTAGAAATTTTCTGTGTAACCAAGATAATTTTTATTAAATCATTTAACCTTTTTTTGTTTAAAGTTAATTTCAAACTTAACACTGTACATGTTGTGTTCTGTAATACAGAAAGTGCTGCTACAGGTAACCTAACAATCTGCAAGGGAGACTGTGCCAAGAAAAGAGACCTTGCAGCACAGAGCATTCCAGTTAATGGTCACCAGGCCAGAGATTAATTGATGTGTAGCAGAATTTCAGGTTTAAATACCAACATCCTTTTTCTTGTAAATCATCTGGAAACGAGGGTCTTATGCCCATTTGGATATTGGAAAGCTGTCCTTTGAATTCAGCTGATAAACATAGATGTTGCAAGTACACAATTTGGAATAAAGAACTTATAAATACTATGTGTATCTAAAGATCATGATGCACATCCCAAATATTTTCAGTTCCTGTAGAAACCTCTTAATCACCTCAGAAAAAAAGGGTAAACTGTACCTTAGGTACAGTTGGCAAGGAACCTGCTCTAAAAGCTTCTCTCATTTTCAAAAGTCTCCCAGCTAGACTTGAACTTTAAAACTTAAGCAGTTGTAAATTAAGAATTTACTCCCAAATAGCTTATGAAACAAACACATAGGTGATGAGCTGATATGTTTGTCACACTTGTATACTTAGGTAGCCCTGTGTTTATAAAGTGTTGTGTAACATCTGTGGGAGACAGTGCAGCTGTTCATAACTTTGACTGTAAGAAATCTGCTGACCTACTGGATTCCTTAACAGTGTCAAGTTATTGCTTAACCTTTCTGAAATATATATTTTTTTTAAGTTTATGAAAGTATCTTTTTTTTCAGAAAACCTGAGTGTGATGTTAGAAGAGAAAGTAAAGAGATTGAAAGAATGAAACTGCTGAATGTCAAACTCACAAAGACCTACTGGAATTCAGGACAAAATCCAAATTCAGGTAATTTCTTAAGTTACCATCTGTTCTGTTCACAAGTATCTTTTATATACTATAAATATACCATACTGTAACAGCTTCCCAGCTGTGAAGAACCCATTTGCCTGACTATTCTTGTAATTCCTCCATAAAACTTTGGTTTTGAAGTTGGCCATCTGCCTAGATGCCAGTGCAACAGACATTAATAAAATATAATATAAAGGATAAATTAAAGCGTCTGCTAAAATTAATATGAAAAGGTTATATTTGGCATAGCAGGAAGTACAATAGCATGAAGAAACTGAGCAGTCTGAATTGGAAATCATAATTTTGAGATATAGAGATAATGAAGGAGGCACCTGGGAGCTGGTCCAGCAAGTGCTTGCACTCTAAGCCTGTGAGTAACCCCATTCCTGGCTGGCTTGCACATAAAGCCAACACTAGGTGTGCTATGTAACAGAAAGTGTTTTTGCACCCTGCTACAGCTATGGAGTTATGGAAGATGCATTTTACTGCTGAGGATAAGCCTTAGCAGGTGCAGCTTTATTGGAAAGGTAAGGCTGTGTTTCCCCCTCTGTTACCCCCGTGCCGTGTGTGAGTGCTGGGCTGCAGTTCAGAGCTGTAACCACAGAGCCCCAAAGCTCAGCCTGGGCTACATCCACTCCTCCTGACAGAGAAGCCAAAGGGCAGGATTCAATAAGCACCTGCCTCCTGCCAGGCCCCAGTGATGGATTTCCTGCAGGCTGAGAGTTTGCAGAACACGAGTGTACTGTGCTTTTAATAAAGGCAGCATATAGTCTCTACTCAGTGCTTATGCTGATCCAGCAACAGGAGCCTGGCTTGGGCTAAGCATGGATAAAATCAGGGAGGTGATCAGTGCAAGTGCAGCCTGCTAATTACAGCTGCTGAAACAAGGGACAGCCTGGGAGGTTCGAGCTGGACATCAGAAAAAGGCTTCTTTGTGAGGAGGGTGTACAGCACTAAGAGAGATTGTGGTGTATTTCTTCATCCTTCAATCCAAGTTTTTTGGACTTGCTTAGTCAACACTGGGGCTGGAAACTTCTGGAAATGTCTTCCAGCTGTCTTTCTTGAGGCAATGCTCTTTCAGAACTAATCTCTCTCTCTAGCAGAGATCAGGACCAGGCACTTAGGAAAAAGCGAAACAGGAGAAATACATATTTGTTCTCAATATTCTACTACAATCTGGCTACAATGGGATGAGCATTTCCCAAACAAAAGGTGTTGTCTTTTTATTTGTTTAATAAGTATGAAAAGATTTGGTTGAGACACTTTAAGGTTTTTATTTTAACCTAGTAATTATTTAACTTCTGAGATATAACAGAATTGATCTTGTTTTAGAAAGGGTTTTGGTATTTAACAGCAGGATATTTTTATGAGAAAAATATTATGAATTTAATTGCATTTTTCTGACATACTCTATCAGCTCTGCCTTCTTACAACTTTGTGGGTAGAGAGGAAAAGATGTTCAAATTCCTGTTTGTTAATCAGATGCTTGAATTCTTCTACACTCTCTCTTGGACCTGTGTGCTCAATCCCTTAAATTGTCTGGCTTAAGAAAAACAGTCTTCACTTTCTTGATCAGCCACATAGTCTGTGCCTCAGTAACTGAAATAAAACCAGGTCGGTGTTATGTGATTTCTAGCATTAAAAGTGAACAGCTCTGATTCAGCCTTCTTAGCTGAGGTTTTAAGGTTTGTAGCACATTGCCTGAGCACTGTTGCCAGCCCTGTATCATTTGTGCCTCCTGTCCTGTGCTGTATGCTTTTTAAACTGGTTCTAGATTTGTCTCTAGCATGTCTCAATATCAGAGTCTGCTTCATTACATTATTTTAGAAATCTGCTGTGATTATTGCCTAATCACTTTGCACTCACTTCTGAGCCTTTTGGAAACAGGGGTTAACCTTCTGTGGCATTTTTGATCTAGCTAGCCATGGAATCAGAATCATTGCTGCTGCTGGTAACAGGCTTTGAACTTTGTGAAGTTTGCCTTCCTGTGGCAGACCCCAACCTGTGCCATGCCCAGCTTGGTGTCATTGTGTCCAGCAGGGATTTCCATGGGAGAAAGGCCCATGTGTCCCATGCAGCAGCAGAGGCTCTGTGACAAGCGCTGCAGTCCCTTGGGTGCACTCGGGTGGTTGCACCTTGCCAAGCCAGTGCCTGGCAGCTGCACATCCCCCTCAGCACAGAGCTGGAGGGGCTGGCTGGGCAGGGCACAGCAGCTGATTTCACCTGGGGGTGCAGCCAGGCCACCTCCTGAGGCATCCTGCCCAGAGCAGCACTGGGACACTGGGAGGGAGGGTCCTGCTTATGCTGGCTGCTCATTCTCAGACCTCTGGCTATTCCTCTTATGCAGCTGTATGTGAAAAGTATCTCAAGAGTTTCTCTGTCTGTATCAAATCTAAAAAGAATGCATCATGCCTCTAATTATGATCTGAGGGTTTCTTTTCATTTGCTTTTATCTCTGCATTTTCTTACTGGCTCCTTATCCCTTGAAAACAAACTAGGTCCCTCTGAGATGAACAGAATATTTCATGTAGGAAACATCAGTTGTGTATATTTAGTACTAATTCTAAATATTCAAAATGTAATCAGTTCTTTACAAAAGGCATCTGGGAACTTGGTGGATACTCTGCTTACACATACACAATTAGAAGCATACCTTAGGAGCTATCAGATATGTAGGTACATGTGTACATACATATACACACATGTAATTATTATTTTTAATCCTTTTTCATCAGCCTACTTATATACTTGATATCATCATGGTGAAAGGTTCATAGAGAAATCTTGATGAAGACCAAGGGTGGAGAGACAGTGGAAAAAAAGAAAAAAAACCAAACCAAAATAGTAAAAAAAAAGAACGAAGAAGCTGAAGATTCATATGTAAAATAGGAAGGACCACTGTGAAAAGCATATATTTTTCATAATTTTTTAATGCTATGGATGACTTTGAAAGTTGTTAGGAGAGTATTCAGGTGTGTGCACCAGGAGTCTTTTACCTCAGATAACATAACTTTTACCATCTTTGTATATTGCAGTGGAACTTGGCACCACTGCACTAGTTAAGGGTCTATGAGGAGTATTTCTGTTATAAATCTGGAAGATTATATCTCTGTCTTCTCATATTGCATCATCCTGAAACCTGACAAGTTGTCAGTGGAGAGGCAATTATTTCTACCAAAACATGGGGAACATAATGTACATTTCTAAAGTATGTGGAAAATATGAAATCCATGAAAATATATGGATTTAGGAGAAAGTGATGAGGTTGTTGGGATTTTTTGTTTTAGTTTGCCCAACTATAAAATTTGCATGTTGAAACTATGTAAGTGATCTTTTTCTTGCTGGTAGTTGGCAATGAGGTTTAATTGTATTTTTAGTTTTCAAGGATGGGAATGATGCAGTTGAAGCGCTAAGAGAGAAGGAAAAAAAAGAAACCAAACCAGTGGGGCTGGCCACAAAATACTGTTCTATCCCATGAGAGGGAGATAATAATATTTGCAGCTCATTGTTGATTTTGAGAGCAGCTGGTGTTAGAGGAAGAGGCTGTATTTCCCAGCAATGACTCACTGGATCTCGGGAGCAGCAGGGAGAGCGGGTGCGAGCAGAGCCAGGATCCTCTTAGCAGGATGTAGCTTGTTATTTTCACTCTGCAAACTCCCCAAAAATGAACCTTCTGGGAGGGTAAGACAAAAACTAGGGAGCCAGAGGAGCAATGTTTGGAGGGGCAAAAGGAGTCTGTGAAGAAGAGTGAAGGTGCCCCTCAAGTTATCTGATAACATGGCAGCTTGAAGCAGCACAGTGCATCATTAGTGAAATGTACAGAAGTAGCTGTATGAACAGCATAACCAACTGAGAGTAAGTGAACTGCAAATTCAAAATTCAGATGACACTGCATTTCAGGATACTTGTTTGTGTGAAGAAAGCCAAGTGGCCTTGGGAAAGTTAGCCACTTTTAATTCCTTAGCAGGAATTAGCTTCAGCAATGCTGACTATTAAAAATGGATGAAACAGTTATCTTTTTAAAAATCTTCAAGGCAAAAAATTCTTTCTCTCTGCTTTGCTGTGAAATTGAATTTTAACCTTTCCTATCTGCTTTCTTTAAAAATGGAGGAAATGAACCTGGATTATGTCCCAGCAGTTCATTTATTTGGAAAGACGTGGGAGTTTGGTTCACATTATCATAGTGGAGGTATGTCATTTTCTGGCTTGGAGCTTTCTTCACAGACCTCTGCTGAGTGACTACATCTAATTCTTAGGACATGGAAGAGCCAAGTTCTCTGCTCTATTGTTCTGTCTGTCTCTCCTGTGACCTTATACAGCTTGCCTTAACATTGGGCTCTGTCTCAATAATCCTTCGCAATATTTTTACTTAATGTTGTCAACAAAATAGAGATCTGGCTGAGAGCTGGAGACAGCAACTGAATTGTTCATGTCTTGTATAACTGCAGAGGGCCCCAGAGCATGGCAACATGGCAAGCAGTTCCTAGTGTTCTTAGAAATATTCTGGTTTTAATAAAAAATATTCTGTATATTTGCTCAATATATATTGCCATTTTGAGAGTTTTCAGTGATACGTTTAGGTCCCCAATAGCTCTATCAGTATTTTTAAGACTCTAAATTGAAATTGCAACTGCTAACATAAAATTCAGAGGATTTTTGAAGGAATTTGTAAAAATTGTTTTCTTTCTTAAATCAGAAGAATTAAACAGAAACATGAATCAGTAAGAAAATCTTCATTATTTGTGGATAGAACCTTTATTTCTCACAGTCAGACATGACTTACAATTCACATCATTACACTGCTGAAGTGTGTGAGACAGTGGAAGCAGACACTGTGGCTGTGCTGGGTGTATGGGAGGCAGAAGCATTTTTGGGGTGACAGATTGCAGAGCCATGGTGGTGAGGTCAGGATCTTCCCTGCTGCACTGGCCATTGTACCTGTACACTCCTTGAAATAATGACACCATTTTCTCTGGCTCCTCTCCCTTGTTCCATTGGCATATTTCCCTGAAGAAGGGTGGTGAGCAGCTTTACAGAATGAGGGGGCAGAGTTATGAGGTCATGTCTCAGAGAGGCTGCTGGGGTTTATCTGGAGAAGGTGCACAAGGACTTTCATCCATGGGGATGCAGACACATTCAGGAGGTTGATCAAAATGACAGCTGATACTTGTTTGCTTAACAGCTGGGACCTTCCCTGCCAGCTTCATCACCAATGGAGAAGTGTTTCATACATGTGCCATGTAGTATAAACACCAGATTGCCTCCCTGCCTGCCAAATTCCCAGGACACGGGTGCCTGTGAAGCTGCTCTGGGAGCACTGAGCAGTCATGATGGCATTTGCTGTGTTGGCATTTGTTCCTGGAGCGTGAACGGGCTGAAACAGGAGCAGTGCATTAGCAGCTCAGTGCCACAGTGAGGTGGCCACTGTTAGCATGATCTCAGCCTGCAGAAAGCAGCACTGGTCTCAGCAGCACTTCAAGGAGTGCCTGTCATAATTAATGGGGCTGTTAACCTCCTCCTTGGAGGATGGCTGAGGGCCACAGGCTCCTTCTCATGAGGTGACCACAGACAGCAGGAAGGAAAGAGAAATAACAGCTAAATTTTGAATTTTGTGGCTATTAAGAGCTTTTGTATACTTGGCAGTTAAGCAGCTTATATCATGGATTTGCTCCATATTTTCCATTGATTCATTTCCTCCAATTCCCAGATCAGTAGACTATGGCCACTGAAGTCTTCTGACTACATAAACTGTTTTGTGGTTTAATTTTTTTCTTGGTAATTAGCTCTTTAACCTCAGTGGCCTTCAAGGATTGTCTCTTTCCACTCCTGTATTAGCTCCCAAAAGCCTTGCTCTTGCACATCTTTCCTGCCATTTTCTCCAAGGTTAATATTTGTCAGCAGTTTCTATTTTTGTAGAGAGTTATTTTGTGTTATATGTATTTGCACTCATCTAGGTAGAATTACCTCCCCTTTCATTTCCACATTGCTTTATACTCCTGGGCTACCTGGCAATCCAAACGAAGTTATTATCAGAATTAGGAGCTCATCCACAAATCCTTTTGTGCTTTCTCTTTTGTGAAATGCCTCTTGACAATAAAGTTTAATTCATATAATAACTTGAGTTTCAAATTTAGTTACCAAGTAGCTATTTCTAAAATTTAAATGGCTGTTCAAAACATATTCTCTTCCTATAATTCTCAACAGTGAAAATCTGAAAGTGAGAAAAAAGAGGAAGTGGGAAAGCTGAAACTCTGTAGCAGTAGAAACAAAGGATGCACAGCAGAAGTTTGAACTCTTTCCATTTTGGTGTGGGAACACTTCTGATTTGAACATTTAATTGCTCTTGTACCTTTAAGCCTTTGGCAACCATTGCATTTAGGCAATGCATTTCCCCCCTATTACAATGGGGAAAATCCATTGCTTAGTATAAAAGGAGTGAGGCAAATACTTTGCCTTTTATTAGTGGTCTCTTTCTGTACGTAAAAAAGTTATTCAAGTTCCCTGCTTAAAAACCTCTCTCTACAAAACAGGGGTTTTTCAGTTAGGTTGAGCAGCAACTTCTAAAAAAGTGACAATGTCCCTATGATATCTGCTTTCTAAACAAGGCTCCTGCAGTATAGACATCAAGTTATTGACTTTAAAAGGAAGCTGGTAAGATGAGAAAATTTTCATTTTCCTATTCTTGTATAGCTAGAAAAACACAGAACAAGAATTAGATGTCAGTCAGAAATGTTAAGTAAAAAAAAAACACGTAGTTATTTAACTTACACCCAGTGAAGTCATGTAGTCTTGTTTTGAGATGCATAAAGTTTTTCCACAGATTATTTTAAGTCCAGGAATATTAATATATTTTCAGGCCAGATTTAAAAGTTTTACACTGGGATGGTGGTGATGAATGCAAATATGGCCCCAGGTACCAGACTTTATCCTACATTTATAATAAACTGGAGGAAAAAAGATAACAGTAAAAATAAATTCCCTTATTTTTATGATAGCAAACAGAACAAATCTGAAAGAAAACCCCCACCTATTTCATATTGTCTTTTTCTGGATTTCTGTTTTATTGTAAATCACTATTTTTAAATAGGCAATATATCTGACAGTTTTCCATAGAGATGTCAGTGCTGCATGTGTGAGTGATCTGTGAGAGAAATCCATGTTTAGTGTTTGGTTGAACTCTTAGATCTTGGTAAGTTGTCTTCAATTTGTGAACTTGTCTTCCATCTGTGTGGTGCATGGAGACAGACAGCAGCCTACGGAGCCAAATGGGAATTTCACTGCTCTGAGGAGTCCCTGACATGCTGATTCTTGCACTGCCTCGTTGGCAAGACTGTGAAGATACATGACCAACGTAAGAAAAAACAGATTATGACATACATTAGGCTTTAAGTGACATAGTTTGCATAAGTTCTGAGTGAGTTTAAAAAAAAAAAATCCCAAAATAGGAAGACATACGTGGCTCTTATATAGCTTCTTACTTTATGATGCACATTTAGCTCAGCTGAGGAACAGGCACATAGCAGTGAAACTTCTCACTGTAGACCTAGTTTATCATCTCAGACTCTCCACAAAGGACAACTTGGAAGTAGAGACACATTTGTGCATATGTTTACAGGTCACAGACTGCTTTCTCTTCAGGTATGTTTTACAGGAATGATAGCACAATTAACAGAATTGGTGTGTTTTCCTTTTGGACATTTCATGTTCTTAATTAATGTGGTACTTTCAGAGTAACTAAATTACTTCTTCAGCATATTTGTGATGTTTAGGGATAGGCAAGACTTATAGAGGTTCTGAATGCAGAAATACCCATTTTGTTGAATGTTTTTCTTTTGCCTGTGTAATGGGTTGGTTTTGACATTATGGGACAGAATCTATTACACAATTTGGTCCAAAAACTGATGTCAAATCTTTGTGAAATTTCTTCTTTTCTCTGTGTGCTTAGGAGAGCAATGGGGAAAGAGGGAGTGATGGGGAGGGGGGGTCACAAACCTGTATGCACCCATTTTTATACCTTTTTTAACCAGGAAATGTCTTCTACTGCCCTGGAAAATCAAATTATTATCCTGGGTTTGAACACATGAAGTGTCCATTGCAGCACATACAGAGATTACTTGTGAACAGTGCACACCAGCTGGCTGAGGAAAGCAAACCTCTGTAAGCTGATGTAAATTGAGTTAACAATGGTTCCTATTTTGAATGAAGAAATTTCAGAGGTCTGCAGACTCCCTGGACTAGTCTGTTGCCTGGGAAACCGCACTTCGTAAATTAGGGTAAGGGGAAAACATGGTTTTTAGATATGTATTTTTTATAATTATTGCTGCAATTTTTACAATAAACATCCATACCAGGGCTATGCAATGGACTTGATCAGCCTGTTCATGTTTGTACAGCACTGATAATAAGGCTGGGACATCTTTTTGTAAGCAATGCATGGTTGCATAGGAGGTTAAATATTAAGCAAAAAATAGTTCTTTTCTAAGTCTATCAGCATATGTGTTGTAGATATAAAATCTCTTCTTCTTGTTATTGATGACTTGCTCTGTCTGCCTTATATGCAGAATGGACTACTGGAGTGGTGGTTGAATCCCTTCCTCCCAAACCTGGCATAATTGAAAAAGCCAAGAGAGAATAAGGATTGCCTGGATTCTTATAGCTCTAATAATTTCTTATCCTGTAGGTATCCCCTCTTTTCTTAACACTTGTACTTTTCAAGAGTATGAGCTTAAATTTTTATAAGGGATATATAGAATGATTTACTTAATATGTGGTAAAGCACAGAGCATTGACTTTTGAAATTGCTAAAATAGAGCACTTGGACTGGCCACTCCAGACACTGAAGCTCGATTTGCATAAATGTAAAATGGGAGTTTGAAATACACCAAGAGCATGAGAGCATAAGCGCATCATTTTTAACCTCCTCTGAAAAGAAGAAAAAAGCAAGATCATGCTAAAATGCTAAACAGCACCTCCTGCTTTGGCTAACCAATTTAACAAAACCAAACTGGTTTTGGAACCCCCATCTCCTTGGGAGACACTAAGAGGGACATGGTTTGCATTGAGGAGAATGGAGAAAGTTTAGGGGAATGTTCATTTTGCTTGAAACTAGATACTCATGGAGAGATGTTGAAAGTTTAACTCAAAATGAGTTTCGGACAACTTCTGCCTTCTGCAAGGGCCTCATGAGGTAGTTCTTCTGAAATATAATTGTAAAATGACTTTTACAAGAGCAGCCATGCTGCTGTCTGTACAGCACTGGTGCACACGCTCCCAGTCACTGTTTCCAGCCTGGAAAGTGCTGTGCATGGTCAGAGCAGCTCTTCGTGTCTGCTGTCCCTTTCTTGGCTTAGGCACGTGGCTGCTGGCACTCTGGGTTTCCTTGCAGCAGGGATAGATCCCTCAGAGGCCACACCTGGCTGCTTGGTTGTGATGTCCTGACTTGTGCTGAGCACTGGCTTTGCTCTCTGCCCTCTCGAGAGAGCTGCAGGTTGCTCAGAAGTTATTTTTTGGGTCTAGTCTCTCCACATTTCTTCTTGCTGGGCTTTTGATTTTAAAGGCAAAACAAACTCTTTGGCTCAAAAGGAATTACCTTTAAAACTGAATCTTGACATTTGGTTTGGAATGGCAAGAAGAGAAACTGCAGTTTTTATATTACTGCATATGCAGCAGGAGTCCCAGATTCTTACTTCAACAAGTTTCTATGAAGAAACTCACTGAAAAATTAATGGCTTTCCTGGTAATAAATCCATTCTTATCCTGGGGTTTAGCCATTCAGTAACTGTGGGCACTGGTCTCTCTATTAGGGTTTTCCAGACGTGGTCTCTCCCTAAGTGTCAAGCTACAGTTGGAGAATGAATGCTTCTGTCCATAGTAAAGATCATTTTCCAAGTCAAATGAAATTGAGGAGTTGACATTGGCATAGTCCCCAAACTGTCACACTTGTGTACAAAAACTAATAACACAGAACACACTGCAGTCTTCTGCACTGGCAGAGTTTATTTTTAACTCTGTAACTTAGGTAAATTAGGGAAATTTGGTATTCATTGCCACTCATCTTCCTCCTCAACTCCCTCGTGGTAAAGATCTGCTTCTCTTGATTGTCATTGTGCTATATTTACTTACATTCTCTGTAGATCCTCTTTATTAATTTTTTTTCTAAATCCATTTTTTTTTCCATTCAGGAAAATTATGTTGTAAAAATAATGAGATTATATTTTGTTAGATAAGTGTTGAACCTGGACTCTTCCTTCTAGTTCTACCAGTGGCTTAGAGTGTTCTCCCCTAGAACATTTAGTAAGGTGACTAATCTGTTACATATAGTTTGTTCTGGCATGTTTTCTCTGTGGAAAAATTGTATAAAAATTGCAGTGCTTCTCTGTGACAAGATGTTGCTTATGTTTGTGAAGGTTTGTTATTTATGGGTGTGTTAGAAAGGGTGACTTGGAGAAGAGAGCTGGCTTGTTTCCTCTGTTTTTCTGGAATTTCATTTCATTCCAGGACTACTATAGTCCTCTGAGGAACCTCGTAGCTAGCCCAGTAATCTTTGTTACTGAGCATATTTACTGACAAGACTGAATACAGTTTGTTCTTTCAGAGGTACTTTCAAAATGTGCTTTAAGATGATGGTCCAACGGGTGTTTTTAAGATAAAATCTGACAATCTGACAACTTTTGGATAGTTTGGTGTTTCTGCAGATCTTTGCTGTGACACATCCACAATAGCTTGAGGACAATAGTAAGTTAGGTTACTCCATAAAAGTGGCTTCAGCAAACTCCAGATAGATCAGTGAAATCCTTTGAATGTGTCAGACCCGTTAGTGAGAAGTTCCATATCAAATTTGACTTCAGGTGCCATGTTTGGTTTTGAAATCTGTATTCTTGCTTTTGAGACAGTTATGTTACAAATTTTCCTCATCTTCGATGTTAACATATAAAACTGTTTCTTGCTTTTACAAAAAAAAAAAAAAAAAGAATGATGCTTTAGAGATAAATGTGACTCAAGTATTGACAGTTTCATAAACTACAGGCTGTAGGCAGCTTTCTTGTTCACAGTATCATTACTTTTAAACAATCTTGATTTATGATGGAGAATTTCAGAAATGCTTTGAAGTTTCATTTTCTAGTAGCATGTTTTCTCTTAAGCCTTTGTTACTGTGCATCTCTGGGATGGAATAGGCATTATTCCAGCTTGTTTAATCTCTTTATATTGAAGTACTAATTCCATCAAACGTTTGTGATGGGGCAGATGTCTGTAGGAATTTTTTTTTCTCTGAAAAAATGCAATATATTGTGTTTCTAAAGAATAAGATTCAAAGGCCTGAGAAAAAAAGCCACCTCATAAATGATTACTAGGAGCACACGTAGAACAGCCATAGTGCTGTGAGTTGGCCACGCTTTTGGGGAAATGAAAAATTTAACAAGAAAATATGCTGAAGAAGAATAAAGGAATATCTTGTGCCCCCTAAATTCTGAATGAAAAAGGTAAACACCTTATTAAAAAACCCAGTATATCTATCAGCCAACTGAATTGCTTTCTGGAAACACATTAATTCTAGGCTATGTAAGCAGCAGTTATTAGTGTTCATAGCCAGATTTATCCAAGAGATGTGTCCTCCAGAAGGTCTATACCAATAAAACTCTGCCTTAACTAGGTTTTACATTTTGTTTATATGTGTCCCATCTGCTTGGAGTGTCTCAGCCTTTGTTTCTAAAATGATTATCAGAATACCCTGTTTTTCACCTCTGTTTTTTTGGAGTATCATGATTTATTCCTCAAAGAAGCACGAGCTGAATCTACCTCAATCTCAATCAGGGTCAAACACTGGCTTGTGCTTAACTGAAAGCTCATTTATTTTCCTGATTTAATTGTAGAAATGGAACAATGGAATAATGCATTCTATTCACTATTCTAAATAATTCGAGTGACTTTATTCAGATTCCTAAGAAGTGACTGTCAGCAGTGTGGGATTTGAAATAGCAAGTATTGCTTTATGCTTAACAAAACAGAGATAACTGACAGCCCCTTCAAATGGGGAATGGTTCATTTTGTGATGCAAAACAGATAGCTTGGTTGGGAATAATATTGTGTATCTATATGCAGGATTAAATCCCAGGCAGAAAGCAGAGGCAGATGAAAAAATTGTATTGCTAGTCTCCTTTTTTCCTGCAGTAAAACTGAATATTTCACAGCCCTCAGGAGAGTAAGGCAAGTGGCTGGTTAATGCATCGGCTGTGTTTGACGTACCTTATAACTATTTTTGAACTTTCAGCTCCCTTTTTAAAACATGAGCAGATTGTTGCTGTGATTGAATAGCTTTCTCCAGTAAGAATCTTGTGATAGGAGATTTACATGCTAGAGAACAGTACACCTTCAACATAGGTAAGTAATATTTCTGACATCATTGACAACCAAAGTGCTCAAGAGCTGGGCAGTCTTCTTCAGCAAAGACTGCCTTCATCCCTTTCATCATTTCAGGGAAGTCTTGGTTTCAGGGGTTTTGTTCTTTAATTTATTTATTTAAAGTAGTTTGTCAGGCACATTTTGAGAGCTAACTCTGGTAGCCAAAGCAATCAGATGGTGCTTAGGAGCCTGTTAGTCCAGCTTTTGTTATTGTGCTGTGTCACAGTGGTGAGTCCTTCAGAATGTCACTTGCAAACCTGCCAGCATCTTAGTGCATGAAACGTCAGGAGAACGTTTCTGGGGATGCTGCCAAAGGGAACAGCTCTGTGCTCCTGGCCCTTTTCCTCCTCTCTGGACAGCACTTTCTGGGCTGGCCCTGGAGGTCAGCCCGAGTGATACACACGGATCTGTGCCAGCCCTGGATGGAGGCGCACAGGGAGGGCAGATGGGTGTGCTAGCAGCATGTTGTCTGTCATTCTTCTGGGCTGCCATGCTCATTATCCAACTGATCCAGCAACCACTTAACATATGAACCCTCCTGAAAGGAACTGTTAAACTGATAGGTTGAGTGGACTCCCACTGACATCACAAGAAAATGCTTTGGAAAACATTTCAGAGCCCCAATGAGTTAAAAAGCAATTCACTCATTTCAAAAGCTGCATTGAAGGGGAATATAATATTTTTATGTTCTTCCAGTGAAAACTCATGCTTAAAGAGATGTTTCAACCTGAAACAGCAGGAGGAGAGCAGGTGGCAGCTTTGAGTGTCCGGGCACAGCTTCTCTTGGTGGTGGGTGAAGGGGCTGCTGCCTTGAGCTGTCCCAGAGCTGCTCCTGGTTCACTGTGCTTGGTCACAGTCAGGTTTGCTTGGTTTGAAGTGTGATTGTTCAAAGCTACAGTCAAATAAGAACCCTTCAATCAACAGTTTTATTAGATTGCAAAAACCCAGAGTTCATAGAACCACAGAATAATTTATGATGGAAGGGTCTCTGGAGGTCACCTGATTCATTTTCCAGTCAGATTCTGACTATCTCCAAAGATGGATATTTCACAGTGCCTCAGGTCTTTTCCATTGCTTACCTTATTGTGAAAATTTTATTTAAACCACAGCTGCATAACCACAAAAGTGCAACATTCCCATATTTATCTATTCTAGTGCCCTTCTCTGTCAGGCAAAGCTAATAGGGAGTAAAGGAGCCTTGAAATGTGACTGTAACCTGGACTCAGGAGGATATTAGAGTTTATATCAGTACAGATTATTTCTTATTTCATGTAGTTCCTCAATAGGCTTTTGAATTTTCTTGTTTAAACCTCTGAATCTCTAATGGCTGCACCGAGATTCCTAAACACTCTATGAAAAAATCAAAATCCACTCTTTATTGGAAGGGAAAAAAGGAAGGGTATTTTTGGGGGATCCATACCTCTTAGGAAAAAATATACAAAATCCCTCAAGGCTACTGGTTGTGGGTGACTTTTTTCTGTTTCCTACTTTTCTTTCTAGTCCCAAAGGAAAGCTCATAGTAACTGTGATCCTGGACATTTTGTGCTTAATGGCTAGTGTAAAATCCTGATGAGAATGTGGAGGAAAACATGTGTAATCACTCATAAAAAGGGCACTTTTGTGAACTGCATTTCTGTGAGGACACAAAATTCGAAGGGGAGCTTGAATGTGCTTTTTGTGTTCTGAGGAGGAAAAACTCGCTTCTTGCAAGTATTCAATCCTGTCCTCTCATTGATGCTGCTTCCCAACTCTTTTATGTTCAAGGGTTTTTCCTTCTTCCCCTGTCCCTACCTGCCTATGTTTGGGCAGAGCAAGAAGTCCCAGCCTGTGTGTGTGCCCCTGATGAAGCACCATGTTCAAATGCTGGCGTTTGTGCCACAGGTTTACGATCGCTGCATCGATCGCTGTCTCAATTTAAATGATTTATCTTTGCTCTTGGCTTGCTGGGAGCTTTTCCACGAGCTGCAGGGAAAACTGATTTTATGTATGTGGTTTTTAGCAAGTTACTCAGCTTGTTCCTCATGTTGTCTGAAGGAAATGGGACAAGAGCTGAGCAGCAGCGTGGTGAGCACCAGGATATGTGTAGGACCTGGAGCTGTCCCAAAGGATTGCACATGGGGGTGGCTGGAGACCCCACTCCCTCTGCCTGGGGCACCAGAGCCACACCTGGCTTGGGATCTGTGAGCAGGCTGCTGAGAACTACTCTGTTGGGAAGAATCAGTCGCTGCAGGTTTCAGAAAGCACAGAGCTTGAAGTATTTAGAAGCCTGTCATTGAATCAAATCCCCAGGGAACAATCCATTTTTGGTATATCAAAATAAGTATATTTTGCTTATCTAATCAATCCTAGGATGATAAATACTTTGTCATCCATTCCAGGCAATTTACTTTAGTGATTGGCATCAAATAGATATTGTATGGTCAATATAATTTTCATACCACACCTTTAGCTGAAGTTTCACCTACTTTTTAAATTTATTTAAAATGATGGTTCATTTTTTCTTTTTATTTGAGCTCGGAAGCCTCATTTTCTTTTTTTCCCTCTGACTAAAAAGTATGTTGTTGAGACTAACCTGGAGTTATGTAAATCAATAATGCTACACAGAAAACGAGAACAAATTGTACCTCTTATTTGCATAGTGGACAAGATCTAAAATGAATTCCTGGGGTTAATGAGTGTCCTCGGGGTTGTTTGTGAGAATATACAGACTTCTGTGACACCAGTGTGTTACTGATTGAAAAGTACTGCTCAGAGTCAAAGAAAAGAAGTGAAAAAAAATCAGGAGCAAGCAGGTTGGGGGACTCCATACTAAGCTTTTAGCTTTAGTGCATTGATTTTTGGATGCCTGCATTGAGCTTCACTATAAGCTGAGGATACAAATTCAGATTTACCCTTGCTTTGAGGTTCAAACTCAGCCTAATCTCACCTGGGATTTTGGCTAAAATGCAGCTGAGTCCCCAGGTTTCTGTCACACTGACATAAGGTTATCTTTGTCTTTCTCAGAAAGAGAACAGTGCTCCCCAGAGGGAAGGGAACATGAACACCCTGCACAGGGCTGTGCAGCTCAGTTAACTTAGAAAAGTCTGAATCTTAGGTGAGACAGTCACGGGGCCAAAAATTGCTAGAAGTAGGCAGTTACAACAGCATTAAAATGTCTCATATTTCCTATTCTATTTCTGCTCCATTACCTTTATCCTCTTATTCCAGGCAGTTAGCTTCCTCTTGCTCCTATTAGCTTGCTGTGAAATGGCAGCATGGCTGGGGAAGCACAGGATACTGCCACAGGTGGCCAGTCCTGCATGGAGGGGAGAAGGGATAGGAGGAACCTTGCTTTGGCTGGAGTGCTCTGCAAATGGAATTGCTTTTGGAAGCTTGTAGTGTGACTGCAGTTGGATATGCATTTACATAGAAGGCAAGAGGGCATTCAAGGCAGAAGGGAGGGCCTATTACCTCCCCACCCAGTGTAACATTTTCTATTCCAAACAGGAGGAAGTTGATGCTACTCAAAATTCAATTAAAAATAAACAAAAAAATTGTTTTGTTCTTAAGCCTTACTGACAATGAACTATAGTAACTGAATTTTTCCTTGACTGTGCACCGTGGAAAGGTCATAAACTACTGAAGAAGGACTTCTACAAAATTCAAATTATGCATTAGTACATTTCTTGTAACATGAGAGAATCCACTCTGCAGATCAACCACTGCCCAACAACTCTTGCTTCTTTCAGTGTTTAATATGTACCTTGAATATTACAGCATAATGGATGATCTCTATTAGAGGGTTGTTCTGAAGAAGGGAAAGTTCGTTTTCCAATTTACAGTTCAGCAACTTTTGGAGACTGGGGCCAGTCTTGATTCTCTGTGCTTCAAGACTGGAGTTGGAAAGGCACCTGTTTGTAGTACAATTGCTGCAGCCTGGTTCTTGTCACTGGTGCCCTGACAGCAGCTCTCACCTGTGCAGAAAGTCTCTGGGAGTTCAGAACCTGACAGGCTTTTTCATCTCCTGAAACATTTCCGTGTTGGGAAATAGGACTTGCTATACTGGGAGTCAGCAGGGGTATCATGTTGGTTTATGAGGTCTACTCTGCTTTTCTATATGGGCAGAATATTAAATAAGCATTTTTTGTTTGTAAAGAATATTTGTTTATTTAATTTACTGTACACACACACACACACACACACACAGAGTTACATCTTTGGGTTTCTTTTGTGATTTTATATGACTTTTTTTGCTATGTAACAGCCTTCTTCCAACTCTGCTGCATCTTGCTTATGATTTATAAAGCTAAGAATTATGGAAAAATTCCCAGGGATTTGTAGACTTCTGAAAACTGAATCCTATTGTAGAAACTTATTGAATTAAATTGCCTCAATGTCTGTGGTTTTGAGAGTTTTAAAGCCTTTTACATAGGGAAAAAAAGAAGAAGACATTTAGCAAGGAGAAATTGTAAGCTAAACCTAGCAGATCTGCTGTGCCTTACCTATCTTTCTTCAAAAGGTGTTTGATCCTTAGATAAAACCTTTGTTAATACTTTCAAGATTTCAACATAACATCTTTAAAGATTTTCTCTTCTTCTGCAGCAAAATCCTAATAATATGTCATAATTTTACTTAAGTGTTAAATTTCTTTCAATGTCTGAAACTATTCACCCTAGACATTCAGTAACAACAGTGCAACACAGAAATCCTGAATCAGGAAATAAGAGGATGAAATAAGGCTGTGGTAAATGAGCTGAAGGTGTAGAATAATTTCAGATTGATTTAGCTCTCTGACTCTCTGCTAACAGCATGAAAAAAATAATCTTTTTATGTCATTGATAGGCAAATTTTGAGAAATGTTGAATGCAGGGCACAGAAAATAATTACAAAAAGAATTAAAAGATGGAAATATTCTTTCAGATATAAAATCCTGTTATTGGATAAACTAAGGTTCTGGAAGCCTTATTCTCTCTCTCTCTTTCTTTCTTTTTAATCAGTTTGCAGGAAATGGAGCAAAGCAGAGCAAACAGAAAAGAGTGGCAATGTGTTAATTGCAACCTGATAATTAAAGTGAAGTACAGTCAAGGAACAGATATCCTCCCAGCTTTCAGTGTGACAATGATGATGGGCAGCATCTCTGGGGGCTCAGTGCTGTTTTGATAATAACCCTGGGAAGCTGCTGCAGGGAGAGCCTCAGTGACACACAAGTCTGTGCCTGACAACACATACTACCAGGTGGGGAGTTTCATAAAACTGATTTTTTAATTGATCATGTTTTTTCTCCATCTCTGGCTGTTGATGGGCAGGAAATGGAAAGGATGAGCTCCCTGGGTGATGAAAAGCGTGGGCGAGCAGGCGACGGTGGCAGGGTAATGGCAACAGTGCCTTGTGTCAGTCACAGATGAGGACTGAGAGATTAAAGAGATTAAATGAAAATAAATGTAAGCTAATTGAATTCAGTGACATAGGAGAAGAAATCAGAGGAGTATAACATTAGGCTTAAGATGGGCATTATTATTTTACTTTTTGTCAGCTCTCTTTTTGGTTTGCCAGAGTCAGGAGCTTTTTGAGTTAGAAGTGAAAACAAAACAAGAACACTCTCTGAAAGAAAATGAACTATTTTCCTGTTTTGTTCTTACGAGAAAGCAGTTTTGCAGAAGATTTGCATTGTTCTAGAAAAAAGTTGTATTGTTTTGACACCATCTTAGACTGCAGTTGTTTGGATTTTCTCAATTTTTTAAGTAAGATGACCTAAAATTTGGCTGTCTAAGTGTCTGGTAAAAATATCTCTTTTCAAGTTAAAATGTTCATAAGTGTGATGAACTGTGGCAACACAATTGTTATTGATTTTCCAAATTTTGTTGTGGACTCACAGAGGTGAGATAAACTCCCCTTCTCCCCCACTTCAAGCATGTGTGTTTTATGGAAGAACATAAATTTGTGAACTCATGAGTTTATATCCAGTCAGCAAGACGGACCACTAAACTAAGGGACAGTACAGAAAATAAAACAGACATGAAAGTCTGAAGAGCATAATGGGGAGAAGGGAAGCTTTAAAGTAATCACAGCAAATTGAAAACCAAGCTGTAAGCATGTGTTGTGTTTTTCTGAGCCTTGTATTTAAGAGAAGAACTGTGGACTTGAAGCAGAGGATGAAGGGTTTGATTTGAATATGAATGTCTGGCAGGGTCTTAGCAGCATGAAAGGGATAATTTTAGCAGCAGCTTTTGAAGAGGGTGGTTGGGTACAAGCTGAGATATAAGTAGGCTACACAGACTATGGCTAAGATCAAGGATGAGGTAAGAAAAAAACACAATAGGCAGGTGAAATTCACCTGTGTGCAAAAAAAGTCTTGCAGAAACATGCATGACTTTCACTCATACCTGCATCCTGGTTTGTAAATTTTATTGGGATACCAAGGGTTTGACATTTCCCTCAGGCAGGCAGGCCATATTTTATGGTGTCCATTTACAGGCACAGTGCCTGAGGGGGTTTGGTGAGTGTTTGAAACATAAGAAAGGTTATTAGGGTAGGGGTTCTGTTGAGATCTCACCAGGTGAAGGAAGGTGATTTGTAGTAAAGATGAACATTACTGTGTGGAGTCAGAGGTTATGGCAGGGTACCCAAGAGAAGAGGAAGATAATAGCCAACATTGCCTTGATACAATGACAGGCTTAAAAGATTTTTTTCTCACCTGAAAGCTTATGCTATAAAAGTAAAATATTGAAGCAAATGCAATGATTAGTGAACAAACCAAAACAATATGAAGTGTCTAGCACTTTTTCCTCTTTTCTGACAAATGCTTTTTCAATTCTTCAGTGATTAATTTTTTCAGAGGAAAATACCATACAATTAAAGTTTAGTAGGCATAGATGAACATTGAAAAAGGCATGCACTGTAAAAGACTTCAGTAATGTTTCCAGCCAACCCATTTGGCAGATGAAATAATTTTCTGTACTGCTTCAAAATTTTCTGTCAGAGACACTTCACTTTTCTTGGTACACAGAAATGTTTATTATCTTTTATTTGAAAACAAACAAATAAAAGCCTTTTTCTTATTCACATTCAGGTCTTACTTTCATTGCAGGATATTTTAAAATCTGGAATAGGCTTTAACAAAGGAAAGAATGAACTCTTTTGAACTTCAGTTGGAACACTTGCAAATTTAATAGTTGATATAGCTATTTTCAGGACATAAGGCCTTGCTTTACAGGTAATGGAATCCATAAAATCCCACCTTATGTCATAGAATGATTTTCATATTTATTAACAAAGTAACCATGGGTAATTGAGAGGGTTTTTTTGACTGATTAAACTCATCAAAAATGAGAGGCTAGATTCATTTATACTGTAATTCAGTGAAATTAATGTTTTTGATTTTGAACTATGGTTCTGTGTATTTAAGAATTCCCTGTAAATATCAGTGACCATAAAGGGTTCTTTTTCTCACCTTTTCATTATTCCAGCCAATGTTACTTAATCTTTTTTCATGAAGCTCTTAGAAATTGAATATATTGAGTATATGTTGTAATACCTTGTAACATTGCTTTATTGTCTATTATGCCATGTATTTATCACATGTTTATGATCTCATAAAATGGTTTAGGTTGGAAGAGACTATAAAGATCATCTGGTTCCAGTACCCTGCCATGGGCAGGGACACCTTCCACTGACCAGGTTGTTCAAACCTCCATCCAGCCTGGCCTTGAACACTGCCAGGGATGGGGCATGCACAGCTTCTCTGGGCAACCTGTGCCAGTGCCTCACCACCCCCACAATTAAGAATTTCTTGCAAATATCTACTACCCTCCTATTATCTTTGTAATATCCTAATCTGCCTCTTTCAGTTTAAACCCATTTCTCCTGGTTCTATTAATACACATCCTTGTAAAAATTCTCTGTTGGCAGCACCCTCCAGGTCCTGGAAGGTGCTCTAAGGTCTCTCCAGAGCCTTCTCTTCTCCAGGCAGACCAGCCCCAGGTGTCAATCAGCCTGTTTTTGTAGGAGAGGTGCTCCAGCCCTCTGATCCTCCCTGTGGCCTCTGGCCTTGCTGCAACAGGTCCATGTTCTCTGCACTGGGGACCCCAGGGCTGGACACAGCACTGCAGGCTGGGTCTCACCAGAGCAGAGCAGAGGGGCAGAGTCCCCTCCCTGCCCTGCTGCCCACCCTGCTTTGGATGCAGCCCAGGATCCTCTGCCTTTCTGGGCTGCAAGCTCACATTGCTGGGTCATGTTCAGCATCTCAACCCCCAGGTTTCCTCCCCAGGGAAAAATGTGAAATGTCCACGAATTAAAATACATTGTGGCAATGTATTTAATTCTTAAAGTTAGATATGCTTTCAGTGTAAAGTAAAATAGGTGGGAAGATAATTTAGACTCAGCAGGCCCTATTAGAATGTACTGCCAATGAATACACTTGAAACTCAGTAAAATAGTGTTACATTTTTCCCCACTAAAAAAAAGCTTTGAAATTTCTGGCTAAAATTAATTTTCAGTAAATAACCTGGCAACAAAAAATGAGTCTAGCTTGCAACTTTCCTCCCCCATTGTTTTTCAAACAGCACAAGTAAATTTTTCATTCAGAATTTTGGTAATTTTTAGGATCAGAAATTTGGAGAGCTTTCACTGATGAACAAATATATGAGCTATTTCAAAACCTGAAAATATATTTGTAAGTTCTGTAAATAGGAACAATTGAATGCTGAGCTCTAAGAAAAATCTGGCCATGATTTTATGTGCCAAGTGTTCAAGAATCCTTTCCTTAAAGTGTAAAAATATAGCCTTATCAAAGCCAAAAATTTTTGAAAATTATTGAGAATATTCTCCCCTGCCCCTTCATGTTTTTGTTGTCTTCCAGTCTGAGGCATCCAAAACCACAAGCAAGGCAAATCACCATTTCTTGAAAGGTTTTTACATGGCATTTTGTGATACGGGTACTGTCATGTCTCACAGTCAACTAGCAGTGGAATTTCCAAAATCTCAACTCATCTCAAATGGCTATTAAAAGATATTAAAAATTACAAGCTTATTATCACTGCCTTGGAAAAGCAGAGCTATCACATACATATGCAGATTAGAGATTTCTTTATCCTTGAGGTGGCTACTAATTCCTGATTTACACTAGGAAACAATTAATTTTCTTATGCTCTATTATTCTCATTACAAAACATTTATCTAGACAAAATATATATATGACTGTTTTTTCTTTATATTTTTGTTAGGGAGCATATTATGATATATGCTGTGCATCAGGTATTAGTGGAGGAGAGATGGAGCTGAGGTGATTGCTGTGTGTCAGCAGCAGAAGTTTTGATTTCACTGATAAAGGATCTGCAGTGTCAGCTAAATTGGCTTGGAGCAAGTTGGTTCAGGTCAAATGCACTGTAACTATCAGCAGTCTGAATCCCAAAGAAAGAGAAAAATAAAGCCTTAAAGCATCAGTAGCCTGTGGCTGAAGCACCTTTTCTCTAGTTTTACTCTTTAACTGTAAGGACATATATAAAAAACTGATGGATACCAAGTCTTCCCTGAATTTTCTTATAGAATAATACAGGATGAAGAGAAGATTCTTCAAGTAGATTGATAAAAAATGGCTCAATTTTTCTAGAAGTTTTGCTGATTGAGCACTGTTATTAATTATACATAAATGAAACCTGAGAGTTTGTTTAATTTGGGGTTTTTCTAGATTTACATCACAACAGGCAAAAAATAAACTGAATAAATTGTCCAAATTGTCCTTTAAACCTTTTATTCCTAAATTCAATAGAGAGCTTTCTGTATACAGTTTTTTTGACTCCTAGAGAAAATCTTGAAAGCTTGAAATTTCCTTGGAAGAGTGATACTCTGATTCTGATGATAGAACCAAAATCCTCCCATCTCTAAGGTTAAACATAAGGTTAAAATATCTGCAAGGGTGTTAACTGTCTTTTGAGAATCTACAGGGAGAGAGACTGAAAAAGAGCATTGAAAAATGGGAAGAATTAAGTTTTCCAGAGTTGAATATCTATTAAATATACTTTTATTTTCTTTTATTTCTCCAAACTTTTGGATTATCTATTTAATGTGTTAGAACTGTAGTATAACCACTTCTAGATTTTTTTGGACCAAAAGTGATAAGGAGGAAACAGTAAAGACAAGGAATAAAGGATCTTGTAGGCAGAGTAAAGAGATGGAATTAGAGCCACTTCCTTTCCTGATGTTTATGATTTGTTCCTATAATTCTTCTTTAGAGAAAGGGATTGTATGCAGACATCAGGACAGTAAGTCTCATGTAAGTCAGATATGGTTACAGTTCCCCATGCCTGGATTCAGTCTGTCAACTGTCCTTTCTAAAACTTTTCTAAACTTTAAATAATTGTGAAGGAAAATTGAACCATCAGTCATCAGTATGAAACAAGAATGTTTCATTTTTGCTGCATGTTGGCCTATAGGTTTTGGAGCCATGTTTTCCATGTGTGCTTTGTTTGACTTATGGAGATATTCAACTGACTAAGGAAAATCCATACCACATCCTAGAAAAAAGTTTTCTTATTACACTCTTTGTTTTGTAATTAGCTTTCATAGATTTTTGTTGCAGGAAGCTCATTCATGCAGCTTAGTTTAGATTTCACACACTTGCCATGTTAGAGAGCAAGGTTTAGGTTATTACAGAGGTGAGCAGTAGTATAAATCTTCTGGCAGTGACCTGCTCTGGTATATTCTGTATATAATGTATATATTTGCATTGTAATAACTCCTTTATTAATATCTGGGGAAATTAAATCAACATGAGATCTGTTTTAAAAAAAATAACAAGATTGCTTCCTTCACTGGTCTTTCATCACTATTTTAACAGCTAGAGATACTATGCAAAATGTGGATAGTATGTGTGGGAACAAAGGATATTTCATCTCTTACTTAAATCTTCTCAGCTTTGGTAACTGCAAAACTGAACAGGAGCTTTGTAGCTGTATTGTTTGATGATATTTCCATAACATTTGTGGCTGTCCAACTTTGTTGTGAAATGAAAGTCAGGAAATCTGACTGAATGCATTGTTAGCTTCCAAGAGCGTGCATTTTAGTTCTGCAGAAGCCCTGTGACATTTCGATCTTTCAGCGTCCTTGTCCTTAAACTGGGCCAGAAAGAGAGGAACAGGAAAGGAACCTAAAGGGTGACTGTAATTTAAAGATTTCCCTGGAGAAGATGAGCAAGGTACAGTTTGGTCTGCCAGAAGCTGGAATCAAACAAATGACTGTTTTAACACGTTGGGCATGATTTCATTCCATCACTGTCAGCCAGATGGAAAACATGCTGACAGGCTTTGAGGGACCAGTGACAGGACCAAAGGGCACTGTGGTCACAGTGTGGTTAGCTGGCACAACAAGGGTGCCTTACAGAACTAGTCATGCTGCTGGTATAGTGCATTAATTTGTGAAGAATTAACATTGGTATTAGTTACGATATTTTTCATTAATTTTTCTAATGTCTGGCTTTGATAGAATGCTGGTTTTAGTATTGTATATTAGGTTTGCTCTTTTTATTACTGTATTTTAGAGTCATGTTCTGTTGTGTAACTATCCAGATGGGTGGAACTACAGGCAGAGTTATTTGGCTTTTAATGCATAAAGAAAAGATTACCAGAAAAACTACTGAATTTATGAAGTGTTTCTCAATGATTAAATATTGAAGGAAATCATATGTTAAAAATTGTGGTCTTCGTACTTTTACATCCTTGTGAAGAAGATGATTTTTTTCCTGATGGTATTTCAGAGATTCTTGTAATTATATTGTGGTCTTTCCAGCTGCCCTAATACCAAGCTCCTTTGCATTTTCCTCATTCCATAGGTGCTCTAGGGAATACTCAGTTTCACAGCATGCCTGTACCTCCCTGGCTGTACTGTGGAAAGAAGCATGCATTATGTTTTCTTTTGTAAAGCCCATGCATTTGATGGTGTAATGAGGTCGAGGTGCTCTTCAGGATGTTTTATAGCGTGATGCCCATGACCTGATGTGCCCTGGAAGAGAGAAAGAGGTAGTTAACTATTTATGAGCTCTCTGTATATATGCAGCAGGAGATTACAAGCAGTCACCACATTATTAAAGCAGCCTCAGCTGATCATTCAAGCCTTTTATTTGTACATAAAAGTAAGGCTGGAACATTTGTAGTCATCCTTTCCTAGACATCCTCTTCAGGTCTCTCTCTCTTAGGAGACAGAAGCAGTGTGAGTTTTGGCCCTTGGCTTAGACCTGTGATATTTCTGGTCAGTTTATCTCACCTTTTCTTGTGGTGCTGTTTAAAAGCTGGTTCAACCATTTTTGCTATCGCTGTTTGTTTGCTTAACTAATCCTTTAATCCTATTCATTGCTACTGTTAGAGAATGAGGTCCTCATAATCCTTTTGGGGAAACTTGTTTTCCTTTCATTGGCTTGGCTGGTGTTCATTCAGGAGTGGTTACTAGCCATAAATACATAGTGATTTTTAAGCTAAATACAGAGGCAATAATTGGAGAACTTTTGACTTTGAATTTTACTTTTCTGGTGGTAAGTATGAGCTCAAGAAATCGTGCTGCATGGCTTTGTTGTGCCTGATCCCATTAACTGCACGTGTACATCTCCAGTTAAAGGAGGGTAGCATATACCTTCTCATGAGGGCTTGAAAATCTCTTTGCAGACAGGAAGCAAAATATTAGATGATTTTAGAAGAGGCCATGTTTACATATCACATTGCTGCTTTGCTGGCAGTAGATCCTAATTGAGTAAAAGTTCCCAGCTTGTTAGAAAAGATAATATTTTCTTGACGAGTGGCTGAATTAAGAATCTGAAGCTTTGCCTCCCTGCCAGACAAGCAGGAGGCCCTGAGCAGTGTCATTTTCTGCCAAGAGGGAGAAAGTGGAGCTGACAGGAGCTCTCCTGACAGAGAGCTGCTGACCACCAGGACATGGACTGTTGGTCTCTCTAAATGTGGTATTTCTTTTCCAGGGAATGCATTGTGAATTTCAAGCTTTGCTCTTTTTCCTGTTTCTAGCATGCAGGCTGCTGGCAGTGTTATATTTATTGCAATTTTGTTGTCTTGGCAAAGAATTCAAAGAGTTTGCATGCCTCAGTGGTCCAGTGATAGACTAATGATCTGGAGCAACAGTAAATGTTTTTTTCCCTGCACTGCAATCATGTTCCATAGGTGCCACGCTGGAAAATGAGATCGATGTTTGAATCCACTCTGGTAGCTCAGTTGTGGATACTCTGCTCCCAAGGGAGGCAGCTCATGAGTACAGTGGAGAGAGCCCAGGGACAGCCTGGCAGTTTTAGCATCACCATTTTCCCAATGGAGTTTTTCTTTTGCCTGGAGAAACATCTTGAGCCATAACTGTGATTGTGGATAGACTTTGAGTGCCTGTGTGTGCCCCAAATTAAGGACGGCACATCTTCAGACGATCTGATAAAATGGTGTTACAATAGAGCTGCACAAGGTGCACACTTTTGGACTACTGGTAGTCTGCTGATGCTCAATCAGCACAGAAACCTGAGGTTCTTCAGCTGAATACACCCTGCAATCAGTTTGAGTTTTCAGGATAGCATTATAGGAGGAAAAGCCCCAGACAAGCCAGGAAAATCTGTCTTTCCCAAAGCTCTACATGTGCAGAAACACTTCACGCACGTCTGGCACAGTGCATTTCCTGCCTGTAAAACTTCTCTTACTAGAATGAACAGCTGGTTAATGGAGACATGTGTTTCTCCAACTGAACTTTAATGCCAATTAAAACCACCATTTGTTTATTAAGAACAAAACTGTTACTTTTTATGGACAATTTTTTGTCAGTCTATGGCATGAGAAGACTTGATGAAAGATAGCAAATGTGTAAAGATGGCAAGTTATGAAAATTAAATACTGAAGCATACTTTTGAAAAGCTATGAAGGATTATAATTTCAAAATTATCTAAAGTGCTTGATTTTTAACCTACTTTTTTTCTAATATATCTCAATTTTTTATGAGTGGTCTCCCTTTTAATAAGATCTGAAAACCTAGTGAATGTTGCCATAGCTATGTAAAAATATTCCTTCTCAGAACATAGAAATCTTTAATGATACATTATGTTCAGCTAATATTTTTTTTTAAATTTACTTAATATAATGCTTTATGAGATTTTCAGTTTGAAAACTTAGGACAATTTGACCAAAAAGCCCTGCCCCCAAATCTGGAACCATCTAGGTGCATTACTCCTGGCATAGAATAGTCTAAAACACAGATACATTACAAATGACTTCACACCAGTCTGCCCTGGCTGTTCAAAAGCAGGAATTATTTCAATTCCCTTATCCAGACTGAGATCCCTGGGCACCAAAAAAACCCCATCAGACTGAGGAACCAAGGCTGAATTTTTCAAAAATGAGTTAAAGCTCTTGTTTTTTTGTTTTTTTTTTTTTTTTTTTTTCAATCTTGTCTTATAGATTAAAGGGGCCAATTG
>JAOTQP010000403.1:22457055-22628268 GCA_026413545.1 Cichladusa arquata | reverse complement strand
TATCTGCTTTTTCTCACTTTTTTTTTTTTTTTTTTTTTTTTTTGGAAAGAGTGTGGTGGTGCATCTCCCTCCCCACCCTCCACCAGGCCACATTATGATCTGAGAGTTCTTGAAAGAACCCTAAAACAGCCTTTTGTGACCAACAGTACATAGGATGGGTCTCTACAGACTCTTGGGAGAGAACTGAGGAGCAAAGAAATATGCTGTCTCAGAGTTTGTAGCTAATCAAGCTTCAGTCTGAGCTGCCCTAAATTGTACCTGCATATTACACCTTTGGGGTCTCCAGATTCTTCCCTAATGGAAGTTAAATGTCACCTTCTGAGGCAGCAAAACTTGAGTTGATTGAGACACAGGGTCAAGGCTATACACACATTTATGCAGCACATGCTAATAAGTGCAGCAAACATAGAGTGCTTTCAGGCAGAAGCATTTTCAGAAATGATGTGGTCAGATACTCACAACCCTAATTTAATTTCTTTCCAGACATAAGCAGGAAGGAAAAGTCTGGAAGGATCTCAGGGAAGGCACTTGTAGATAGAGATAGAGATTCTTTCAGAACCATGCTATTTTTCAAGGAGACACTTGGATGCTACACAAGTCCAGCATACCTGCTCTGCCCTGAACATCAGCAATCATGAATGTCTTGCTGTGAAAGCCAAAGAAAGCAGTGTCATCTAGGATAATAGTGCAAAATGTGAGCCCATCTGTCTGTGTGATTAGTGGAATGAGCCCCTTCCAGAGAATGAATGGAGGCAAGGAGGCATTTCCAGAGTTTGTGCAGAGAGGTACAGAAAGGCTAAGAATTCATGTAGCTGTTGATGTTTCCTGGGAAATACCAATAGAATGTGCTGGGTGATAGAACAGGAGCTCTGATCCCTGTAGCTTTTTCCATGGATTGAACTAAAAGGCAAAGGATCCACCTAGTCCAGCCATGTCAAGCTCTTTGAAGAGGAATGGGAGGGAAAAATATTAGCAGCAAATAATATGATAACATTTTCAGTAGAAAATATGAGTCACTCAGTTTTCAGTTAAGCAATTTAATTAAAGAGAGTAAAATAAAACTATAATTTGCCTGGTCATCCACGAGGAGGCAGATGAGTAATTTTTGCAACTGGCCTATGTCTCAAATTATATTTATAAATTATTTGTACTCTGAAGCCAGAAGACCCAGACCCACAAACCTACCATGACTATTCAATAATGGCTTTCCCTAAAAGCTGCTCCCACTTACAAACAGGAAAGTTCTCAATCATTTAATATCATCTTTTTTCAGTGATACTGAGATGCTTTCCCCAAAAACCTCAATAGGAATGAAGTACCTAGCTTTTTATGGCCCTTTTTGAAAATGGTTTAATTTTGTTTATTGTGATAGAGACCACCAGCAAGATGAAATCAGTGAGTTGTGTCCAGTGACAATTTTGATAGCCCTTGTATCTGAGGCTCTCTTACAGCATGTAGCACGCATACTCGAGGGGCAAAACACATCCCAGTGCCCTCAAGGCTGTCACAAGCTCTCTTCCTTTATCATTCCTTGCTGAACACAAACCACATGATTGAAACCAAAGTTCTCCATCGACCAAATCTGTGATCCCGAGTCACAGGTGAAATTCTGAATTAATTAGCACGTTTCTTTGGCACATGGTCTTGAACAACTATTTCTGTGGCTTTAAGGAGACTCTTTAGTCTTCAACTATTTAAAGACAGTCTATCTTTTTTTAAAATAAGATATATTTGGCTTCATTTTGGCATCATGTTGTCATCTGTCTCTGAAACTTCCCTAGAAGCCTGTAGAGAGGAAATGTGTTCTCCATGGTGCTGTTAATTTGGGTACATGCTGGAGATGGTTTCCAGAATAGCACTGTCACTTACCTGCTGGGATGGCACTGGGGCCTCCCACGCCACTGTCTGGGGCTTGGAGACTTGCATCTCTCTAAAACATCTAGCTGCACTTTTCCAGTTCCTGGAGAGGGAACATCTATTCGCAGTCATGGCAGTACGACATTCTCCCATATTTACCAGTACTAATTGCTCTCTCCAGTGTTTTGCCTTTCAGCCCTGTAGGAATCAATAGCAAAACCTCATTTTATATCAATGTAATTATCTGCAGTGCGTTTTCCTGTCCCTCTTTCTTCACCACTTTTTAAATTCCTTCCTTCACACATTTTTTTCAGTCTGTGCTTTTGTTTTCCTTCTGCCCAACCTCGAATATAATGAACTTATTCCACTAGAAATGTTTCTGGTCTCCTCTCACAAATAAGTCACAAGCATGAAGATGGGACTGTTGGGTGCACTTCATTGTCCTCAGCAGTCCCCTGAAGGGCAACACTTGCCTCACAATGACCTCAGGAATCTCTTCTGCCTGAGACTAAAGAGTGTGTGTGTCTTGAAGAAACAAGTCTGCTGAGAGAATGCAGAGTTATTGTATTTAATTGGGAAGAGGCAGGGTGTGGATGGCAGAAGTGGGAGAGTTACCTAAATTTAGAGGTGTTTTTAATTTCTTTCCTCGTAACAAATTCCTTATTGTCTTCCCTCCAGAGACTGCAGCCTTTTCCTACCTGAAAAAAAAAGCTAATTTGTGAAAGATGGAAGTAAAGCTGGCTGGGAAAACCTAACTCATCAGTGGCAGAAAAATTGCTTTAAGGTCAGAACAACAGTGCTAGATATCTGTTATTTCTCTGATAGTTCATCATGACAGTATAGGAATGTTTTGATCCAGCCTTGAAGCATGCCTAGTCACTATTAAGCTTTTATTTCTGTGGTAAGAAAAATATGGTTAATTTTTTTTTTTTTTTGAAGGAGTGAGGAAAAAAATGTCCATCTAGAAATCCTGCAGAAGGTGTATGTCATTTAAATGTCTTTTAAGCTTTGGTTTGAAAACTTCTGGAGCTCTACACAGTAATTACTTCCATTGAGGAAGTGCACACATTCTGCTACTCATGCTAATTACTGATAAAGAAAAGGCAGGAGGGCTCAGCGATGAAATGTTTCAGGCACTTGTCTTTCTTTTGCTGAGCCAATTCCTGCAAAGCTGGCAGCAGCTAGACAGAGTGCCTTCTGTAATCATGCCTCCTCAGTGCAATTTTAAAATATCTTCTCTTCTTTCCACCAGAAAAGCCAAGGTAGCAGCTCGTGTTGTGTCAAAATGGGCTTCACCTGCTCCATGTACTGAGCAGCAGCAGGCAGTTCAGCTAGAGGCTGCAGATGAGTGGGAGAAGGGAAAATTGCCTCATTTCTTCATCTTTGCTGCTCAATATAAGGGAATAAATGCTGTTATAAACATGCGGAAAGGAAGGAGCAACAGCATAGCTCAATCATGGGTTTGAACCCTAGAACCCAGTTTATCATTTTAATTCTGATAGGATTGCCAGCTCCTCTTCAGTCATGTAATGCTTGGCAGCCAGACAGGGAGGAAGGGAGGAATAAATTCCAGCATATTTCCTGCTTCCTTGATGTCTCTAGCTCTTGTGATAATTCTGTAAATTTTGTAAATGGGATGGATTAAATCTTAAAGCAGATAAGTAAAAATGGAACTCAATTTTAATTTTTTTCAAAATAGGATTTTAAAATCAGTTTTGTCATTAGGATTTTTAGTATCTGAAAGTAGCAATACTATCTGTTGAGAGTCAAATATTTGCAGAAGGCAACTGGTTCCATCTGATATTATAGCCATTGTATCAGATAAAATAAAATCTTGTAAATGTGTCTCTTTTTTTAGGAAATTTATTCTGATACAAATTCCTGCTATTGAAATTAGTTCAATTTCCCTAACTTTACCTGACATTACTTTAGGTTTAATTAACAAAAAGCTGGGCTAAATAGTCAGGCCAAAATTAGACAATTTACATCTTGCTGTATGTTAAATTGATATGACAAAAATATTTTAGAATCTAGGCACCCTTAATATTTGCAGAGCAGTGGCCAAATGTGGAGAGTCTTGTGTAGATTTTATAAGATTTTAGAATTCGTTTAAAAAGAAGGCTAGATGTCCCTCGGGGAGTGAAACAGTAATTTATGTCCTCTTGAGCTGCAGTACCAGAAATACAAAACATTTACAGATATTTTATTAGCATTCAGCATCAACACTGGTGGACACTTCGAACACTTTGAGGTAATTTTAATTTATGATTCTTGTTTTTTGCTTGGAAATGTTGGATAGAAACAGCTCTCTTCTTGTCTGTTATGACTTCCTTGGTAACTGTATCAGGAGATGAATAGGCCAAACCTTTCTAATTTGAAGTGTCATTTGAAGAATGACAAAAAGAATATGTGGCTTATACAGAGAGACTGCTTTATTTATCACAAACATTCCTATTTTGACAGCCATATTTAAGATCAACATTCATGTGGATATTTAGACCATTTTAAATTATTTTTTTATCCTCCCAAAAGTGACTGACAAGTTTATAAAATCTAAAAATGAAATTTTAACTTTTAAAAAAAAGAAGCATAAAACAAAGTGGGGATCTTTGGGAGGTGCTTTGCTTTATATGAAGACTCAGATTCTGAATCTCTTCCATCTTTTTGAAAGCAATATTCAGATGTTGCAGTTTAATAAAAAGCCCTGTACTGGCTGGGGGGTGGTTTGGCTGGGATGAGGAGGTAGAACTGTGTATTGCCTCCCTCCCTCCTCAGATGTGGTACATACAGCTGGAGGCAAATATTTACCTGCAGCCTTGTGAGTCTCTCATGGACTGACAGGAATTCCTCCAGGGTTTTGTTTGTGCATCCCTGTACAGTCTGTTCTTTCCTTTCCAACGTGCTGGTGATCCATTTTCATCTTGTGTTCTACAATAACCTCCAAGTGTTTTCCACTAGAACACTTGCAGAGCAAGTTGTTGTCCATGTTTTTATGCAGTGGATTTGTTTAAGTGTGTTCCTTGTTGTCCACTTGTCCCCACTGAATTTCACTCTGCTCTTCAGCACTTTCTATAAATTAAGAAAGTATCAAATTCTAAGCCTGACTTCTGATACCTGAGTTTGACCTGGTTTGGGAGTGGATGTGTTTTGCTTTTCTTAAAGGAGGGTGGTGAGGGGAGAGAAGTACTCTTGCCCTTGTCATTTTTGGGAAAAATGAAATGTATCCTGACTTCAGAGTAAGGCCTGAGAACTCAGGATAATAAAATGAAACTAAGAAATTGGCAAAAAAACCACCAGATGGTGCTTGACCTGTTAATCTCTGAGTGTATAGGGAGTTACAACAGTGAAATGTACTGTGAAACCTAAACATATCATGCTGGGTTAGCAGTGCAAAGAAAGGCCAGACCATGGAGAGCCATATAACAAACAGATGATATGTATAGAATGATTAAAGAGAAGGTAATGTGGTATTGATCTTTAAAAGCATTATTCAATAAATATAACCCAATGTCTCCTAAAGTAACGGAATAAATATTAAGGAGAGTAAAAATCTGGTGTATAATGGTAACAGACCAAGAAGCAATAAGCATCATGAGCTGATGATGGAGGAAAAATCATGTCAGATAAACTTGATTAATATTTTGCAGATTGAATTACAGATGGTTGCAGTGGAACAGATGTAATTTGTATGGCTGTCAGATCCTGCTCCTATTTTTACAGATGAAAATTGTGACTGACTGTTGACATTCATCGAGGAGATTTCGCTGACTGAACTCAGAGAACAGGGAATAACACATCCCTCGTGTTCCCCAAAGCAATATTTCCTTTGTAAATATGCATTCAAACACTGTTATGCATATTTGCACAGTGAGGTAAATTTATACACCATAGAAAGAGGATAAATGTATAGATCTGTGGTTCTGGGGGAAGTAGGAAATGAGCTGTGGATAATATTGCAAGCTTGTTTTGGATTGAAAACAAGATGGTCTAAATGGGAAGTTCCAAAAACAAAGGGTGTTTTTTCTGAGAGGACACAGTGCACTTGAGGAGCTTGTACCACTTTTTATGGTCTGGAATGTGGTGTGGGTAGAATGCCAGGAGTGGTGGAGAATGTGATCCACGGTGGGGTAATGCCAGAGAATTGCAGAGGCTGGAGGGAGACAAAACTTCCTTCATCCTGCAGGAAGTGGTCCAGAGGAATGACCTTGCCTCAAAGTACTCCCTAATTCTGAAGTGCAATAGCTGGAACACCTCAGGACAGAGTTATGGGATGAGGCTGGAAACTGCCCTCAATGTCAATTCCAGCTCTTGCCTGTTCAGCAGCAGAGACACATCCTGAATCAAAGAGCAACCCAAGACAATTTACTGAATGAACTTGTGCCATGCTCACAGCTCTGAAGTGTGAGTAGTTTTCTCTTTGCAGTGGGAATTAAGATCCCCAGACAATTCTAAGCTGCTGTAAAGTACATACTGAGATTATGAAGAATAATGTGCCAAGTAGTGATGGGACAGTAATATTGCAGAAACTGATCTGATTAAAGTAGAAGTACGGTACAAAAAGAAAATTGCTTTATCTAAAAAGTGTTGGTTTTTTGTTTTTGTTTGTTTTGGTTTTTTTTTTTTTTTTCAATGCTGAGAAATACCAGGATTATTTTGAACTTGGTTTGGATAATGCTGGGTTTCAATTGCAGATTCCAGTGGAATATGGGAGAGCCATCAGTGTATACACACAGGCCTTGAAGTACCATTTTGGAGTGCTGGCTTCCCATATTGCTGCTGCCAGCCCTGGCAAAGGGTTCTCTCTACAGAATGGAAACAGAAATGCTGATATGCATCAAAATTATGATGTTAGTAGAAAGGGATAGAATAATAGGAATTTAATAGAGTCTACAGCATAAGGGTAGTTTTAAGTGTACTCAATGTGCAGTGTGACAAATATTGAGGAACATGTAGTAGGACAGGAAAGCACATAGTTGTTGCCATATAGCTGGAAGGAGTTGCTTGATTGCTCTATTACTGCTTGCCCTGAGAATATTGCTAATTTGATGTTTACACATCAAGAGGTAATATTTTTGTACAAATGCAATTAAGTGGCAGGAATCTTTTTCTTAGTCATCTCTGTTCTACTCTAGATGTCTTTTTCTCAGTCAGGCACCTGAATTTTCACATCATAGTGAATTAGAAAAGCCAAGTTTTAACACAATAAGTCTTTAACTCAGAGGACTATGCAGCCTTTGTTTCTCACTGCTGGATACTTAGGATAAGTACTGAGCATACAGACCTGCAGAAGTGCTGCTAGGAGGAGAAACAAACATATGCTGTAGGTGAAGGAAATGGAAGGCTAATGAGGCTTTTGTCAGATGCCTTTCCCTGTTTATTGTGCAGCTCCCTTCCTCTAGCTTGTTGTTTAGCCTACAAGCCTCAGGGAAACAGATTGTCACAGTACAAGTTTTTTACAGCGCCTTGCTGATCATGGGAGCCTTATATTACAGACTATTTGCTTTACTGATGACTCAAGTATAGTGGGATTTGCCTTCTGTGCAGCTTTTGCCTCCTGGTCTCCAGCACCAGCATAAGCCTAAGAAGACAGAGGGTCAGTTTTTTTCGCAGAGAACAGGGAATCCTAAAGAAAAGCTCCTCTGAGGATGCAGCAGTAGCACTGTCTATCCAAGGGACCCTGCTATGACTTATCCATGTGCCATGTGGCAGTGAATGTAGTAAAAAAACCCTACACAGAGAATTTTAAGGACCTCAGTATTTTCACCCCTGCTCAGGAAAAGCACTCCTTGAATTCAGGTGGAACAAAGACAAAGAGAATGTGCCATTCTCCACTGCTCAGATAGAGAGGCAGTGACAGGTGAAGGGGACAGTGAGAATAAATATCCATTCTCCACTCTGCTCTGGCAGTGGAGTTGTTTTCATGCCCAGTTCCTGCTTGCAGGACAATGGCTGATCAGTGGGTATAGGAATTTGTGCATTAATTCTGCTTTTGTTCTTCTCTAGCTCAGCTCATCCTTTTCTTCATCCCATTTGAAGGGCACCCCTAGCAAAGATTTTGCTGGGTATTGCTGTAATTCCCAGACAGTTTAGTTTAAGTCCCTTTAAATCTTGCCATCTGCCTTTTGCCCAAGAGAGTAAGAGTTAAAGTACTTTTCAGTGCTAAAAATAGGCAGAGTAGAATTGTAAAGGGAGTTCATGTGGAGCCTGGTTCTAAGTGGCTTCTTCCAGCTGATGTAGCTGCTGAGAGTCTGACTCACTGCTCTTCCTTCATACATTTCTCCACCACTATTATGTCTTTCATGAATGAGTTCCTAAATGTCCTTTAAAATGAACAATACAGTTTTGTCATTGTTCGGCCAGTCAGAAGATTAGAAGATGAGATGCTGTATCACAGGGAACATTAATTTCCAGGCATCTTTATTGTAAGAAACTGTCTCTGTGAGCACAGCTTCAAATAATAGCCCTTATAGGAAAAAAAGGACATCTGTTCAGGCCTTGCAAAAAGTGGCATTAATGTCAACTTAATGGACAAAACTTCCAACAGGAGACTTATTAAGCTTTTCTGAATAAATTAGTGTTATGCAGTTTTAATGGAGATCTGAAACGGATGAGAATTAAAGAGAACATAAAAACTAGGTGTTCTGTAGAGTTTTACTTGAGTTGACAGAAAATCCTCTCCAGATGATCACATAAAGTGATAAAGCTGTCTTTAATGCTGCCAACTTCACTGTACTGAAGAAGGAGAGTATTTAAATTATGACCTTAAGTGATGAATAAATGTATCTACTGTCATCTCTGTGAGATATTATATATACAATCAGCTGGATCAAGCAATCACCATAAAGACCACTGCTGAGAAGACTTAGTTGGGACCAAGTGGTTTTAGGACTTGTTGCCTATTAGCCCTATCCCATTAGAAATTAACCCTGGATTGCATCTGTGCTTTCTGGTTGTGATCTCTAATGGGTCTGCAGGTTGGGATTGGATGCAGGTGCTTAATTCCTGTCCCTGCTTTGTGCCTGGTAAAAAAAAAAGGCTGCACCTGGAGGGCAAGGAAGCAGGTATACAGGATCTGGCTGCTCTAGTTCTATGTTTGCTAAGGTAGGTGCTACTTTTTTTTTTTTCCTTCTTCACTTTAGAGCAATGCTTATTAATTAAGGTTCTCCTTTTTTCTGCTATATCACACCAAAGCTTCAATCTGTTGTTTCAGCTTTGTTATAGTGGTGAGTACTTTTAAATCTTTTAATGACCATTGAGTACTTGTCATCCCCTTGGAATTTCTTTGCAAATGAATCTCAACAGATTTGGAAAAGTTCTAAAAAACTTGGTTTTGTGTCTCTTTGGGTTGGCATATAATCTTCATGTACACTTTTTATGGATACCTGATGTATTGCACGCTAGGTAATTTAAGAAAGTAATTATTTCAGCTATGTGTGCATATCTAAGTGCATCATTGTTTCTTGTTTTTTTCTCATTTGAGAGAAAACAAATATTTTGTTTAGGGTTGTTTTGTTTGTTTGTTTGTTTAATTTAGGAAAGCTACTTCTCACACAGGAAAAGAGAAGTTACTTGGCCCTGAAGAAAAGATCTCCGTTTAGATGGTTTATGTGGTATTATTACTGTAGCTAATCATGTCCCTGGGCTTTCAGTTTCAAAAATGAACACTTGTGTCTCTTTAGTAGTTGCCATGGAAATCCTCACAGCATGAACCTCTTCAGTGAACACCTTATGGTGGATCAATTATGTCTTTTGTTTCCGTAAACACATCAGAAACTGGAGTGAAAGGGGCTTGTGTGTCTTCAAAGCACAGGCACAAGACCTGATACTTGTTTGTTCTAGCATATGTTTCCTAACCTCACTCCAAATCAGATAAATCAATGCCAGATTGTAATAGTGTTTTTCTGTTATTTGAGAAAGCAATACAGTGAATTGAAGAAATCTCTTTTCAGCTCCTAGTCCCCCTAAAGATTTTCAGATTTTTTTTATTTTTACTACAAAGACTTTTGTATATAAGGCTTTTAACAATACTAAGAGATATTCCTACATTTGAATGATTTCCTTTTCCCTGCTGTAGAGTCTTCTTTAAGCAGGTGTGACCTTTGTCAGAACAGGGTGAAATAATAGAAAATATGAACAAATAACTTCTGTGGTTTGTGCTTTTTGGCTTTTTGTTGACTAACAAGCTAATTTTTTAGCTGAATTTCAAAATAATGGAATGAAAGAGAAGTTTGCTCTGTGACTTTTTTTTTGAGATGTTCTCATTGTTTCCCACTGCTGTCTTCTCCATGTATGTAGATGTTGAACATCAACACTGGAAAGCTGTTCCTTTATGTTAGAATGTGGCCAATAATTTCTGGAGTTTTAGCATTTCTGTAACGACTCACTCAGCTGTAATAAGGGTGACTTAAACCACCCAAATTTTGTTCAGTTATCTTGAATAAGACACATGATTCAAGTGAAGTTGTGACCTGCTGGTTAGCAGTGTTAGTTGGAGTGTACTGTGTGTTAAGCAGCCTTCGTGTGCTGATGGAGTCCCACCATCGTGTCACTCTTTAGCCATAATTCCTGTGTACACAGAGAGCCAAAGTCTCCTCTGCTGCAGTTCTGTGAGATTGGGGTAATTCCATCAGCTACATATTTACCCAAGTACTGCTGAGAATAACATTTGTCCCAGTATAGACATATAAGGAAATTAATAACATGGGTTCACTGTAAAATGTTAAGATATAAAAATGGAAAATAACATTGTAATTACAAAATGTACAGGCTGTATAGTATAATTAGTACCATGGGTTTTAAGAAATGGTTTCTACTGTTTTTACTGCTTTTTTGCCTTGTTTTTAAGCAAGATTAATTGTACCTATCAGAGACAGTATTTTTATTTATCCTGCAGGACAAGGAACTTGTTGGCAACTGTTCATGTGTTCCCTACAAACTGTATTTATCTCTGTCCAGTTCCCATCACACTGATGTTGATGCCCTGGAAGCAGCATCTGTGACTAGTTTGGTGCCAGCTGCAGTGAAAGCCCATCTCAAATATGGGTGGACATGGCACTCATGGTGGGTTAAAGCACACAGACGAGCAAGAACTGAAGTTTGCTTTGCCACAGAACAGCTCCCCCCATAGCAGATAAAAGGAGCACTTCATTCTCCTGAGCTTTCAGCCTGTCTCTCCATTCACTCTGTTCCCTTTTAAAATTGAGTCTGTTTAGCTTCCCCTGCCAGACACTCTGGCACAGTTCCTCAGGCACTTAAATATCATTGCGGATTTGGGCTTCTGAGCCTACATCTTATTTCCCTCTGAGGGGGAGGAAGCTTTGCAAGTAGAGTTAATTTTGCTACACAGGAAATAAATGCCATAAACCCTTTCTATTAGATTAAAACTGATAATAAAGAGCAGCCTTTGTCCCTCCATGAAGAATGTCTGTGAGCTGCACAGCCCCACTGCCTGGGATGCTGTGAAAAGCCCAGGTTATGTGGAGCATTTAGTGAGGTTGGCTTCCAGTGAAGCCCAGGATAGAGCTTCCCTCTTTTCTGATCTGCTTTTTTCTGTCCTCCAGCAGTATGTATGGAGTGGATCCAACCCACAGAGAGCACAGATGTAGCTGCTCCATAAAAGCTTCTGAAACATCCTGTGTCTCACATAAACAAAAATGACCTTTAGTATCGCTCTCTCTGACTGCCAGTAATGGGCTAGTCGTGTGACAAACCTCCAAGCACACAATGCTTGGCACAACCTTCACCAGCATGGGCAAGATGCAACTAATTAGAACATAAAAATACTCAGAATACAGATATGTATATGTGTGTGTGTTTGTGTGTAATATGTATGTGTATATGCAGTATATAAATTATGGAACCATGCAATGTTGTTTGGGGTGATGCAGCAAGGCAACATTTGGATTATTGCAGTGTAGCTGCCTGATTCTGTTAACACACTGGCATAAATCAGGGCAGCTGCATCTATAATGGCAAAGATGGAAGTAGTGACAAATTGCTTTCAGTGAAGAACTGGAAGAACAGTGAAGAATTGCCTCTTTTATATCCAAAAAATGGAAGAAATGGCTTTAGACAGCTGAACATTGTCATCCATATTAGAAACAGAAGTCAGAGTTGGTTCATTTTCATTTTAAACTCAAATTCTGACAGCATATGGCAATTTCATTCCAGTGCTCAAATACATTATTCTATCTTGGTTTAAAAGTAAGCTAAACTTGTATGTTTTGGTAGATAAATAATTAAACAAATTCTCATCCTTTTTTTTGTGAAGGTTTTACTTGGTTTCATTCAGTATTTGCCATTTTCCTCTTGGAGAGAATAATGAGCCCTTGTCTGATGAGTGGATCTGCCCATTGAATGTTGATTTGCCACTCAATAATAAAGCACACAAGGTCTGGATCGTGGCTTGTTAGTCACCAGTATCAGGAAACAATCAGGAACTGTTAACATTTTTCTGAGGTTGTCATAAATAAAGCTGATCTATTTGTGTTTCAACAATTTGGTGATGATTTTTTCTCTAGTCAAAGCGTGCTGTTCACATTCTTTTTGTAATGTATGCCAAGATGTTGTAGACAGCTCTGGTCAGAAATGTGTTCAGGCAAATAATTGCCACTGGAACAATGGCTTTGTAATTATATATTCTTTCTGTCAGTACTCCTGTTTTATAGAGTAATGTCATTTCTAACTGCATTTGGGGAGTAGGAATTATCTTCTGGTTCACTGGCAACACTGGTGCTTCCTGCATGGCTGAGTTGAGCTGTTTCAAGTGGGGATGGAAATGTCTCTAACAACAGACCCTGTGACTGGGGTGTTCCTGCAGGACAGCAAAGATTTGGGTTTGACATCCTTCTCCTATGCAGAGGTGGGAGCTGTTCCTGGGGCTTCTGCTGCTTGTGGAACTGTGCTTTTGGGGCTATAAATCTCCAGCACTGATTTGCAGGAAGAGGATGAGCTTTGCTTGGCTCTTGGTGGCTCCTCAGTGACGGTGGCTTTCTGAGCACCCTGAGAGCAGAGTGTGTGTCAGAGTGGCATATAAATAACCCCCAGGAATTTCCTGGTGGTTCAGCTGTGAGCAGCTGCATTGTCAGTGCAGTTCTCTGCTCAGCCCAGCAGTTAATGTGGAGCCTATTTGAAGGTGCCCAGATTTCCCCTCTGCCTGGAATCCAGATGCTGCCCTGGGGTCTCCTTGGAGGCAGAGAGAGTTAACAAAAAGCTAGGTAAGGTGCCATGGCTGCATTTCCTATCATACCCCTGTGGTATTTGGAAATTGCATACTTTCAAGCTTCAGTTCCACAAATTGGTATGTGTTTAGTTGCTTTACACCATTGAACTATCAAATTTATTTTCAAACTATAAAGTGTATGGTTTGAATGTGTGGGCGACTTATTGTCTAGAAAAGTTTGTTTGCACTGACAGTTTGTAAAGTAGAAACTTTTCAAACCCCATCATCTGTGTGCTTTGGTTTTGCATTCTAAGCAAGCTGGGGTTTTTTTCCTTCAAGAGGAAAAACATTAAAACATGTTAAAATAACATTTTTGCAGTAGTTGTACAGCACTTCAGAAGTCCTATTTTTCTCTGATGTAATAAAGATGCACCCAAATTCCTCCCTGAATCTTCAAATGTGTTTATGATTAGTTTACTTTGTCATAGTCATTGACATCTTTCTCTGGGGCTTATGGGATTGTATAATGAAGTGTTTTTAAAACCCAAATAATTTATCTCCAAAATCAGGGACAGAATTTTTTATTTAGCTTGGTAGTGGCCATGTATATGTGCCTATTTAGCAACTCTAAAAATACAAAGCAGTGTTCAAATCCTTCAGTATGTGGTTCTCATGCAATTCTCACTGAATGACCAAGCCAAAGATCTTGAAGATGTATTTAACCTAGAGCAACAGCAACTTAGAAATAATTATTTTATCATTTGCAGACCTCAAAAAGGGGAGATGATTTCCCTACTGATATCACAATTTAAGGGCTTATTTTTGGAATACAAACGGACTCTGTGTATGTATGTAAACATCACCCTAGCTGTCAAGCTTCCATCAAAATTCCAGTGACATTAAAAGGCAGAGTTTTTATTCACTTCCACAGTTTTTTGACAATGACTGAAAATATTACTGACAGGATCCCCCATAAGATCTTTCTGTACCAGATAGTGCTAAGACCTGTAGGTCAGGCAATTACTTTGAGCTGAGGGGTGGATATTAAATTTTTCTTCTCCATTATGACTTTAAAAATCAGCAATTTTAATTTGGGTCCAATCAGGTGCTATTCTGCATCCTTTGATACTAAAGAGTAGCTCTACAATACTTGGGTATTGAATCAGAAATACACCAGGAGGTGATGACCTTCACGAGTCTGAAATGTTCATTCAGGTGCATCTCAACTATTAACTGAAAATAATCTGAAAATACTCCAAAGTCTTGAAATATCTCCATTATGAACACAAGCTGGTTATGTATGAATTTGTTAAATAGCAGAAGTAATTTTTTACCTTTACTTATATGCCATGATGGTGGGAGGGTTGCTTTCTCTGCATCTGTTCTATTAGATGTGACTGGAGAGCTGAAATCAGTACAATTAATGTTTTTAACAACAGAATGAAAGCATTTGTTATCTTCATGTAGTAAGATAAGATTGATTTAGAGGTGGAAGTAAATGCTGTGTGGGCCTGAGGAAAAATTTACTACAACACTCCTGATTTTACCACTTTCCTGATCCACCTAGTCAGTTTTATGCCTCTGGTAGGGTTTGCTACTTCAAATAAACAAGCAAGACCTAAAAGTAGAGCAAGCACAGAGGAAGAAGGGTTCCTCTATTGACTTGTACAAGCTGTCAGTTTATGTATTGCAAGTTCAAATGTAGTTAGCAATAGATCATTATCTTGTCTTAACTCTTCTGTGGGTTGTTTTGTGTTTTTTAGTTGGACAATCTTGTGCTCTTCTGTTGATCTCAGATATGTTTACTACATGATCTGTGTGGGTCACTCTTTTCTCTTGTAGTTCTCTCATAACCATAAATATACATGTTTTTAATGAACTTGCTTCTTATAGGTATTTTTTCAAGATTATAGAAAGGGCTGGTGAAGGCTGAAGCTTTATTTGCTGTACCAGGATTATTTAATTTTTAAGTTACTTCAAGCAATACTATTTATTTTGAATGAGTGATGATGGTAATCACATATCATTAATCATGTAACCTTGCTAATCAACTATTTTTGTTGGAATATGAGATCATAATAAGGAGGAATGCAGGGGGACACATGAATGATGGAAATAAATTGGTGTAAGTCAGCATAGCTCAAAATAAGAACCTAAGTACCCCATGAGGTCAAGCCTGCCTAGCCTTGTAGTAATAGGGGACATTAATTACTTCAAATATATTGATCTATAGTGCTAATTTACATGGAAGACTGACTGTAAGTTCCTTGTTCAATATGAAGTACACTAATAACACTTTTATCACTCTTTATATGATGTAAATGCTAAAATAGAAATCAGAATATATCTATAGCTAAAAATGAGTGGTTTAGCTTTCTCTTTACAAAGCTTACCTGTGATCTCATTGGGACTAAACATTCTAAAGGCACCAAAAAAGCTGCTTTAATTAACAGCTGGCAGGTTTGAGCTGCATCACCTTTTCCCATAAGAAGTGAAAGGGAAAACTCCTGCTGACCTCTAGGATAGGTGAGATTCTGCCTTGGAATAACTCAGTGAATGCTTGTAGGTGGACTCAAACTTCTTTGTGCATTTCTAAGCTTTTTAGTCAGCTCAAGCCTGTGATTCTGCACAAGGCTGCATGTGTTTAAAGGTAATAATTGACCAAGAATGGTGCAGGTATAGCTTTGTATCTGTGTAGGTTGTATTGTATAATGCTTAGAATAATTATTTGTATAGAGGTTTTACTTTTGAGTCTCGCAGAAGCATCAAAGAGCAGATGGTCTGTCTGTGCAATAGTATGCTAATAATGTTAGCACAATCCTGCCAAAATGTACCAAATTTACTGAGCATCAGGTGTCCCAATATCCATCTGATTGAGATAGGAAATGAGCATCCAAATCAGGGTGCAGGTGTACCAGGTATAAAAAGAGCTGTAAAGAAAGGCAGTCATGTATACGTGTAAATCATATGAAGTGTGTCGTGTCTGAGGCACACAAGGAGTGCCTGGGGGTGTTTAGCCTGGACAAAAGAAGGTCCCAGGGAGAACTTACTGTGCTCCACAACTGCCTGAAAGGAGGGTCTAGTGAGGTGGGGGTCAGCCTCTTCTCCCAGGCAACCAGTATGAGAGGAAATGGCCTCAGAGTGTTCTAGGGGAGAATCAGGTTGGACATAAGGAAGAATTTTTTCACAGAAAGCCTTGTTAAGCATTGGAACGGACTGTCCAGTGAGGTGGTGGAGTCACCATCCCCAGGGATGTCCAAGAAGTGACAGGATGTGGCACTTACAGCCATGGCCTAGTTGACAAGCTGGTGTTCCATCAAAGGTTGGATCTGATGATCTTGGAGGTCTTTTTAAACCTCAATGATTCTGTAGGATGTGGTTTTGCTGGGTGTGTTTCATGGACAAGCACAACATCAAGAGGGGTGTGTCAGGGCACACTGCAAACAACATGCCTAACTAAGCCTTTGCCACTGACCTTAGCCTGAAATCCTCCTTTGAGGCAAGGCTAGAACTGGAGCCTCCAGACCTTGATTCCAAAATCTTTTGTGCTTAAGTGTCTACTGAGCTGACTGCACATACACAGAAAGAGCACCCAACAGCTAAAAGGCTTCCAGGAACCAGATTTGTATGTGGCCAGCTTCCTTGTGAGCAGGGTAGCATGGGTAGATCTAATTATAAATGTACCATTGTTGGGACAGTTTAGAACAGATATAATGTGGAGGAAGAGTAAAGCACTTGAAGAAGATTTACTGCCTGCCCAGAAAACCTCTGGAACTATTTGAAAACCTGGGAAAAGGGAAGTTGCAGGTTTCTGAATCATAGTGGTTAAGCACCATGGAAGGAGTAAATGACAAGTACTCTCTGTGCTCTCATTTGTGCTCTGGCCACAAATAACGATGGAATTGAGAGGGGGTGGGAGGGGCAGGGAATTGGACACCAAAACGACAGAACTAATTCTCAAAAGAGACACTAGAAAACAAATTTCTTTCTCTTGGTACTTGATATTTAACTGTTTTTATAAACCTTCTCCTGCTGTTTTGATCTTGGTTCTTTTCCATACTTATGGGCATTAACACCTCTTATCTAGTTGTTAGAAGCTCCACAATAGAAATTAACTGATGACCACTAAGTCCTGGTTTCTGACTGTGGGCTGTGGCAAAACTGAGGATGATAGAGCTCTGGTTCAGCACTCCTGTTCTGGCACCTAGTATGTGCCTTGGATAGAATTTGGTGTTCAAGCACAAATGTTTATAAAAGGCATCACAAGGTTAGTTTGAGTGGGGCCTTAATCTTATATCATGGGAGGTATCTAATCTGGAGGTGCCTTAATTTTTATTCAGAAAGTTCCATGGTTTTCAGTGCCTCTGGGTGGATGAAGAGCTGCTGGTTATTCTGGATGTTGTTCTGTTGCTGTGTTTTACTCACTTATCATTTAGTGTGAAATATGGAAATATTTCTGTGATTACCTTGTAACTGCTGGACTAAAAATATAACATTTTGGTACCCTAGATGCCTCAATCATAGATGTTCACTAGAGTAGTCAATTCTGCAGACACATAAACACACCAGTACCAATGGTAATCAGAAAAATTACTCCCTTGTTCAAAGGGAACGACACAGCTCCTTTTTGTGTGTCACAGCTCACACCTATAACAGCTTTAAGGACTGGGTTCAGTTTTTCAAATTAGGTCCCCTGTTATTAGGAGAATGTAGCAGAGTTTTGCTGTATGCTTTGCTAGAAAAGCTGCTGATGTCAAATATAAGTTAGAAATTAAACTCAAGTCATCTGTGTCTTTCCCATGAGAAGAATGAACAATAAAACACATATGGCATCTCAGTTTAATGGGCTTTGTTGGTGATAGATTAAACAAATATACTTCTGAACTTAATTAGAATTAAATAAAAAATCAGGAAACTGTGACTTTTGCTTTCTCAAATACTTAATTGATTTCTGATGTTGGCAATGTGAAGAACAATTAAATAAAACCAAAACCCAAACTAAAACTCTTCTGCAAAGTTCTTGGAATAAAACCAGCAAAATATAATTTGACATTTATTATTTCTGCAAAAAACTTCATTGTCTGAAAAGAAGCAGCAGTTAATAGAAACTGATTATAATAATTTTTCTGCTCTCTTATCCCCCAACGTACGTCTTAAGGCTACTTTGACTTGAGAATTCACCTGACCCAGGTGCTCTTGTTAGTCCCATTGCAGTGTTATGTTCAGTGTAGTGTGCACACATCATCCAGCATGGCATGTGTAGGGCACTGCTGATCACTGTGATTGACACTGCATTGCTGCATCTGGGAAACTGGGAATAACTTGTACCTGTAGCAAGTACAGTGGTGGTCTAAGCAATGCCTGATGTTGTTGCAGGTACAGCTTCCCCTTTTACTAATGCACCTTCTTCTCTTTCACAAAGCACTGACGTTCTCAAGCAGTGCAGCAGACAGGGCCTTTAAAAAACCAAACAAACTTTTAGCCAAAGATCTCAGAGGATCTCTGAACTACTACCAATTAAAGCTTTGCTTCTGGAAGCTAGGCTGGGTAGCTAGTGTTTTATTAATTCATTACAAATGAAAAATCTAATACAAAGAAGTAAAAACTATGACTGAAGTAGTGTAACAGTATCTGTCCCATCTCCTTATCTACATCTTGTGGCAGAGACTTGCATTTCAAAAGACTCTAATTTCATCTAGCATCATGTATTATTAGATAAGTAATCCTGCTGCTTGGATATGTTGTCATTTCCTTTCAGATAAAATCAAACAAAACACTAGATCTTAAAAAAATACTGATTATAAATTTTGCTAAAACTTTAACTACTTGGGGAAAATGTTTCAATTTGGCACACCACTTGATTCCACTTAATCATTGTGTCAGAATATGAAAATTTCCAGGCATTCTGAATAAAATATAATTAAGATAGGTAGGCTATAACTTGGTTATCATCAAAGCCAACTGACACAGGAGTTATTTATAAGGCTGCTTGCGTTTTGGATCCTGAGTGATGCAGAGAGCAATACATTCTTCTGCTCTTTTCCAGCAGTACCTGGAAGAACGGAAAGAGAGATGATGAGATGTGTATAGAGGGGAATCACACACTCAAACCAACAGTTGAAACATTGATGATACTGAGAAGGAGTGGGCACTCTATCAGATTTAGCCATGCTCTATATCTTCCTTTCCATTCTCTCTGGAAGCTATTTTCCTTTATGTGTATCACATGTGTCAAAGTTGTGAAACAGCTGTATGCATTCTGCTCCAGGAAGAGAGCTGTGTTCTTAGCCTGAACCCCAAATCTTCCTGCATTGATGTTGATCAAGCCTGGCCTGATGCTTGAGCACCTTCTTTGAGTGCCAGTGGGTGGATTCAGGCCATATATCTATATGCATGGTCTTTTGCATGCTTCATTTTCTTGGTAGTGCTTCTCTTTTTATTATTATTATTTTTTTATTATTATTTTTTAAATTTTCTCCAGCTTTTATCATAAAAGGTGAACTAGAATGAATGTCTAGCTTTTCCTCTTGAAAAAACTTTTGCCCTGAGAAATAGAGGCTATTGTAAATCCTGCATTCACAGATGCTGTGTTTCTGCACCAGTGATGCCCAACATGGTGTGGATTGAACACACAGAGTTTATGTTGCTGGGAGCTGGGGAATCATGCACTGAACCCCTGCTCATCTCTACTCACGTAGACTGGGCACGGACAAGCAGGCTGTCACCAGCAGAGAGAGTCAGGGTTTTGCCATCCATGGCAACAGTTGATGTGCCCTCCTGAAAGGAAAGAAGGCTTTTAGTTTTCCATGTCCTGTCCCCAGCAGAAAGAAAATGCTGCATGTACAGAAATCTTTCCTACTGAAAGAACACCCGAAACCTGCTCTGTTTCAGAAGGTCAGTTGATCTTGTCTGTCTAACACTATTAGTATCAATAAAAATATTTTTGTTTGTTGTTCCCCCTCATAAGGTAGCAACCCATTGCCTGATTCTTGGGGTACACCAATCTAACCTAGCAGCCTAAAAGTTAGTACAGCTCCAGAAATTACAGAGAGAATCTTCTGGAGTAGTTCAAGCTCCTCGTCTACTTTTCTGATTCCTCATAGCTTTTTAAGTCTTGAAGAGCAGTTCACAAGTCAGCAGGAGGCTGACTGAAATTCCTGGGTCCCTCCATTTTGGAATGGACTAGTTATTATTTTGCCAAGCAGGGGTGCCAGGTTCTTGCCAGCCACAAGGTCTTGATTCTACAGGCTGATGTAAGCTGCAGTGTAGACAAATTGTATTTCAAGATTATGACTTCTTTAATTAGGTTTTGATAGTCTCTATGAATTTCAGCAGAAGAGGAGCTAATAGAAATATCTGCCTCCCAAGCATGCCTGACTTGTGTAAGCAAGAATTAGCTTTTCTTTTTCTTTGGGTTGCAAACTTATTCTAGAAGCAAGCTGAATGAAGGACATCTGGATCACCTATAATTCTGATTTAGTATAAACAAGTTTACAGATTTTTTCATTAGCTTATTCTACTTGATTCCAGTTTGACTTCAGGATGAGGACAAATGTTTCAAGGTAGAACTAAGAGATTATGTTGCTTTATTGCTTGGAGGCATTCTGATACATTTACAGGATCTAGCCTAGGTAGGGTGCATTAAAATTCCCAACAAGGATGGATGCCAGTATCTCTGTCACCAACATATGTGGTGAGGAAAAAGAGGCTGTTTTTATTGTGGCAGCACTTTACAGCTATTTTTCATTACAGTTTAAAGCTGAAAGGTGGTGCTATTGGTGATCTTTTCTATGAGAAGGAAGGGAATCATTCCAGTTTCTGTTGCTAGAAGGCTTTACTACTGTTCAGTCTGAACTTAAACATGAACTCATCAGTTAACAAGTGTGAATTGCCACATACCAGCTGCCATATCCAGATATCAGAATCCTTCTTACTTTTCTCAGTTGTTCCTGGTCCATAAGCTATAACCTAAAAAAGAAAAAAAAGTAACAGTTTCATCCAAGTGACCAAAGTGTCCACGTTCATCTTCCAACAGCATTTAAAGCATTCTCTTTTTACAGGAGAATATTCATAGAAGATGACGTTATTTTTACAGACATTAAAATTCACGCTGTTTGGTATTCTCATATTGATTCCTACTGATAAAAAGGGAACTGGTCACACCTGCCACTCCTTATGCTCTTCTGCATGCTTGCTTATCTATTCCTTCTGCCTCCTCCCACTCTCAGTTTTGCATCTATATGCCTCCTGCTTCTGTTCTTGGAATAGGCACTTCCTCCTCATGAACTCTGGGCCCTGTCAAGAGCCTGTTGAAGTAGAAAAGTTTCTTCTATTAACATTAAAAACCCTGCAGACAGGACTTCATCTTTCTCATTTTCTGCCCCCTCTGTGTTCTTCCTGACATTCTCACACTCTGTCACTTTGCTGTCAACTGCATTGGATTCTTTGGAGTGTGACTCCAAGTAATTCTGGGGAAGAACTTGTTTTGTAAACATCACGCATACAGCACAAATATCAAATGTTGACAGCTTCATTTACACCCAAACTAGACTGTGTTTGACTAAACTGTGAAGTGGAATGTTTTAGGGCAGCCCAGGCTCTCTGGTGGCTGTCCAGTTTTTCCTTGTTTCCACTTTACGTAGATGGAGGGGGAGGAAAAAAAAGTGTTTACACACCCAGATTAGACTTGGACCATGAATGCTGCTCAAACACATAAAGAAACTGAACACACTTGAGTAGTATTTGCATCACGCTGGTGCTTCTGATTTGGGAAATATGGGGAGAGGGACAGGGGAATGAAGGAGCTGTTTTAATTCCAAAGGAAATGAGCAGAACAAAAGTTCAGGTTGATTCTGCAAATAGAAGTAATGATCTAGGAAGCCCCTGCCCTAAGCTAGTCAAACCAATGGGCCATAGACAGGTACTTCTGTTGGGGTGCATAACTTTGTCTGCTGACTATATATTGCTCCCAGGCCTGGATTCACTCAGTCTCAACAGTAGGCACCAATTATCTGTGCCTTTAAAAATATCTCTTTCTTTTTAGAGAAATTATACCCCCTTACCTCTGTTTCAAAGTTATCTCCAAACATACTCAAGGATTTCTTCTGTTTAATTTCACCACGATGATCATTTAACCAACTTGAGAAGGAAAATGGCTCCATAACAGAAGTGGAATTCAGTGGGAAAGGTGTTTCTTTCAGGAGTTCATCTGTAAGCAAGGCAGAGGGCTATCAGTGATACTGCTTACCTTGGTCTTTGCAAACATTTTAATTGAGGGACCAATTTACAGACACTACTTAATCAAAAGGCAGTTGTAACAGTAAGCAGTGCTATTATCAGAACTTTTTGAGATTGCAAGATGGATCTGTGATTTGTGTGTCTTTATGGAGTGACTTCAAAAACGTTGTCAGAACTGTGTATTCAAAAATTAAAATAATTATATATTTAAAAATAATTTCTCTTGGCAATGTCTCTTTGAGGAAATTATGAAAGTAATCTGAAGAAATCTGCAGCACAAGAAAAAATTTTTTGTTTGAAAGCTGTTTTCTTCAGGCTTTGTTTTTTGTTTTTTTTTTTTTTTTTTTCAATCTTGTCTTATAGATTAAAGGGGCCAATTGAGCACATATCTGTGCAAATTTTTTGAGTTGTTGAGTTGCAGTATTGTGAAACTATCCCTAAGTGTACCCAATGAAACTTCCCATTTTTGGGGAAGGAATAATTATTGTCTTTTGATGAGTTTAGTCAATCTGAGTGCTTTGTGAGAATGCATGAATGTATGGCACAGAGACCTGAAAGTTTGTGGGATTTGATTTCTGTCATCCTCAGGTAATGCTCAGGGGAGATCAGGTGCAATGGTATGAATTTTGTAGTTAACCCTCTGAGCTTGTGGAATTATTAATTTAACCAGATTAAACATATGATTGACTTTATCAGCAGGCAAAACCAGATTGCATTCCAGGCTAGCCCAATTTTATAGCTGCTGCAGGTTTGGCATTGCAGGTGATGCATGGATTGAGGATGGGATTGAGTTCTGTTCATCTATCAGACTTAATCCTCAACCTTAAATAATATTGCATATCATGTGGCCCCTCATTGGCATCCTGCTGAGGATGTGGCAATGTGAGTATCCCACAGCCTCACCCAGGAATAACACACTGTCCTGATCACTTTGGGTTGTATTCTTCCAGGTTTGTGCTTCAAGTCATGGAGATAATTGGAAAACTACAGCAGAGATCTAAACACTGTCTACACAAACATCTGGATACCAGGATGTGTGTGAGAAAAACTGCTTAAATATGGACACAGTAACAAACACATCTGCAGGGCAGCACAGAGTTCGCTGCAAGGAAGTGTCACTGTGGTAGAATCTACGTACATTAATTGCAAGGTAATTTTTTTACAATCTGCAAATAACTAAACAAAATACAAACATGCTGTAGCCTTTTAACTAGGAGCTAAAGGCCTAGAACACCTCATAAAAAATTCTGACAAACACCGTTTAAAAGCGGTTATGCCTCTATGATATCGTTTTTATGATCCTTTGTATTATTAGGAAAATTTCAAAGGAACAGCAGTCTTTGTTCTCTGATGTCTACTTTTCAGGAGCCTGCATAGCTTTCCACATGGCCAATCCAAAATGCATGAGAACTGTGATTATTCAGATAAGCTGTTACATATGCTGACTTTCAAAACTTTGAGTGATAAGCTATTTGATTTTTCTGTATTTTCCTTTCTCTTTTCAGTATTCTCCTCTGATACACTAATCTTCACTACATTTATGTTATATCACAACCACAGACATTTTATGTTCTAGCAGGCACAGCTCCTCTGGCACTAAGCAGCATTTCCACCAGTTTAAGCTTCTGGATGCCTCTCAAATCTCACTTGAACAACATATGGAAGTCATACTACTACTAGTTCCATTTTTTTTTATATGATTTTGTAAAGAAAACGTGTTCTGTTTGAAACTTGTGGTGAGGAGAGATAATGAAACAGAATATAATAAAAAAGACACTTCAGAAAAAACCCCTGTGATCTGACTTCCAAGATCCCCTATTCTAATTCAGCAACTACTTTTTTTACATGCAGCAAATCCTTTTATTGGTTATTTCTTGTTCTTTAATGACTTCACTACAGGGTTGCATGGGTCGATAGGAATGCCTTCTCCAAAATCCATTAACATGGTTCTTGGCTGAATGCAGTCCAGGCATGTTAATCACCATTATTCTTCAAGAATGTCAGACCTCTCAAGTTTTCTATATGTGAATTTCATGTCTAAGAATCGATGTGTTCCTTATTTATACACAGGACTGAGTACCTTGCTGGAAACCATGATAAGTATTAGTTTAAAAATCTGCTATAGAAAATACAATCAAGATAAAGAAATTTCATTAATGTTGGGAAAGACTTATAAACTGAAATTAAACTTATAGTATCATCTGTGTGTTTCTTATCTAGATGATTGTACAATTCAAAGAAATTTCAATTATATGTCTTCTTTTCCTTCAACACATGCATATTAAAGAGAAACTTTTTTTGATATGATTGCATCAGGAGAAAAGATATAGCATGATTGATGCCAGTGGGATTTGACAAATAGCAACTCTACAGAAATTATACAAAAATTTCCTTCCATATTTCCTCTCAACTGTTCTGCCACTTTGATGAAATGGTAATCTCTCTAATCCATTTCTCCAGCTAGAAAAGCTGTTTCAAAACATACCCTTCCCTGCAGTTATTACCATGATGGAACATTTATTATCCAGTAAATGAGGCATCACACTCTGATAATTCTCCTAAAAAAATCTTAGGGATAACTGCCTTCTATTGTGCGTATCAGGGATCAATTAAAATGTGGAAAAAAGCATTGTCTATTCTGCACAAATGCAGAATACAGACTGGTTCACTGATCAATATCCAGTGCAGAAAGATGTTAAATCTTGTGTGGACAAATTTCTGCCTTGTGCTGAGGGGTGGTTGGGCACCCTCCTCATGCCCTAAACCAGCAAGGCTATAGAATGTAGAGTTGTGAATTATTGTTTTCAAGTACAAGAGCCCTGGTCAATTTTGCCTTGAAAAATATGTCTGTAATGCACTAAATGATTGTGGCTTTTGGCCCTGTGTGTTCCTGGGCTGTTAGGGAAGAGTAGAAACACAGCTGTAAAAAAATGTACTACTGAAAAACCAATCAGCCAACCAAAGAAACCCTTCCAAAAAATACTACTGCAAAAAACACCAGTAGGCTTTGTACAAACCCAGTCCCTGCTTAACTATTTGCTTTGTTTTACAAAAAGGTAAATCACAAGGACTAAATCCACACAGGAGCTCTAAACCCACCATGCTACTTTAATAATAATATTTTCTGTTCACTCACTTATATTTTTGTTTACTCAGCTTAAAAGCATGCAGGTGAAACTAAAGGAATTCACAAAAGAGTTGATTTTAGTGTTAGGGTGTTTTATGTATGAAAATAGTGATTTTTACAAAATGGCCTAAGGGTAATGTGAGAAAATATTTGCTGAGTGATATGGGTTGTTTGTCTGTCTTCAATCCCATCTTATTTTATGTGCACACACATACATATATATGTGTGTACCTGCTACATGCAAATGCATTCAATATAGACCAGGTACTGTTTGTTAACTTTGACCAATTTCTTTACTGCTTTCCTATGATATTCTGGTGTTTCTGCCCTCTGCAAGTAGCTTCAGAAATGTTGTTGCGGCACTGTGTAACAAAAACCTCACTGAATTACTGTTCTGTCCAAGAGAAGTTTTCAAATGCATTTGAATATTACCTTTAAAATGTAATTTTTGAATATTAATGATTCTTAAAAGTCTTTGTTGTGGATTCTCTTCCTTCCTATGTCTGATCTTCAAAAATAAATTTCAATTATATGGACTATTACAAAGTCATAATTACATAATGAGAAAATTTAGGTTATTCTTTTTTTTTGGCATTTACTGCTGCCTTGTCTTCTATTAAGCTAAAACAAAACAGCAAATTCTTTGCTTTTTTTCTTTAGCTAAAGCAATAGGTGACATGATGTTGTTTGTATTTTACTCACTTGCAGATTGCTGTTTGAAGACTCATGCACCACCTCTTCAACCACTACATTAAGAACCACCTTGCATTTCATTCTTGCACAAATGTAAAGTTTTTTTGCAGGATTTGAAAGAATATACCATGGATGGTACATTCCTGAAGAAATGTTTTATTCAACGAAACTTGCTCAACTTGAGCATTTTCCAGGTAAAGGATCTACTTTTTTTTTGTTTTTCTTTTTTTTTTTTTTTTTTTTTACTAAATGTTACTTGTTTGCTTAAACGCTGTGGATTAAGTGACCTAAGAAAAGCTTGCTGAGTCAAAAATGTTTTCTCCCAGAGTCATTTGTGAGAAGGGAACAATACCTAAAATAGTAAGCTGCTTGGAATCAAACCTGCCTGATAATGCCATGAATATGTGAATATTTTTTTCTTATGTAGTAGAAAAAAAACCCTAACCCAATGATCTCAAATCCAAATAGTTACCATAGCAACTCATGTTATGGTATATTATTTATGGACATATTGCAACATAGTATTCATAATGTGTTACTTTTCTCAGACCTTATATTTCTGGTTGTTCACGTAACTTTTGCACAGCTGAGTGAAAATGCCAGATCTTTTCACTTATAGAAAGCTAACATTTCTCTATACTATCAAAACGTGCAGAATGATGTATTTTTGAGACCCCTAGAAAAGAATCATAGGTTTTCTTAATTGTATTTAGGTAATCAATGTAATACAGCAAAGCAGAGCTTCTAATTTCTTTTTTTATCACTGCTGTGTTTTATGGGCTGAAGGGCGGGGGGGAACATTGCAGCCACAATAAGTAGTACATTCCTGATCTGCTGATGGAAGGGAATGACACTTCATTAAAAACTCAATTAAAACTGCTGAAAAGAAAGCAAACAAAAGTTTGCTCTACTGCCTCTACTGTAGTTTTTCATAAATGTTTTTTAACAGTATTACTTATTATGTGAACACGTAAATTAGCCTGTGAAAGGCAGACTAATTTGTTAAGATGGTGTTGATGAAATTTCAAACTGATTTTATTGTTCAAGGACTACCTTCAGATATGTATTTACTAGAATAACTACCTATGCTCTTGGTAAAAGTTCCTCCTGCTTATGTTTTGTGGCACAAAGAGCAGCTGGACACTGCTCTGCTAAGGAGTAGTAAAGAAACTTTGTCACCTGGCCTTGCCATTCCCAGCCAGGGGACAGGGTGGGTGCTCTGTCTCTCTCTGCTCTCTTCCTTTTTATACAAATACTGTCTTTAAAAAATTAAGCTGGATGTTGCTATGACTATCTGCAAAAGAATGCCATTGGATCAAAGGGAGCAGTGTGGGAATCTGCACATCCAGGTCACTCTGAAATGCTTTGTCTCTAAAGCTGATGTCATACGTGCACCAAACAATATTTGTATATAAATATTTAGACACTTGAGTTGATTAAGTTTACTTAACACCAAGTACTTTTACATGTAATCTAATTTCCGTGTGACACAGAGCAAGTTTTCAAATGAGGTGTTCCTGCCAGCAAGTGCCACTCCTTCCCAGACAGGAGCTTAGCAATCACTTGGTATTTCCTTTTCTGCTTGTCATTTTCATCATTTGTCACCTGTAACTATTTTGAACACAATTTATGTCACTTAAACATGAAGTGTGTGACACCTAAATGCCACAAATCATGCATATGCATCATTGCTGGCACAAATTTACATCTGTAATTATCTATACTCACAAACTGTCACTGTTATGAGGCCTTGTTGGAGACTGGCTGAAGAACATGACATACTTGACCCATCCTCTACACATAAATTACATTCTGTTCCATAATTTTTTCTGTTTGAAAAGTTATTAAAATGTTTAAAAATAAAAATTGGTTAACAATTGACATGGATGAAAGAGGAATATTCTGTGTAAAGAGCATTTTTCAACTCCTCTCTGCACTGCATTTTATTTCAACTCTGAATGGACTTTTCTGACAAGATATTAATATTTTATTGAGAACAGGCCTGTACCATTATTACTCTGACCATGCAATTATCCCACTAATGAGCAAAAAAAGGGTGTTTCTCCATATAGATTTTTTTCCCCACCAACATTTACATGGATTCTGGCACATGCTGTTGATAAATATTCTTGTAATTCCTGGATTGCTTCAGAAAAGAAAGCAATAATCACTTTAGTTGTAAAGCATCCAGGTCTGGTGGTTGTGGTTGTACATGTCTGAGATTTTCCTGCTATGGTTATGTTTTGTAGGAAGACAGTAAGTTCACTCAGAGGTAGGGAGGTATTTTTGCCCATTCTCTGTCTGATTATTGATGCAGCTTCTCTGCTACAAACTCTGATAATTTCTGAGAGGGAGGGGAAGAATTTCTTCATGTGTAATCCACAATTCTTTTGTTAAATTGTCACTATGTAATAATTTAGTTGTAGAAGATTTGTAAGTAGTCTCCTCAAAATGGTAACGGATTTTTTTTTCAATCAAAAATGCTGATGTTAAAATAAGTCCAGTTTGGATGCTGTTTATATCATTGGAACTGTGATCTGAGAGCTCATGCACATGTCACAGGCTTTTAGTCCTAGTATTTTGTAACATGCTCGACTAGGATCCTTGAAGTGAAATTTTTGTATTGCCTCTCTGCTGTTTCTTTACTTTTTTAATGCTTGCTCTTCCTCCTCCAACTCCAATCTTTGAAGTAGTGTGTCTCTGTAGCCAGCTGATAGAGTTCATAGAGATTTTGAGGCTGGGAGTATCTGCATTTATTTGGAATATGTAGCTGGCAATGAAGGCTCTTAACAGCCATTTTAGAGCTGCTGTTTGAGAGCTGGCTGTTGCCAGCTGCTGTGGATTTCTCATGTGCTGATGGGTGCTGCTTACTTTTAACACCACTATTTTCTAAATGATAATAGCGAGAAGAAAAGATTGTGAGGGTAAACATCACTGCCTTCTTTGAAATTTTGTATTAATAGAATATTAAATGTTAAGGAAGGAAAGGCTAAGGGAAGGATTGAAAGGGGGAAAAAAGAAACAAGTAAAATAATTTTGTTGAAAGAAAATTTAATCACTCACTGCCTTATAATATTAGTGCTTCACACAGTCCAAAAAGACAAAATAGAAGATGAAGCACTGTATTTACAGTTGCATAAATGAAAATAAAGGCCATAAAGAAGTCAGAAATTAAAGCAATATTTTGGCTGTACATGTGTATGTCCTTTCAGCTGACTTCTGACACCTGATGTTTGCCTGTGCCTTCCCAAATAAGCCATCTGCCCAGACCTGTTTCTAAAGCTGGTTAACTTGTGTGGGACTTGTGTTTTTAGGCCATCAATAAGGACACATTTTGAGAGGTAGGGTTTGATTTGGGTTCTTTGATATTATAATTCTGCTTCTTGTAGTGACCAATGTTTCAGTCTGCATGCAAAATTGCTGAGCTTCACTGACAGGAGTGCTTTTCCTCCTCACCACAAGAGGAGTTCTGGTCCAATGTGAAATTGAGGAAGCCTTAGCAGAGTTTGTAGAGATCTTTCAGGTGACTCTCCAAAAATGTTGTTTTGTTGTGTTAAAAGAACTCTCATACAAAAAAACCCAAAATAAAACAAACAAACAAACAAAAAAAGCTGCAGAAAATGTATAAGAAAGCACATTAATTCTCAAATGAAACTTTGTACAAATGCTTAGCAGCTGGTGTACAATCTGAAAGAGGTTCTGTCTTTTATTAGAAACACATAAGGTTGGCATTCCCACTACTGCCAGAAAAGGTTATGCTGATATGAAGCAAAGAGAAGGAAGGAAAGAAGATTAACGAGTTTCCCAGCTTTGCATTTCTATGTAATGATGTGACTCGAAGAAAAAAAAGCAAAAGCTAATGTTCATTGTATGAAGGGAAATACCTTTTTCATTTTGGTTCATCTAGTTCCAAAACAGATTGGAAGATTTTTTGCTCTTGTGAGGAAATTTATTGTTGTATTTTGGAAAATTGATCTGTTAGTTGAACTCAAGTAGCTGAATGTCGGCTTTTTGTAGGTTTGGGGGAGCAGAACACAAAAAACAAACCAAAACCTCAGACCTTGAAGGTTCAAGGTTTAATTTCCATTTTAATAACTTGTGTGGTTCTGCATTTGTGGTCATCCTGACCAATTTGGTGCATAAACACCAGTAGAGTTTCATTGACCTCAACTGTGCCACCTATGAATCTGTTACAAAATCTAAAATTTGGAATTGCAACAGGAAAGCATGCCAGTAAAAGCTATACCTTTTAAATTCTAAATATGCAGATATAAGTTTAATTTCTTCTTTTCTTTCCACTTTTCTTTCCTTGTGGCATAACTGATGAAAGCCAAAGTGTAGGTTTTTACCTCAATTAAATAAATTCCCTGCTCTTAATAGGTTATCTCCACTAATCTGATTTTTGTGATATATCTAGTTATACCATTATAAAAACCATGGAGAGCATTTTTATGGTCCTGCTTCATATGATGTGGAAAACAACTGCTTTTTTGATGGTGTAACTAAATGAACAAAATGCATTAGAGATAAAGCCATGTGTATCTCATATAGCCTCATTTTCCTCTGAGTTAATCAATCTCATTAGCCTTGTCACACAATTGCTTATGTCAGTTGATTACAAACCACCACAAACATAAAGACTGGAAGCAGTACCACTATTCTTGGGGCTAAATGATATTTACATAGGAAACTCCTTTGTTTTCCCTTTGCTTCCCCACACACAGACATCCAGCCTTGCAGCCTGGGGACCCTGAACGTGCTGCACTGCAGGGGCCTGGGGAGAGAGATGAGGATGAGGAGGAGCTGTGAGCCCGACTGGCTTTATTCCAGGGAGGCTATGATCAGCACTGGAGAGAAAGGAGGGCATCCTTCCTTTAGGGCTGCCAGGCTCTTTCTGTGCTTCAGATCAGGTAGGATTGTGCACACTCCTGCCTTGTGTTATGTGGTCCAGGACCCATGATTGAACCCTTAAGGTTCAGTTTTATCTACATGTGTTGAGAAGACAACTTACTTGAATTGCTACCACTGCTTTAATTTTGCTGCAGACCAGTTTTTTAGTTGCAGCTACCTTCCAACTCTGTTATCAATTACTTGGTAGTTAGATTTGGGCCTAATCAGTTCAAATAGCAATGCCTTCACTTAGTCACTTAGATCCAATTTAGCTACCTAGAGAAGTGACTATTAACATTAAGCACTTAACTGATCAGCACCTTTTCAGAATAGCTGAGTACAGATGGGGGATAGAATCTTCCTTCCTGAAGGCAGATGAGTTAGAATTTTTTGGCCAAGCAGATAAAATCCAAATGTTACATTGTCTTCATTGGTTACTACCTTAAGTGGGACGGGAGACGAAATTCTGTGACCTTTTAAAAACGGGCAATTACAGTTGCTGGGAAATTAGCATATATGAAATCTGTGTAGAATTGCATAACTGAAGTTGCATGAATGATTTAACATTGATATTACCATTGCCCTGCACATACATTTAGCACAGATTAAATTTACTGTAGATCTTCTGAAATGTTTTTACAAATCTGCATGTTGACCTGAATGTTTTTTATATTATACCTTTAGTAGATAAAATGAAGTGTCAGGTTAAATAAAGCAATGAAATATTTATTCTAAGCTGTTGACAGCATCAACGATGTATTAGAAGCCAACCCCAGGAAGAACTGACTTCTGTCTCATCTACTTTAATGTGAATCTGAAATAAGCCATTTAAAGGTAAGGGATATGTTAATAGAGTTAAGTCAGTGTAAAATTGGCATGAAAAGAGAATGAAGATGTAATATTGAGTCATTGGTTTGGAACAAAATACAGACCCATTAAATGTAAAAATTCTCATGACTGATGCATGGCATCTGCTTACAGATGCAAGTTGTTCTTTGATCCTTTTTAAACCAAGCTTTGGGACACCCTTGTATTTTGTGTATCTTGAATATCCAAGTCAGGGAACTGAAAATCTTTGGGTGCTAGAAATTCAAAAAAACTTTTTTTAGTAGTTATCCCAGAGGTTCTGAAAGATTGTTTAAACTTATCATGGTGTTCCTAGTACAAATAAGGTATTTCCTTAGTCAACCATGTTCGGTAACTTAATATGACTGTGCTCTATTGTCTTCTGCATGGCATGGCACGGAAAAGTGTTAAATATTTCAGGTTGTGCTGAATGGATATAGAAAGTCACGAAATTGTCAAATGTGCCTCAATATAGTATGACATGAATTATTAGAATTTTAATGCAAGAAAGCACAAACTCCTGCATATCCAACTGCATCATCAGTGCAGTTTGATCCTGGCTATCTCGAAATGACTATAGATATATACCTGGTCAAGTCAGAGAAGTAAAACCCCCATTGCAAGGCAGTGCCTTCCTGCTGCAGAGGAGTCCCATGTACCTACTCTGCCTGGCTATAGATTGTCCTCACCTCTGGCTCCTGGCCTGAGGGTTACAGGGAGGCTGTGTCTGTCTACCTGTCTCCTGTAGCCCTGCAGGAAGGCTACAGGTGGAGTCCACTTTCTACACTTCACCTTCAAATGGCTCCCGTAGCTTCCCTGGAAATGCAGCCCAATTTGAGATCTTAATATAGCACCTATGTGCAGTTGTTGAGAGGGGAGGGCTATATATCCAGGCTTCTGTTTGACATTTCTATAGCCTGATGTGAAATGTACTGGGTGCTGTAATTGGATGATAAGTGGAGAAGATAGAAAGTGGTCTGGCTTGACTGCTACAAAACACTTCATGATTATGCTGCCTAGCTCACCTCTTTGTTTCCTGTATCACTGCATCATGATTATGATTCTAATTAGTTTATTTTAATCACGATCAATACGCCAAGGAGAAGCGTCAGACAGCTAATATGATTTATTACGTATTCTGAGAGCATTTGTCTCAGATTTGGCATTTCTGCTATCTGTCTCCAGAATGCCCCTGCCTGCTTGACAGCAGCCTGTCAGTGCTGCTATGATTGCTCTATGCAGTGACTTTAACTGCCAGCTTTTCCTGCAGCCTTGGAGGGTGATCGATCAGCACCACAATCACAGCTACACAGAATATTTTAACACTTGCCTATGGCCCTGTCAATTATAAAAAGATGGAGTATCAATGCACATTGCAATCTGGCGCTGTACCACTTAAGCATCAAACAGAAGACAAAAAGTAAACAGTGGTGACCATCTTTATGAATATCTTTCTCTTTTGAAGCTTGTTTTCTTATAACTGATGTTTTACACATAGCTCTGGAGGACGATCGAGAGCTGTCTTTGTAAAATTAAGGATTCCTGAAGGTACTCTAAGTACTGAAGTAGTGGTAAAGAAATGCAGTAATACTAAAGATTTTCATAAACTGTCTTTCAAACCTGCGAAGGCAAAGGTGAGGTGAGGTGGTGGTTTATTATTATTAATGAATATAGGAGCAAGGGGAGATATTAAGGTTTCCTTCAAAACATACAATATTTTACAGCTGAGTTTCAAGGCATCTTATTTTCCTGAACCTCTAGTATGTGTGACTTGACCCTGGTTTTATTGATTAAACTTTTATTCTTCCCCAATGAATAATTTAAATTATGAGCTGTAGTCTGGCATGATTAGGAGGAGAGTAGGAGAGATTTTAAAGTAATACACTGTATCACTGTATGCCTCTCCCACTGCATTGGATTCCTTCTGCATCATGGCACTCTGGGCTGAAAACTTTATATGCACCTTTGTAACTTGATTTTCAATTCCCTTCGGTGAGAGACCTAATAACAGAGTTTTTGTTTTCTATGATGCAGGAGGAGGGTTGTTATGGAGCTGGTTTTGGTTCCCCTATTTTCCAGTCAGTTTCCAGCCCTGCTGGAGTTTCTAATTTGCACCCATAGTTCAGCTGACCTAACACAGGTGTGTCAGCTGTGCTGCAGTAGAGCACCACTGTGACCTCTGCTTCTCCCTGAGTGCAAAACGTGTCAGTGCTGCTGGATGGGCAGAAGGGCATGGCCCCCTGCTGCTGCAATGAGCTGTGCTATATCACAAGGAATTTTCATATAGGGGTGTAGGAAAACTCAATAGCATGTAAATGTGCAACTTCATGAAACTGTGCAGCACATAAGGCCAAGGTTTGGGCTGTGAACAGTTATTTTAATGCCACACATAATGGCCATTATAGTCTCACTAAGGTTTTTTATCCTCAGGTGCTTGCAGATCCCACTGATATACCCCAGCATTAGTTTGTGAGTCCTAAAAAGAAGTGTGGTTCCATGTAGTGACTGCATGACTGTATTATATGTAAGAGACAGAAAGATATATGCAGGTGGCACTGAAAAGCAACCTCAGATTGCAAATGGTATTCACAGATTTGACTTTTGAAATGTTAAAAAAAAACAAACAGCAACATCAAAAGAAATAACACAAAGAGCTTCCCTTCTACTAAGCCATATACTGCAGCAAAACTCGGGAAAAAGCCCAAAAATAATTATACCAGTTCCTCAGAAAACAGGTATTTTTAAGTTCTAAGGTGTATTAGCTGGCTAATAATCCCCATGGTGAAGTTGTCCACAGGAAATTGCCTGTTGCAGTTGCCAGGCTGCTGCAGGGTCTGTGGTACCCCTGCACCAAAGTGCCCAATCCCAATGCTGCTGTCAAAACACTCCTTGGAGTCCTGAAAGCAGCCAGGGCTGTGCACACTGCCCCTTTCCATGCCCCCTTTTATAATGTGCCTTGAAGTGGCAGGGATGATCCTCTTTGCTCTCCTCAGGACAGGGAGATCCCTGCATGGTGCTCCTGAGATGTGGAGCAGAAAGTGATGCTGCCGTGGGTGACATTCCATGTGTGCACAGGGACAAGAGCCATGGAGCAAGGGAAGGACAGAGCACAGCCTGCTGCCTCAGCCATGCTTGCTTTCCCAGCCACAAGCAGGGGAAATAATTTCTTGGGACCTAAGTACTGTTAGTAGAGGGAGCAGCACCATATATTTTTCCTTTTCTTTATTTCAAATGATGACTGCATTGGGGTTGGTTATTTACATATATATTACAGTCTCTGCCCTATTACAAATTCTGTATTTCTTAAATAGTTTATAGAATATGTCCTTTAGAAAAACTTTTGAATTTTTTTTTATAAGACTGTTTTTCTAGCAAAATAGAAATATATATTTAATAAAAGTATGTATTTAATGAAAATATAGTACATTTTTCCCTGCAAGCTGTTTAATGTACAGGCATATTTCAACCATTAGAACTTGACAGTTTCCATATGGATTCAGTTTTAACTCAGTCTTAAATGGCATCTTGTTAAATATTTTTAGGCATTTTTAGAACTTGTTGTTTTGAAATAAAATCTGCCATAGCAGCAAACCAATTTCAAAGGACAACTATGAGAGTAATCCAAATCTTAAAATTTCAGAATTGATCTGAAGATGGCATCAGACAATATGCTTCAGTAAAGTCTTTCCTGAGAAAATGAAAGGTTTTAAAGAGAAATTGTACCACACAAAAGTTAAGATAGGACAATTCTACCTCTATACATCCAAAATTTTGGAGCCTAGAAAAACCAAAGGAATGGCATGTTTATGTCTGCTTACCTTCATATCACCTGCAGTATTTCAGCATTCCACTTGCAGGGTTGTTACTTTGGAACAGATTTCAGAGAACGACATGCATTCGTATTTTCATCAAATTGCTGGTCTAATATAAAATCAATTGTGATCCCAGAGGCTTTTATATTTATTCATTATTTTAATTCATTTTTATTCATTGAATTTTTATTCATTGAGATCCTTGCCAGGTATTCTAGTGTATTTATGTGGGGAGGAGGATTATGCTGCGAGTCACAATCCCAGCTGATGCTGGGCATTAAAAGTGCAGCACTGAGGAGATGCAAGGTTGTGGTTTTCCAGAAGTGTTCTTGTGGCCACAGTTCTGCTGCTGATCCTTCAAAGAATGTTTAGCAGTACCTGTCAGCTCAGTCTTTTTACAAGTTGCTGTTTGCAGGACTAAGGTCTTCACTCTTTTCTGATGTCTCAGTTTTAGTGGTTTAAAACTTTCTGACAGCCATTATCCTTCAGTAATTTCCATAGAAGAAGTCTCCATCCTAAACTTCATAGCAATCCAATCCCACATCTCAGATGTGCTGGTTAAGTTTTACACAGCAATGAACTTATAACAATACATATTTTAATGTATCTTCTGACACCATGGCAGACCTCTAGGACAATTTATTTACCATCTAGGGAAATAGCAGGAGACCTTCTCTCATTTGGAGCCTGGGGACTGTGAATTGATGCTCATTTTTACCAATGATCTGCAGTCACTGAGAAAATACTTAAAGAATAGAAAATAAAATGCCATCCAAAGATAAAAATGTGATTTATGCATTGAATTTGAACTTGTGATATTGATTGTTATGTATATATAGAGTTTTAAAAAAATCTTTTGTGCTGTAATGGGCTATAAGTGCATTTGTACGTTGAAGCTGTAAAAAAGAAATTGATCTCTTCTTAAAATGATTTGGTAGTATTTTAATATATCTGCATCCATTTAGGCAGTAGAAAAGACAAAGAAAAATTCTGTGCTGCTCTTAATGTATTTTAGTAGATGAAGCTGAAGAGCCAAATGCAGCTCTAAAATGCAAGATTTTGGAAGATTTTACAAGAAACAATATGGAATTGGACTTAAAATTATAACATCAACTGAAATTAACTCTAGCTTTTTTCTATATATTTGTTAATTTGGATGTGAAACAAAAAATGCTTGGATTAGAGAAATTCAAATTAAAGCAGTTAAATTTAAAGGATGAGTGTTAAAAACTAAAATTTGCTTTATTTTTAAGGAGGAAATTGTTTCTGGTGCAATGCTTAGATATATTTATGGTAAGGACACCACTTTCTAATTAAAATACTTGATGTTAAAAACTGAGCAATGGCTGTGGGTTCCCTATTGTGCCTGTAGACTTGTGCCCCTTCCACTGAACATGTGAATTTCTGCTGGTGTCATCTAAGCTTAACAATCCTTCTGCACTTTAGGCAGTGTTAATTGGCATTAATTTCTCTGCCTTGTTCCTTCATGTTAGCCACTTCCTGCAAGGAACGAGTTTTCATGGATTTCAAGGTAAAAATGACAAATTTTCATTGTTCTGTATCTGAAGAGTAATTTTGTATTGCTGTTATACATTTTATTGAGTCTTTTTTTCTGGTATGAATTCCATTTGGAAAAGTTGTGGATCAAATGCAAACTTTGCTTCAGCTGAAATCTGTCACCTAAGACTTTTTTCAGTCATCCTCAAGTAGCAGATTAAAGGTCTGGAATTAGTTTAGGCTTTCTTGCTGGTTTTGTTTCATGGAATACAAGCCTTTTGTCTTGCCATAGTTGGTTTTTTTCTTTCCCCTGTAAAAAAAAAGGAAAAGAATAAGAGAATAATTCTTATGTGAATAATTATTGTATTTAGATGGAAATTTCTCTGCTAGAAAGTGTTACTTAGACAGAACCAGTATTTTTCAAGGAAAATGATAAATTTTTAAAGTATGTGACAGGTTAGATAGAATTTCACCTGTTTTAATTTAAAAGAAAAGTAAAAAATCAGAGTATCAAGTTAGTTCTGATCATTACATGTGATTATTAATACTAAAACTATGTCTCTTGGTAGCCCCAGACAGAGGGAAAGCTCACAACTTTCTTGGTTATTAGAGACATAAGTAAAGCTGTGAGGCTCTTTAGTCCAAAAATCCCCTTTGCCCTTGAGTATCTTTGCTTTTATTCCTGGTGAATCTTTTCATACCGTGAATGGAGGGAAAAAACCAAATCCAAGGAGGGGAGATTTTTTCCCATTTATTAATGAATGAACTTTCTTGTCCAATTTAGGTGCTTTATATCCTTGAAATCCTTGAGAATTAGCATAGTATATTCTTTCTGCTCCTGTCTCTGAATGTTTTATGTTCATATCTGACAGAGAGAATTCACAGTGCCCAAAATCAGAACTGAAAACAAAGTACTACAATGGAGTATTTCCTACACTTATGTCTACCTTTAGGAGCAGGGAACATTGTATTATCTGTTGATTCTCAGAGAGAAGAAACAGGAATTTATCACCATTTGTAGTCTATAGATGCTACTGGTTGAAATGACTGTGGCTCCATGTAGCAGTAAATTATGAAGAACTAGAAATCATAAAGGGTTTAGAATCGTTGATTTTTAACATTTTTAAGTTTAGCTTTTTAAATTAAAAAGTCATGATGTACTGTTTTAATAATGCAACCTTTTTTTTTTAATGTAATAGGTAGCTATAAAAGATTTATCAATATTGTACCCCTTTTTTTGGGCCATATGTGTATGGAAAGTGATTGTATCAGAAGTTAACCTGATTAAGTGATGTAATACCCATGAAATAAAGGATGGGAAAGGGATCTTGATTTATTGTTTCATTATAACAATTTAATTTCCCAAGATAATCAAAGGTGTGAGGGGGGGCTGGGTGCTAATGTAAATTTCTAATTTCTTTCTATGATAACTTTGCACCTCAGTCTGAAGAAGGGATTGACATTAAGACATTGCTGGGGTGAGTTACTGAAACCCTTCTCCACATTCCCACCTGTTTGCCATGGCTCCTGCATGCTCCAGAAGACTGGCACTAGTTAGTGAGTCTGGGGAGACTGTAGATTTTAACTTTCTTGTAGAGCATAATTCCTTTGGGAAAAGACTTTTTGGGAATATTCTTGTGGGAGTTTTCTGGCCAAATCGTTTCAGCAGGCTACAAGCTTTTACGAAACTGATGATGCCCTTTGGGAATGTAGTTTTCAGCATTATTTGTATCTTGCCTTGAGAAATAAAAAGGACAAGCATAAGGAGAGGCAGTGACTTGAGAGCTTTCTTCTATGACCCTTAAACTTCCTGTGAATGTTTCAGGAAGATTTGGACCCCAATCATAGAGCTTCAAGGACAACCGTGCAGATTTGCTTTATCATCTGAGATATTGGTTGCTAGGTCTGGTTCCTGTGAGCTGTGCAATTCTACTGCATGACCCTCCTTTTCCCTCTTCTCTGCCTTACTTCCCTTCCTGTAAAATCCAAATAGGAACAGCCAGTTGTTTCATACAAGACCAGTAAGGAAAGCTATCTCTCACTCCTTAAATTAAGATTTGTAGTGCTGTAATAGAGGACAAGCAGTTGTTATGTGCTGATAGTTAAGTAAATGTAAAGAATATCATTAGAGAGAGGAAAGCAGTGAACGTAGCATTGCAGAGTCAAGCATCAGTGTCATCAAAATAGGAAACTGATGGCATTTGAGATTAGTGCACCTGGAATTCATGGTCAATTTTTGTAGTCCTCTCTATTGTTCTGTCTAAATATTTCTAAGAGGAAGGGATGATGAACTTTAGTATTTTTCACTGTGTACCATAAAAAAAAGGAGGAGGCCCATGGCAGGGATTGTTTTCTTAGCAATTATGTGAGAAAATATTCATAAATGTTCAAGAAATCTCAGTAATATAATTCCTTATTTTCTATGTTGCTTAGATATTAGCTTTTTAAATATTAGCATATTTCCTGTCACACAGGGCTTAGTATTGTCTTTGGGAGAAAGAAAAGCTCTTGTCTTTCCAACAGGATAAGCAGATTCATGTTTATCCAAACTCAGGATGTAAATGTTTTCTGCAATTAGATTTAAAGTGCTCTCTTAGTGAATGATTTTTTTAGCTACAAATGCCCACAGGGCATTGTGCCTGAGTGGTATCATCTCTCAAATCACTTTTGTGGAGCAAGGAAGATAGACCCACAAACATCTCTGGAGCCAGCCATGACTGTGGCCCCATGGTTTTTGAACCATCTTTAGCTGTAGATAATCTTGATAGCTGTTGCTAATAATAACTCTGGTGGAGTTAGTAGTCCTAGAATATAATCTGAACAGAGTTTTTCCTTTCCACGGTTGCAAGGAAGAAAAATCCTGCATGTATTAGTAAATTCAAATGTTTTATTACCTTAAATTGAACCCTCACAGTGGGGTAAATCAAATTTCATTACTATTCAGAAAGCTATGTATAAGCTGCATGGTGTTATATGAACAAAGTGGTTAGCAATCATTCATTTATGGTAAGAGAGGGACACAGATAATTTGTATTCATGTTATCAGGACCATTTTCAGGGTTTTTCTCAAAGCAGTAGTAATGAGTGTGCCTGCTGCCTGTTGTGTAAAGCTCTAATATGCTTTCTTATGGTCACTTGTTTTGATTGAAGAGGAATTGCCAGGGCTGAGAGGACAAAATGAATGCTATTACAGGGAAAAGAACAAAACTTAGTGAGCCCTCAGTACGTGAGGGCTGCCTATTACTGCTGCACCAGTGCAGTGAGCATCCATGAAAGCCATTTATAAAGTGTGTGGCTGTGTGGTGGCTCTGATGGCACCCTCTGATGATGAGTTAATTGAGCAGTGTCAGCGAGGGCAGTCCTGGCCCTGGAAAGGGACTGACAGGATGATGGCAGCAGTCACTACTTCATTACTTAGAAACAAAATCAGAGATTCTTCATTTTAAAGGCAGGAGCTGCCAAGCAGTTCAAGAGCAAATGGTTTAATGTGTGGGGGTGGATGAGGTAAGGAGCTTTTATGTGTAAAGAGCTTCACTTAACCCCGTGGCAGCATTCCACTCTTGATCTGTCTGTGGCATCAGGGCAGACAGGCCAGTCCTACTGTTTAACTCTGGTCTTTGATTCTCACCAGCTAAATCCATTTTAATTGTTTAATTAAATTAATTTTCCTCAAGTGAGTCTGTTTTGCCCATGACAGTAACTGGCAAGAGAGCTCCCTGTCTTTATCTTGACCCACAGGATTTTTCATCTCATTTTTTCCCTGTCTACTGAGAAGGAGGAGTGATAGAGAACTGGGTGGCCACATGAGAGCTAGAGAAGGCCAACAGACCATCCTATACATGGTAGCTGCCTCAGTCATACCAGTGCTGCTGTTCAATGTCTCATTTTCTCAAATCCTTTGCCAAGATCTGTGTGTAAGCGTAAGGAGGCAACAAATAGAACTGGCAGCTGCTTTATTGCTTGAAAATTCCGTCTTCTTCAGTGGTCGTCTTGTAAACGGGATTTATTTCCAGCGTTGGCTATGAGGTTTTTTCCTACTCTCTCCACACTGTCCCCCACACTATCCACTACAAAAAAGAAACAAGAATGTTGAGAAGTCACTGCTTTGTTCATTGGACAATTTGGGATTTGTGTCTCTGTTTTCACTTGTAGATTGAGTACACTAGCTGAGGGATATTTTCCATAGTTAGTGTTTCTCAAAGGAGAATTGTTGTCTAGGAAAAATAAGAATCACACATACTACAACTACTAAAAGTAAATTCCACCCTCTCATACACAACCAAATTAGTACATTTTAGATATAACTCAATATTTCTCACTTTACAGGTATTTCATCTCTTTGGTGAAAACAGTTGGTCCTCTACAGGACATTTCAGTGAGCTGCACATGCTGGGAAGTACCTGGTAAGGTGAAGAACTCCTGTCAGGTCTGGAATGGGCACTGCCACACTTGATACCTGGCTGCTCAGCCCCTCCATCTCAGAGGTACCTGTACCCACAAGGGAAAAATGTCTCCCTTCCTGATCCTCTGCCACAGAAGCAGGTTTGACTGTGAGATAAGGTCCCAACAACAGGCTGGGATGCAGGGAACAGGGCATGGGCAGCAGCCCACACCCCCCCTGAATGCTATCCAGGTGCAGACTATCCCTATCCAGCCTGTCAGGGATCATGTGCTGTCTCTGTGCCCCTTTGAACTACTGTCAGCTTTTACTGTGTGTAAGCACAATAACAGCAAGAGAGGTCACAGTATACCTTAATATTTTTAATGAAGAAGACCATTGGATGTACAGACTGCATTCAGTTTAGAAGATTTGGCACCAATGTCCTTGTAAGTAAAAAACTGAGAAAGGACAAACTGCCTCAAATTCAAAGTTTTAAATGTCCAATGAAGTAAACTATAAGAAACCTTCAGAAGCAATGTTCCATAATTCCAGTAAATAAATGGAAGGTCAGATTTCAAAACATGCTTCATCCCCTGCAACAAAGGTATAAAACATATTTTCCTACTTATTTCACTGCTTCCATACATGCTAAAATCTCCTGGAAATATGGTTTAAATGGTCTTTGGAGCATCCTCTATGGTCTATAGATGGTGAAACAGGAAACTTCTAGACTGAAAGCTTGAAAAGACTGCTATTACTATCACTTTCAGCAGTAGTGACTGTCAGTATTCAATCTTGGCTTCCTCCAGCTGGCCAATAATAGTTTAGTTTCTTATCAGCCTTTCTATTTTTATAACACATTGGATTTGGATGTATATTTAAGATTGCATGTGAATTTTTCCATTTTACCTTGCATTCAAGAAGCTATGCAATTTTTGTTACTTGTCCAGTTTTTAGGGATTGTTCATTGAATTAGATTTTAGGAAATTACAACTCGTGTAATTACAAAAAATTTGGCATAATTCAAATAAGTAGCAGCATGAGAGATTTTGAAAAACAGTTTTAACTCCCAAATCTGGTGGTGGTTGGTGGTGGTTTTTGCTTGCTGGTTCTTTTGTTTATTTAAGATTAGATGTAATTTTAGATTTGAGGCCCAGATCCAAATGATTCCTCCCACAGCAGCCCCAAAACGTTCAGTCTGAAGAGGGTGAAGTATAATAAGAGCAAACTTCTGGTGGTATTTTCTTAGGCTGCTTTTCTGTCATCTGCCACTTGCCTGCCTTTACCAGAGTTTACCCTGTTTGATTTCATTTAATGAGTGGTTTGGTGAAGCCTGGAAGGCAGAAGTTGTCTAAGGTTCTTTAAGAAACTCGTGCACTATTGCTCCCTCTGCTTCCTTTGCCTTCTATAGGAAATAATTTCAAATACTTAATGAATTGCTTTGTGAATGTCTTTCCAAACCTTTGATTCTTTTCAAGTTCCTTCACTCTTTTAACAACTTTTCTTAGCTAAAATGACTGGAACAGTGTTTGAAGAAACAAAATCAGTGATGCATGAAAAGATATGCATATTTTGATATTACATTCTGTCCTACTCTTGGGACAACCTCACATTTCTTCTATGATTTCTTTACCTGTTGAGAGAAACTCTCACTGAGCTGTCTACAGTGATAGTTCCATCTCTGTCTTCTGGTGTTTCTGTGATAAGAGAATTCTAATTGGCATGACATGGATTTAAGTTTTTCTCCCCATCTGCATTTCTGGACTTGCAGCTTTCACTTCCATTTCCATTGTGTGGTCTTTTCCTGGAAGATGAAGGTTCTATGATATCAAAACATTTCTCAAGATTACAGAGATTACATCAAAACTCTTCGTGGAAGGCAGGTCTGGCAGGAGAGCTGGCCAGATTGCAGAGTTCCCAGCCAGCCTTTTCAGCAGCAGCACTGCCAGGCTGGCCACTTGCCCTGCAGCTCTTCCCTGGATTTCAGGCTGCTTTGATCCCATGAACCTTTCCTTTGTGGGACTCTGCTTCCAGTTCCACACTGCCAGGCTGCCCAGTTTCTGTCCCAGCTGCAGGCTGAGCTGACAGCTCCATAGGGACCTGCACCTTGTGCTGCACACAGGAGAGTGGCTGACACTGTGCCCACCAACACCTCACCTTAGAGATGTCCAGCAAGCAGTACTCCAACACCAGGAGCTCATGTGTCCTTTCTCAGCCATCTCCACAGTAAACTGCTGAATGTTTCTGAAAGACACTCTGAAGTAAAAGAAATCAGCCTCTTCAAAGTGATAAACAATTGGCCCTTTGAGAAAAGCAGGTGTTCAGTGTCACTGCTGTAGACATCTTCAGCTGGTGGGAGGATGTGCCAAGTGGACATGTTGTCATTGGCTGGTTTGGGTCTGGAGTGAAAAAAAACTCTTTTCAGGAAGTTTGAATCACTGCTTGTGATGCTCTTGGTAGTTTTGTAAGGAAATTTCTTTTTCTTGATTAATGAAAAGTAGCTTTTTCATGAAAGCAATGATCCTTTCACAGGTTTCTTGGAAGTTCAGTCTAGAAGATCACATGGTTCTGTTTCATGTTGTGTTTCATGCCCTGAGAAATATAAAGATACAGAAACTATTTGACTGGTTGTACCTTACTTGATCATGATATGCCAAATACTTTGTTTCTCTTAATCAGCCTTATAAGTGTTCATTAGGCTCACATGTAAAACTCTCTCTCATATGTCAATATTGACATGCTGTATGTCACATTTAATTCTATAATTCTAAGGATTATTTGCCCAATTTTTAAAAACTAGAACACAGTATTCATTACTTCCCAGTCCTCTGAAAGAGTGGCAGTTCACTACAGGTGTTGATTGAATTCTGAAGTTACTCTTCCTATATGAGGAGATGATGAAAGAACATCTTGCAGTTTAGAGAATGAGAAAGGGAATTTCACAAAAAATTTTGGAAGGCAAAGGACTGCTGAGACTCTTGAGACATAATTCAAAGGATAGGGCTCTCAATAGAATGACAGTGAGGAAAAAGGTTTGCTTAGGGAGAATGCTATTTGAGAGCCTTGTGGGAATAGATGAACAGAACCTTAAATACTTGTGAATAAATATTCTCAGGGCTTTCTTGCTTATTGCAAAGGTATTTTATGTATTTTGTTGTGTAAAAACCTATGATATTTCTGGAAAACAGCCCCTGGGAGAAGGTAGGTCAGGGGGACTCATCTGCAAAAATAAATAAAATAGTAAATGGGCCAGTGTCTGATTTCTCTCTTGCTAAGGCTGGAAGGTATCATATCACCAGCAGACTTCTGAAAATATCTCCAAAATAGTCAAATATTCCTTAGAGTTATTTGATGCTTATCTTACTTGAATTCTAGAACTGTAGACTGTACGTAGAATTTGTACTTTTCAAATGACTGGGACAATGTGGAAAGTTATGTACATTTTTGAGGAAAATATTGGCATTCTTGGTGGCATTTTAATCCCAGAAAAGGAGTTATTTACTGAAGTGAGTTATTTTTGACCTCCTTTCTCTCTGCTTTGACTTTACACTGTCAAAGTGCAAAATTCAGCATGGTACATCATGCTAGCTGCAATGGATAATATAACAATGAAGAAACCTGTTGAATATATTTAATTGGAGGCCACTTCAAGGAAACCAGAGAAAATTGCTGTACAATGGGTGTGTGTGAGTTGGCTACTTCTAAACTAGATTTAGGTGAATGTGATTAACATCACTGCCATATTTTCATAATTGATTTTCTAAGGTTGTAAACTAAAAAAATAAAAATAAAAGAAACATTCTACTACATTTCATACTACCTTGAAAATCAGGTCCAACAGTTTACAAGTCAAATAGTTGCATGACTAGGCCTTCTTATCCTCCAAGAATCTCATATTTTAATTGATTTGACTTTTTGGAGATAAATGTCTTGTGTCACATGTACAGCACAAAGCATAACAAAATATAATGCAACTTCATCAAGGATCTTTTGTAATTGCTTATCACACATGGCTGTGCATGATAGATAGAAACAATAAAAAAAAAATGAAAAATATTCGAGCCAAGTAATGTTAGCTTCTGAAATGTTGATTTTTTTTTTTTTTTCGATATGTCCAGATCTGAACACTCAGAAAACATCAATCTCCTCAGGAATGCATTAGGAACTGTGGGATAGAATTGATAAAGAGCTTACTTTCCACAGATTTAAAATCAATAGTGGGGACTTTAAGGAAGACAACTGCTGGCTGCTGCATGGGGGTCTAAGGTACACTTCTGAGTGCCTGGAGCAAGGTCATCATATTTATCAGGTCAATTCTTGCTTTTCATTTTGGCTGTATTATTGAGACAGTGTTAGGAGAGCAGTTACAAAGAGTTTCTTTAAATTACTGAAAATACATTATCTAAAAATGATATAGTTTAAGAATCAGTAAGTCATAAAAACTAATATTTAAAAAATCATTTACAAATAAGAATTTAGAAGTTTTGTTTCCAATCCAAACTCCAACTGTACTGCTGGATTGCTGCCTGATATGTGCTTGGATGTGGCTGGACTGTAGTGAGCCTTCATTTGTTCACAAAACTAGAGTCATACAGATATAATTTTAGCATGTACCTGTTATCCCTTTGTAACCTGGGCTTCCTAGTAGCAGTAGTTCACAAAATACTGTTGTGTGCAGATGAACAATAGTCCCTCACTTTCTGCAGTCTGTGGTGATAGAGACCCTCCAATAAACTGAATTGGTTTTGGTTACTGTATTTTCATCTCATCTTGTCCCACCTAGAGCTGGGGAACCCTTTCTTTCCCTTTAGACAGAACCAGGAAACGCCTGGGAAAACCTTAATATGAGGAAACAGATGCTGGAAACTGGAGTGGCTTTTCACACTCCTGTAAAGCTCTGTCCCTTATCACTGAGCCATGCAGGCTGCAAAGCACCTTCAGACATCTCTAGTGCACCACCCTGCACAAGGCAGGTCCAAGCTTTGTCCAGCCAGGCCTTTGGGACCTGCTGGGTGGGAACTGCACTGCCTTCCTAAGAGATGTGTTCCCAGAATGTGACCATCCTCCTTGTGGAAATGTTTTCTTATAAAACAAGATTTCCAGTCTTGTACCTGGTGTCTGTTGTCGTTCATCCTAGTGATGTGCCCTTCTGTTCATTCTGTGGCCCTTGACAGTGTTGAGGCAATTAATTCTCTTGCAATCTCCTCCTTTGCTGTCATTTAGCTCAGCTTTGGTTTCTTTCCAGAAGCAATAAGAAAAATGTATTTTGTCTTTAAAAACTCCTGCTACCTCCAGTGCTTGAAATGCGTTCTTTGCATTGACAGATATTTAATATCACGGGTCAAAATGGCAAAGCAGTTGCCAATTCTGACTCCAAGATGCAGGGTAACTTTTAACAAATTTTCAGTGTAAGTGACAAACTCCAGAAAATATTCTATACAGCAGCCTAATATACAGGACCCTTGTGACTATTTGTAGCAGCACATTTTTTTATAGTTTTGTGGGATTTTTATTTATTTTTCTATTTTTTTTTCTGGCATTGTAAGATGTCTGGCTCACTATCATGTTAAGGTTTACTTAATGTTGTCTTTTCATGGGACATGTTAATTTCTAACTTGATGATCTTTTTCACTGTGTCTTCCAATTCCTGCAGACATTCTTAGCATTAGTATGTGGTGCTCCTAAATCAGTGACTAGAGGGAAACCATGCTTACCTGGCCCCATGTCTTGTGCCTTATCTCCTGGGGCTTAAGAGCTCAGGGATATCATTTGACATCTGTTTCTGATTTGTATTATAAATACAAGAGAACTTATGTTCTCTCAGGTGTCCAAGTTTTCTGTGAGTAAGGGTGACTGCAAAGTGATGGATGCTCCACTAGGATTGCCAGCTGGTAGATCTTAACTGAGAACCACAGCTAAGGTCATAACTAATTCATGTTACCTTCAGCTTAATTCAGCTGAGGACTTGTGCTCATAGACAATATTTTTAATTGATTCCTGTATTACTTGCTGTTTGCTGTGGGAAAGTCCCATTTTCTTCCATTTCTGATGCAATGTAGTTATTCTTTAACCACAAAGCAGTGGCTCTCCTTTATTCTTTTGGAGCTTCTTGATCAAGGCTCGTGACAGCTTTTCATCTTTGGGGTTTTGCTGTTGGTTTTTTTTGATTTTTTTTTTTTTTTTAATTGTTTGCTTGATTTTGGTTGCTTGTTTTGCTAATCATCTATTTAAACATAGGATCATTTTGATTGTATAAAGTTAAATGAAATGGACCATTTAGAACCCTAGCACTTAGACTCTCCTGTTGTTTTAGTTTGACTATTTGCATTCTATGAGCATATCTGGTACTTTTTTTTTCTGCTGTTTCCATTGCTCTTGTTAATTCTGCTGCTTTGGGGCATGTTAAATTCAGTTTTGCCAAGAATCATCTTTGGAATCTCTCATTATCAACAGAGCATTCATTCTCTCAGTATGTCCTCTAGGACTTTTCTAAATGGGCAATATTCTGTTAGTCTGTCAGGCTGTCACATACACAGTTATAGTATCATGCAACTGTAATGTCACATTGCCTTTCCCTATAATGAAGTATTTTACAATGGTGGTGGGTTTGATATGCTGCTCTTTTACAATTATTTTTACATCTTCTGAGGTTTTATCTCCTGATTGCTGAGACTGCTACAAACTGGTTAAGACAGGGTAAGTTTAACCCTTTAGGAGAATTATGTATTCTTTGTAATCTTATATGTGAAATAACATTGGCCCAAGGCTTCCATATATTGTTGCCATTTTCTGCATTGAACTGTTCATTTTTCCCACAAACTGTGACTCTTAACCATTTTTTTTTGTTTTGTTAGCATTTATATTACAGAAACCTTTAGCATAAAAAAGCATATTGTACTTACATCAGTGAAAAAAACCTCCTGCTCTATTTCAGCAACATGAAAACACAATAGAGGAATAAAACAGTGTAATTAAACAGTAAGCAGAGATGAAAATGAAAAAAATACTACATTATGTCTTGCTTTTAGTTCATTTCCCGAGATGCTATCTGCTAACTCTCTGGAGCAGTTTATTCTGAGTGCCACAGAGTTGTTGTCCAGTGTGTCTTTGAAGGAAGTACACTTAAAATAATTTTTAAATTATAATTTTCCATCACTAATTGCAATTTGGAAGAGTAAACATATAATTGATTTGGTTTTGAAATTATTGCTCTTGTAGATAATTTGATAGTTTATATGTATTTTATGTGTCCTTTTTCAGCATGAACCAGAAACTTGTCCTGTAACAATTGTATGTCTATTTATTTTCTTTTCTGCAAAAGCCATTTAGGTAGATTTCAGCTTTTTTGAAGCAGTTGATGTTTTCTTTCTACTCTGAGTGCCACAGATCAGTTTTCTTGAAGCTGTGAATGTCCATAGTTTTGTTTTATAGGGCAGTATCAGGCATGAGCTGTGGAATATGCTGCATTTAGGTCTGCCAACACATAGACTCTAGAGCAGATAAACCATTAGCAAAGCCCCCAGCCTGGTGGCCAAATGCAGTCCCATGAGTGACAGCAGATGAGATTCAAATACAACCCATACAGCTCACAAATTCTTACAACTGTTACTCTAGACAGCAGCTAAAACCCAAGAGTGCCTAAAGGAACTTTGTGCAATAAAAAAAAATTTTGCATGCAAAACTTATTATATGGTTTCTTTGTTCATCCAAAATTAATGATAAAATATTCATTTGCTGTAAGGGTGTGACTCAGGAGTCTGTCCAGATGCCCTGGTTCTGGCCAGGACAGGGTTAATTTTTTGCAGTAGTATTGAGGGGGCACAGCTGGGACACAGAGATTATTCTGTACCACCTCATGGAATTGCTAGGGGTGGAGGAAAAGGTATTCTCTTCCAGGGAAAAGGGACTCCTGCCAGTCAAGAAAACGTGGCAGCTGGAGCAGTCTGGTCTTTGTTTATTGTCAGGGCCTTTATGTGTACATTGTTTTCCTTTCTTATACCTTTTGTTAATAATATTGTGCTGTTACTGTTCATTTTCTTATCTCATTGCTCTTTCCAGTAAATCATCCTGATCTCCACCCATGATCTTTTCCTTTTCTGCCTCCATCTGGAGCGGGGTGGAAGGGGAAGCAGTTGCCTGGTTTTAGTGTGAGTACTGAATTGGAGAATACCTTTCCTGATCCATGACTCCAGATTCCTAAACCATAGCACCAGATTGTCTTCTCTGAATGTCGAAGCGGAGATCCTGGCTTTGGCCAGGAAAATTTCTGATGTGTCATCTTTTCAATAAATCAAACCCTTTCATCATCAACATCTCTTCTGGCTCCCTTCTATCTTATTTCTCTCCCCACATTACATTTTGATTTTTAAAAAATTATTCCAAATAAATAAGTAGGGCATTTTAATTATTTCAAGTTTGCCCTATTTTAATGGATTTTTTTCTGCGTTTAGTCATGCTTTGTATCATCAATTTCCACACGTGACCCTTCAAATGGCAGACAGGAAAAAAGGTCTCTCTATGAAAGATTTTATAAAATTATATGTAAGTACCTTAACAGTACTTAACCTCTTTTTTAACAAATTCTTTTTACATTAATTTCCAGTATTTATAGGCATCAATAATTTTATTTGCATTAGGGCTAAGGAGAAAAGATATTCTGAAAATTATGCAAATTGAAGGGTACTTCAGATCTGGCAAATATAACCTGTTTGGAACTCCACAAGAGCACAACAGATTTACTACATTTGCTTTCAGGTAAACACGTACCTGAAGAGGAAAGTGATTTTGGTATATGCCTGAGACCTTTTTTTAAAACCTAATGCAGTTAGGTGCCCAATTATTGTTGTATTTCCAAAGAAATCAAGTGCCTAGATTGCTTAGTCTTGTTTCATAATTCTAATCTATTTTTGGTGCATCTTTTATCTAGTCATAAGTAATATATACTGTCCAAATATAGAAGGAAATGCTCAATTCATTTATTATTTATTGGAAAGAAATATTCAACTATTTAAATGATAATATTGAAAAAGATCCAATCTAAGCCAAAGCCAGCCTGTGGCTTAGACCTTTGTATGGGGAAAACCATTTCAAGTTATTTATATTTTATATTTCTCTAGTCAGCAGGTTTTGAGGGCTAAATGTTTTGGTGATTTACATGCAATAGACCTGGGCTCTTTTCCAGGATCTCCCAAAGGCCATTTTAGTGACCTTCGGCAAGTTCATGGCAAATAAATAATGGGATTGAACCTAATTTCCTTTACAAAGGAAAGCAGTGTGGCTATAAGTATAAGTGTTTATATACTCATCTGAGATCCTGCAGTAAAGGAGTCCTGTCGACCACAAACCAGCATTATTTATTGGAGTAGCTAAGACTGAATGATGAAAATGCTAACACTATCTACTCAATCTGCATCCTTGTTAGTGTGTCATAAACACAACACTTCCATCAAATGCACTCTTCCTGATATGAATCAAGCGTTTTTATTACAGTGCTCTGCACTATTCATCAGTCTGACTCCCTGGCCTGAACTACCAAATACAAAATGCTTGCTGATTTTCAGGAATGTCACCCCATAGCCATGTGCTTTTGGTTAGAGTAATGGGCTGTCAGCAAAACACATACAAAAAATAATTGAATTCTGGGTATTTTTACCCAGAATACAGTTCAGATACCTGCTTCTGCAATCAGTGGGCATGCCTTAGCTCTATACACAGAATTTGGACTTTTATTCATAGCTAGAAATGAACCAGAATTTTCATAGAGAGTCCTATTGTGGCACTATTAGTTTCACTATCAGACATGGGATGGTCTGTTGCACTTGAAGACCCTACACATGGCATGGCACCTGTATTTTCTCTATTTCTCTGTTTAAAGTGCTGAACGTTTTGGGTAAACAATCCATTCCAGTACAGGACACAGTTATTGCTAAGAATGTATAGCTCAACAAGAACTTGGATTCTAAATCTTGGATTCTTGGATCAGTAAACCCTATTGAAGACAATAATTAGTCCAGATGGCAAATATTTTTGGTATTAAAGCTCAAGATAGGCAGTTTGCAAGTTTTAGAACAGAGGAAAAAACATTCTCTTGAAGAATTCTATCAGAAAACAAAACTCCCGCGGTTCATTGGCTTGATGATTGTCGGTTTTGGTTAATTAATCCCTGTGTCTCTTTTAAGGGGTTATGTCCAGTGCTGTACACCAAGTGTTGAGCAATCAGTGATCTTCACCTTGTGAAAAATCTCAAAAAGTGTGTTATGTGTGGGAGGTGCAAAAATTCAAGGTTTGCAATACAGAAGCAGCTGTAAACATCACACTTTGCTAGGTGTTTTGTGATGATAGGGAACCTGATGTACTGTGAGATTGTTGTCTAGAAGGTTACAGTATCAGGGAAGGTCTATTTCTGTTTATTGCAGACACATTTAATTGGGTACACAGAAAAAACAGGAGATGTTGAACAAATGTGAGAATTGTTGTGCATTTTGTGCTCTAATTGAAGAAAAATGGTACCAATGAGATAATTGCTTTATTTTTGAAGGAATTTCTCTTTTCTTGAATGAAATTATGATTCTTTTGAAGACAGAGGCATTAGATTCTCCTTTGTAACTAACCTTTATGTAAAATGAAAAGGGTAATCTTTTGCTCTTGGTAGAAAGCAAGACTTGAAAAGACATAAATAATTTTAGAATTTCCCAGTGACTGTGAGCAAATTACTGATGCTCCCTGAGGCTGTTTTACTTGACTAATAGGAAAATACTGTTTTCTATCTCTACTATTGCAAAGTTCATCTGTTGAAAAAGCTTTTTGTTATTATTGTAGTAAAAAGAGATTGTACCCTCTGTTGGAGGATGTGCAGCAGCAAAGAGGAAAGTAAGCAAATTAATGTCTGGGAAAAAAATGGATAAGGTTTCATTTGTTTTCACATTTCCTTGTATTTCTTGAGCCCCAGGTATGTGCAACAATTCCTCGGTGAAGCATTTTATTTAATACTTCGGGGACCACAAACAGACATTGTATCCCACAAGCTGTTTAGCTCCAAAGTTGACTGTAACCACACTGCTGGCACCAACTCTGCTGCTACCAAAAAGAAATGCCAAAGAAGCTCTGGGGCTTTTTTTAAAAGCCAGTTCTGGAGAAGAGACAAAACCACCTAAATATTTCATTTAATCTTAATCATACATTATTTGTTCTGTTTAACAGCTCCACTTTGAAAATATCACATTATTAATGGTCAGCTTTTAAAATTTGGGATGTAACTGTCCTCTAAATTATTTATGCTGAAGTGTACTTTATTTCCCACTGAGAATTCTGGATGGTACTGGCAGAGAACCATAGGTGAACACAATGCAAAATCTGTATTTATATTTTTATTCCAGTTCCTTCCTTTAGTAATTTTTGGGTGGTGTCTCTCTGTATGGTTCTATGATTAATTCTTATTTGAAAAACAACCAAATTTCAAACTGGATTGGACTTGGTCTGTCTCTCTGGGGTTTTTTTTGACAATATAGTTTAAAGGAATGAGCCTGGAAATACTGACATAACTTTTGATTCAGTTTGGTACTATGCAAGAAATAATTCTCTGTAACGATTACCAATCTCTGAAATGGGCATTGTAACATCTGTTTTGTACAGCAGGCTATCTGGGTTAACTAATGAACTCTGAAAAATTATTACTGAGTTTTTGAATAAAAGTTCTATCTGTACAATAACTGCAGAAATGTTAGAGTAATTGCAGTTTTAACTCCCAGACTGAGGATTGACCAAAAAAAAAAAAAAAAAAAGAAGACCAACTGAGCATTTCAAACATCCTCTGAGATGTGAGGGCACAGAATGACCTGGAGGATGCCTGATTTTTAGAAGAAAACTGGTGATAAATTTGTATAGCATCAAAGTTCCTCTTGGTAAGTATGAAAACTGATCTTCTCATATAAGTTTGGGGAAAAGTCAAAATAATTCAGTTCCTCTAAAGTATACATTGGTGACAAAGGAATAAAATCAAGGACATCCATGGCAGAACTTTAGTTGATTTTAATCTTATGCTGTTGCAAACAGAAACTGTTAAGCAGTTTGCAGTCTGTGCTCATGTGTGTCATTTCCCAAAAGAGCAGACACCTGAAGGGTTTGATTTTCAAACCCCATTTAGATGGGAATTATCTGTTGGTTTAAGGCTGTAGCTTTTGGGTTTTGTGTTGTCCTTAGGGGAAATAGAACATAAGTGACCAATGAAAAAGCTCTGTTCCTCCTTGCAGAGAGGAGCTGCTCTGCCTATGCTATAGGATCAACAACTTGACTGGGTTTGTTTTATTATACATATTTTTATTTAATCACTGCATTCATTTTTAATCTTTTTTTTTTCGGTTCTTTTCCAGACAGTGCTTTGGAGCTGCTTATTAGCTCTATCCCTGTAATCCTAGATTTTTGCTGTTAAACTGTTCAAAGGAAATTTAGCTTTAAGACTTGTGGGAAGCATGTTGGCTACAACTGTGTCATCTGTACAGCTGGCTTTATGTGATCCTTTTTCCTAGTGGAGAATTGAGAGTTGAGAAAGGTGGATTAGGAGAGCTGCTGGACAGCAAGTGTTGCTCACAGCTTGCAAAGTGAGCATTTTATTTTAAATGCAATTCTGATGGCAACTGGGTGCATCTGATGTCAGGACAGCACACAGGAAAGGCAGCAAACAGCAGACACTGGGTATCTGTCTGGTGGGTGAGATGGGGTAATCTGCAGAAGTTCTTAATTTGCTGTTAATTTTTCTATCCCTGAATTGAGATTCTGCCATAAACATTCTTTATTCTGTTTGCATTTTAGTTCAGATTGCAAGTGAAAAAAATCCCACTGCCTTTTAATTTAATGAAAAAGGAACTAACTGCTAAAAATTATAGTGGCAAACTGAATAGATGAATTCCACTGAGAAAAGAAAAAATTATTCCCTCGGGGGCTTTGTCATGGGAAGCCTTTAAAAGGAAAATGCATGTAAGATGTGAAGGTGGCTTTGCCAAGTGCTAATGGGAGACTGTGGTGGGGATCTTTTCAAAGGATGTGGAGAAGCAAAATCGTGCTTGTCAGTGGTGTCAGTCTCATACTGTGGTGCAGATTAACCAGCAGATCCCATCTTGCACATAGAGGGTCCATCCTCACCATCCATAGATTTGTAAATCTATGTAAATTTGTGTCCTCCTAGGCTCAGTGCTAAACATAAATGTGCTGGCACCAAACCCAACACCACAACTCAGTGGAGCAGGAAATGTTGCTGCTGTTGAGAACTTTGAAGTGAACAAGTGAAGAAGAGCCAAAGCCACCACTCAACATACAGAATTCAGATAGCATTGTCACTGTTGTTAAAACATTGAGCTGACCTTTTTATATATTTGAGCTTTTTCAGCTCAAAGAGTTAAGTAAGTTAGGTAAGCAATACATATTTTTTTATTAATGCTTTTTTTTTTTTTGTCTCTCCCAATAAAAAGGCAACTCTTGAATCTTAGACACCTAGAATGGGCTAAGATCTCCTGCTAAGGAGGTTTAAGTTGTGCTGCTGTGCATGTGGCTATAGAAACTGCTAAGAAAGCTGGGTACCAGTATGATATGGGCTGGTATAGGACAAATCTGTCTTTACTGAATTCTGCATTGTCATGGATACACTGCCATTGGTATCTGAGCTAGCTGCTTTAAAACTGGCTCAGGTGTGTCAGTGTATTGCAGTTTCTGCAAAGTTTTGGTCTAGCCTGGAAGTGAATAGAAAAGGGATCTTGTATGATACAGAAGTGCTGGTTCCAAAGCTGTAAATGTTCTACTTTCCTCCTCATGTTAACTCTGATATGACTGCTTTAATACAGAGAAATTCTCTTATTCTAAAGGACCCTAGGGAACTCTTAAGCTAAGGTCTTTCCTGTGGGATATTTATTTGCACTAGATATTGGAGAATATTCTTGATGGAGGAGTACTTTTTGGATACTTTATTGCACATGATTCTCTTATTGCACCAAATCTGAGCATAAACATTCTGGGAGAAATATACTGTAAATATTTGTATTTATTAATGCAAATCAAAATCACACAGCTAAATCCCTGTGTACTGGACTAAATATTTACCTTCCTGTGTAGATTTTAAGTGTATTCAAGGACAGAACAACCATTATCCATGTTCATAAACAGTAAAAGGTGCCATTCAAGAATTATGGACATCTTACTGAGTGGAAGAGTTGGAAACTAACATAAAATAATGAGTGAGTTCTGAAATGTAAACGTGTGTCTTGAAATATTTTAGTGATCATGATAAAATGGTGTTAATTGCTTGGCTATCAATTAGTTTAGCAAACCTCTAGGAAGCCCCTTATACATAGTACAACATGTTAAAAACCACCCAGCTTCCTGGAACAGCCCCTGAAAGATTTAACAGTCTAATGAGCCCAAATGGACAAAAGTAGGATATCAAACGGATTTAAATGAAGTGAAGTTTCTGGCCAAGGTCATAGAGCTGCTTAGGTGACCTAGAAGTGTGCTTATTCTTTCTTGGTCCCCATCCTAATTCACAGCCCCAGACAGCCACACTTTGCCTGGGTGGCTGCTCAGTGCTTTCAGTTTAGACCATAGGAAATTGCTTGGGGGAAGAATCACACTGACAGGGTTGCATGGCTCCTAGATGTACTCTGATTATAATTCTGTCTTCCAAAATGGTGCAGGAAGGTCCATACCTTTCATCAAGCCCATGTGTCTGTCCCTTATGAGAAGGTGTGAGGAGAGGTCTCAGCACCAGCCCAGGGGCTGCAGCCTGAATCATGGGCACAGCAGCAGGGCCAGCTTAGACACACCGTGCCCCACAGAGCAGAGAGGGACCATCTCTGATCATCTGCCAGGGCTGGACACCAGCTACCCCAGCAGGTCACCCCTGCACACCAAAGGAATATACCTATATTCCAATATAGATATAGCTTGTACAGGAGTTTCTTTCCATTTGGTGCTGTTTTGAAGGTGACAGTGGGAAAAGCCTCATCAAACTTTCCCTAGAGTGAGACTTTAATTCCCTCTGTCATAGTCTATGCTGCCTGCTCTTGATGGGCCAAATCAGTGCTACTGTGTTTAAAGATAAATGGCAGAGCTTTGCATACACCTATGCTAGCAAACGTGTCTGCTGCAACTTGAGAAAAAGTGACATAAGGACAAGTAATGACAAGACTGGAGTATATTAAATGTGGAATACCTTGCTGAGCTACAGCTCAGTAAAACCAAAACCCTGTCTGTGATTTACTAAGCCAGGAAAATAACTTATAGTTTAGACTTGTTTTTCTCTTCCTTTTGAGACCCAGGAAGGCTAATACTTTTATAATAACTGTTTATAGAATGTCTGACTTCATGATCCTGACCTAAGCACCAAACAGGAGACCACTACAGGAAATTTATGCCTCAAACCAGCATAGTATCTCCAGCCATTATTGAATTGTAGCAGTACAGTATAGCTCATAATAAAGCTTGTAACAGTGCTGAGTTCTTTGCAGCTCTTTCTCTTTAAAATCTCCTGATACACTTTTAAATCAATTTCTAACAGGGAAACATTTTTTTCCCTGGGCAGTAAATAAAACGTTAATGGAGAGAAGACTCTTCTCCTGCCCCGCTGTGCCTGAGCAATCCAAGAATTTCAGCAGCTCAGGACTCCCTCTCTTCCCCTTTGAGGCAAAGGATGACTGGGGATATACCAGTGGTGGCCTTGTCTGCCACACAAATCCTTCTCTGGGCTAGATAACCCAGACTGAGAGTGCACACAAATATTTATAACCCTCAGAAGTGCCCTTACAATCCATCCTGCCATGGATAGTAGAGCTCTATTTTGTGCCACTTTGTGAAGCTTTTGTTACAACATAAACAGGAAAGATTATATAATTAATAAATATTTAATTTTATGGTTACAGTGGAATTTTTTTCTTTTAATAGCAAACGGGTAGCTGGCTTAAATCAAACCAGTAGTGAGAAAACCTGGGAATAGAAAGAAATTCAGATTCATCTTCAATGTCTCTGTTTTGGTACTATCTTTTAAATAAGCAATAGTTTAATATCAGCTCTCTGAAGCCACACATAAAAAAGAAATAATAAAAAGAGCCTCATATGGCACCTGTACATCTGCAGTAATATTGAGTTAGTTTGTTAATAATGAAAGTAGCTTGAAGGGTTTGGAGAGGTAGATTGTATTGCTAGGTAAGTGAAAAGTGATGGTTTCTATTTTTATGACCTGACTTGCTCTGAATCAGGGAAAACCTCTGATCTGTTTTAACAAGATAGACTACAGATGTAATCTAAACAAGCTACATTTCTTATTCGTATGAAGTTCTCTCTCTGTAAGAAATTTAAAGGCCATATGTCTCCTGTATTATTATGTAGTAGTTGCTTACCAGGATCATAATTTTTTCTAATGCTAAAGAAAAAAAAATGAAGAAATTAAAGTTAGGCATGTTTATTAAAGGGAAGAAGTTGCTCAGTGGAGATTAAATTTTTAGGGGATTTTGATGTCGCCTTTTAAGAACATGAACAGATAATAATTCTGAACCTTACAGTTCAGTTAGGACTGATTGGTAGAGAGCATATTCTACCTCCAGTGCAGCATCCTAAAAATCAAGTTGCTGCCAAACCTTGCAAAATCCGATTGCGAATCATGAAGCAGTTAAGCTTTCTCACAACCAATTTATTTTTCATGTTTGAAAAATGCCCCTGTCTCAAAAATGGATGAATTACTTCCCTAAAACTATTTTTAAATGACATTCAGAGGGAGAATTTAATCTCAAATATTTAAAGTGTAGTGTAATGAGGGCAACTGCAAGATAGTTACATTGAGAAGTGCTTTCTTATATTACCTATGGGTATTTCTGTGGGTTCTATCTATATTGAAAATGACATAAATAAAAAAGTAAATGCCATTGTCTTTTTTTTTTTTTGTTACTTTTAAAATCCTCCCTCAAATAGATTAATATAAGTTGTTTCTATAAGAAAACTGGGCCATCATACTGGTGATTTAGTGGATAAATGTCTGTTTAAAAAGATTAATTTTAGCCTGGGACTTCAGTGAAGACTCTGGCTCATGGTGCTCTGCAATAGTATAGTGTATTTCAGAGCTGTGGGCTTTGATGGAGAGCAGCCTGCCCTCTGCTCCAGAGAATGCCTCTCAGGGGAATGTTCCCTGTAGTACTTTAGATGATAACCACTTCCAGAAAGTGTAATGGATGACAAAAGAAACCACAAGATAGTGTGACCCACGCCAGTTTGAAGGCTTTAAAATTACTGACCTTACTCTAAACTTACAGTTGATTTTTTTATTTTTACTCCCCTATGTGGAAAATAGAATGCAGGTGTGCTGTGATCACTACCAGAAAGGCTTTTGCAGCAGGATGCCCTGGAGAGTCTGTGTAGGCAGTTTCTTGTACAAAGGGTCTTGGTGAAGACAGAAATGTAGATCACTGTCATGGAGTTGTTGCCACGTGAGAGATCATGTGGTGGCAAATTGGTTCTGGTTTTAGATGGTTCTAAAGTTTCCCTGTTACCATCTGGACAACCAAGAGTGACAAGTGTGAAGTGATCCCCTGCACTTTTGTACATGAGGCTGGATTTAAGCTTGCTTATCTAGGCCAAGTTGTGCTGCAAGGAGAGCACTCAATGGAAGCCAGCCTCTGCTGAGCCCCCTCCTGTGCTGCCAATGCCACCTCAACCAGCAGCTCTGACAAATCTGCTGTGCTAAGTCTGTTCCAGACACAGAAATGACTGCAGTGTTCACATATTTTGGGTTTCCCTATATGCACAACATGTAGGCAGAATTATGTGACATATATCTGCTTTGCAGCAGTCCTGAGAAATTTTGCTGACCTAGCGATAAAATATACTTACCTGTTTTTGTATGAAGATGCCATTGGAAAACTAGCATTTCACTCATGCATAAAGTTGTTATTAAAAAAGTAGAGAAGCCAGACTTTGTGATGTAGACAGATATCTGCCCATCTTGCCTGAATGAATGAAATTTATTATTTTCTGATTTTCAAGTGGGAACCTCAAGAGCAAAGGGCTATCGAGAAGACAGTATTAATCAAGTTTGCCCATTTCTGCAAAACTTTCCTGTAATACCCTGTACTGGCATTGTACAGCTCTTCACAGTGTGACAGGTGTAATTCATTTTGGGGCTGCACCACTCAGAATTAACGAGATTATTCTAAATTTGTGCTGATAAAATCTTTATACCACCTCATGCTGGTACGTGCCTTTGTTGTATAGTGTGCAGAGAGGTGATGTATATATACTTGTTAAGCTTATTTATTTATCTTTAAACTTACACTACATAAAGCTTAAGATCTAGTATTTTAATACTTCAATAGTCCTAAAATGTCCATAACTATAAAGATAAATGGCCTATGAAATGATATACTTAGCATCTGTAAAGGAATAATGTGTTTAGAGACCCAATGAAATAAATCTGTCAACGTAAGACTACTTTAGAGAATAGGATTTCCATGAAGTTATTTTTTTCTACAGAATATTAAGAAAGCTGATTCAGTTAGACAAAAAGACATTAGAGAGACAAGGATGTGTGTATGGGGGAAGCCAAATAAGCACTTCAATTACTGGAATTAAACAAAGGCAGTGAGAAAAATTCATTTGTCCAAGAAAGCCAATTTGTTGTAATCGGAATTACCAACAAAATTCACAGAGCAGTGAAAATAATTTGAGATTTCTGAGTGTCTAAATATGAAAGAAGTATAAATGTTTCTTTGAAAGTGAAAAAAAAATTCTGATGAAGTTTCCACAATTAAGTTATTTAATTTTCTTTTGAGCTAGCTTTTATTGCTAAGCTCAAATTTGTTTCAAAGCATTTAAAAAATGCAGGAATTGGAGGGGAAAGTGACATATTTATACTTATGCCATCTGAGTATTTTGTTAGTAATTGCAGAAGTGCCAGTATCCAAGACATCAGTGTGCGAGAAAGCCTTACAGTAATTTGAATAGTAATGTATCAAACAGCAGCAAGACTAAAGTACATATGCTATGATATATTCAGCAAGTCAGCTAGCTCTTAAATATACTCACATCACTTCTGTCTGAGCTAGTCTCTGAAAAGCAAAGTTTGAAACTGAAGAGACACTCTAGAAGGGTAAGCTCTAGGTCCACTCTGGTTTTAAAATTTCCCTCTGATAACATTAATTGAGCACCTTCCAAGGCAGGGCAGCCTATGCAGGCAGCTGCCTTAATCCTGAGGGGTCACTCCTGTTCCAGTTTCTTGCTTTGTTGGGAATACTGAGGTCTAAGTTTACAAGAATTACAGGAAAATAATTAAATACTAGGAAATTCCATCACATTAAATATTATTCCTGTACATAATACTTAATGTCTTTGAAAAAAAAAAATGAACAAGTAGATGAAGTACAGGATTATATTATTTGAATTAGAGTAATTGACCTCCTGGCTGTGTGTTTATTTTGATACTTTCTGTGTATAAGATACCTTAGTGACACGTGTTATCCCTTCAGGGCCACATTCAGTGCACATTCTCTTCTTTCAGGATTAATATTTCAGAATTAAATATCAAATCCAGTTCAATAGTATATTCAATTCCAAATAGGAACATACCCTCAGAGAGTGAGAATAGAGGGAAAGGTCAGATGATATCATCAGTTGCTAAGAACAGCTACAGGATTTGAGAAACAGGCTGAGGAGAAGGGAACGTTTCTTGGACAGCAGCCAGAAATCTGCACTGTCGTGAAAAATTTTTCAGATTCTAAGTACGGCATTTCCATTTGGTAAGGATCTTTGAGGACTGCACCACCCAGCTTTCAGGGATTAAAAGCAACAGCAGCCTCAATAATCCTATCTTCCCATGTTTTAAATTGTTAGAAACGCTGGTTTTAGGCGTCAAAGAAATGAGACCTATCATGATCAAATGGTTAATTAAGATATATGTTTGCTCTCATCCTTCATTTAGAGAATGAAAACATTCTGATGGGGTACATTCCTGAACGGTGTGGCTATTATGTTATCTGCAATTATGCCATAAGATTTGATGTTTCGAATCTATTCAGATACCTTTCAGGGTTTTTCAATACAAAGGCAGTTTAGCCCTCAATGTATCTAATAAAGTGAATTCATTGAGATGATGTGTTGAAGATTAAAGAACTAAATCTTGCAATTATTGCAGTCATAAAACATGCTAGGTAATAAACTGAGAAAAATTTTATGGAATCATTTAACACCTTTGGTAGTCAATGGGAAGAAACAAATGAGATTGGTCCTAATGAATTTTCCTTGGAAATCAAGGAAGTCAAAGCGAGTTAGGAAATCAGTGTGAAGAAGGCACAAAACACTTGAACCCCTTAGCATGTCTGTAGTGCAATGCAGATGTTTTGCCAGCATTTCTGAGGTGGCAGTGAAGGTGTGAGCTGTGTGTGAGCACATCCCAGTGTGGGTGATGGGCTGCCAGGGCCCGTGGCACGTTTTGCAAGACAGCAGGACACGTTCCGTAAGGACAGCAGGACACGTTCCGTAAGGACAGCAGGACACGTTCCGTAAGGACAGCAGGACACGTTCTGTAAGGACAGCAGGACACGTTCTGTAAGGACAGCAGGACACGTTCCATAAGGACAGCAGGGCACGTTCTGTAAGGACAGCAGGGCACATTCTATAAGGACAGCAGGACACGGTCTGTAAGGACAGCAGGACACGTTCCATAAGGACAGCAGGGCACGGTCTGTAAGGAAAGCAGGACATGTTCCATAAGGACAGCAGGGCACGGTCTGTAAGGACAGCAGGACACGTTCTGTAAGGACAGCAGGACACGTTCTGTAAGGACAGCAGGACATGGTCTGTAAGGACAGCAGGACATGTTCCATAAGGACAGCAGGACACGGTCTGTAAGGACAGCAGGGCACATTCTATAAGGACAGCAGGGCACGGTCTGTAAGGACAGCAGGACACGTTCCATAAGGACAGCAGGACACGTTCTATAAGGACAGCAGGGCACTGCAGGACATGGCCCTGCACAGGGGCTGCACTCCAGCTCTGGGGCACAGCAGCTGGGACATCACCACAGAGCTCTCCAGCCTGCAGTGACAGGTGCTCCCATGGCTTCCAAGCTTTATGCAAACTTCCAAAGAGTTAAAGATTCTCTATATTCTCCACAGTGTTTATTCTTTTCACATAGTAGCTTTCAGTACTCTCACTGCCATTCCTATTGGCAGCTCTTTTTAAAATTGTAACCTACTCAATTGCCAACTTTCATTATAATCCCAAATTTATAAATAACAGAAAATGACTGCTTAAAAAAATTAATCAAAGCACTTGGCTGACTATAGAGATGTATTATTTCAGATCTCTTTGTTTGCTGTGAAAGTGCTTGTCTTTTCTTTCCAAATGCTAGTCTAATTTTCATAATAATGATTTTAGCCTTGCCTTCCCTTTTTAAAATAGCATTAAATTTAAAAAATGAGCATGTTCCAGTGGTCAAATCTGTTGGTGGCAAAACATACTTAATTCTTAATGGATGTATAACTTTGTTAAAGGCTGAGTGAAAACTAAATGATGGCCTTACAAAGAGAAAAATAATGCAGCTTGTTCCTGGCATAAACTGGGGGAGGAAAAAGGGGAGAAGTGTGAGCTTGAAACAAATTTGTGCAATGGAGGGAAGCTTAGTGTCCAACTGGAAAACTGTCTTGTGCAGGGAAATGACTGTGGTGGGAATAATGACTGATAGAAGTGAGTGATTGGCACAAGAGAGGCTGCTGTGGTGACCCTTGAAAAAGAAGGTTTTTTGTGTAGAGTCTGTGCTCCTCTGTATCCTTGGCTGAGGAAATAAATCAATGCACACTTCCTAAAGTGTATAACCATGGTTTTTCTAAATGGAAATGCAGCCTTTGAGTACCCATGTGCACAGGAGGAAGAAGCTTTCTCTTGCTGGCAAATCACATACAGCTAAAAGATTTGGAATTTGGCATGCAGAAACCTGATTCTCAGGTGCTGGAAGATGAACTTTCACTGCAACAATGTAGATTTACATAAACTGACAACTAGTACTTTAACTTCAGCAGCAATAGAAAACAGTAATTGATATTTTAAAAAAAATTATAAAGACTCATAGTAATTTCAGATTTCCTATCTGAAATTAATGCAAGTACATAAAATAGCAGTGAGTTAAAATATTTCCCAATGTAGTGGTTTGTAAGGATTTCATGAAATTTTTTCTGTCAGGACCTGGGCACTAGCAAATAGAAGCTGGGCAGATCCTAGTGGGTTGAATCCACATTCATGTGGGGATAGTTTTTCTGAGTCAAGGTTTATCTGGGCAAGTTTATTTGATCCTGACTAGCAATTTGGCTAATGCTAAAACCCTCAGCATAAATTAATATATTTATTAATACAAACCAAAACCACTACACCCAGAGACTTCAAAATTAGCTTAGCTGTGATGAGATTGGTTCCTATTTTTAATCTAAAAGAGAAATAATTAGGGGGAGATTTTAAAAGAATATTTTTTTTATTAATATTCCTCCCTTTACAGAAAAGAGGGAGGGTGTAAAGAAGTGTCAAAAATTGACTACGTGGACACCAAAACAAGTAGCCTTAACTTTTAAATATGAAGTCATAGTTGACTGGTTTACAAATGAATTCTAGGTATGGATTTTCTTTTGGATGATTAATCTGCTCTTTGGGAATAAGATGGTGATTAGAGGTAAAACTTGTATTGCTTGTATGCACCTGCCCCTTGAGGAGGATGGCAGGTAGCAGTTTCCCCCCAGGGGCAGTAAATGGATCCCAGTGGCTGGGCAGAGGGAACACCCCATGGGCAGCACCTCACCCTGCTCCCAGGGCAGGGTTCCGTGGGATAACTGAAACACTGAAATAAACTTCCAAAAGCAATGGGGTTTTTTTGTTGGTTTTTTTTTTGGCAGACTATTTGCAGACATCCAGAAGCTCAGTGTTTAAAGGGACAGTCCAGTACCTAAGGAAATAGTCAGTGTAATCGGATGTAATCGTTGCTATGGCAACAATTTCCTCCAGATCAGTGGATAAAATGCTTGTTTCAAACTTGTGTCTATAACTTGTAAGTAGACTTTATTTATTCTGTTTTATTTCCTCCTCAATATCCTCAATCACCACAATGAAACTTCTAAAGAACACTTGTAAAGAGCACAGTACAACAATTGGTGAAGCAAGTGGGTTCAACAATCCATATATTGACACAATGAATTCAATAGAAAACTAATTAATAATAATAATAATAATAATAATAATATAGCACTTTGCCCTCTATGACTTCTTTCATCAAAAAAGCTCAAAGAGCTTTGCAAATATTAATTAAGCCTCAGAACACCCTGATAAGCATCTCTCTCTTCTCATTTTCTCCCTGTAATAATATTAATTTCTGGATTACAATGAATCAGAACTACAAATCAAGAAAGACTGGAAGGTAAAAAAAAAAAAAATCCTCCCAGTGCTATTTTAAGGTTATCCACAGAATCAAAGGCTGCATGGGTGAAACCAGCTGCTGCATATGATGCCCTGCAGAATAATCTGTGCACCCGCCCCTGCACTCTCATTTGTGTGAAGTGTTTCTTTGGGCCACAGTGTGTGCAGCCATCTAATCAGATTTTTTTTTATCAACATATAATCCTTTCCTAATCAGTAAAATGTATTGATTTTCTTACTACTACATTTACAGTCTAACACACAGATTTAGACAAAGTGGGGTTTTTTTCTTTTATTTTAAGAAAGTATTCCCCAAAGTTTAATAAAGAATTCATATATTCTAGTATGCAGAAGGCTGGTCTAGGATCTCGAGATCTAATCCTATTTGCAAATGGCTTGAATTGTAGCTTTGGAAAAATATTTTAATCTCATTACTTCAATTTCCTGCTTTGGAGAAGAGATAAATAGTATTTGTTTATATTCAGGGTTTCTAGAAGGATTAGTTAAATGTTGTTTTAAAGACAGTGTGGCTCAGTGCACTGTCTCAGAACAGGAACAAGGCAATTATCTGTTTATTGAAGCATTTATTTATTATTCCCTAATTTTATGAGCTTGGCCTGGCTGATCTGAACCATCCTACAGAGGACAAGATTTTGGTGAGATTATTTTTTTTACAACCTTATCAGCAGCTTCCACTTCCTGGTCTCACTTTATTCACCTATAAGAATGCAATAATCTTAATTATTTTTCAGTGCAAAGTCAAATCTTGTCCAGCTTTTAGCAGATGCACACTTTCATTCCCAACTGCTGTTTCCTTTGGTTTTTTGAATACCACTTCCTATCTCCTATTGTACCTCACAATCCCTTTGTTTTTTTGGGCCCCACACCATTCTTCAGTTGAATAAGTGCAGCACCTGATCATCCACGCTGGCTTTTCTCATGCAAGAGCGAGCTGGTCTCATCTCTGAATCTCAACTGGTGAAGGGAAGAATGCCTGAATTCAAATTATTCACAGAAAACTGTTTCTTCTGGTTTGTGCTGTTACTTCAGACAGCCAAATGATTTCTGCTCAAGTAAAGACAGCAGTGTGGTGCCACAGCAGAAGCTGTGTGTGCTTGCTCAGGGCTCTGTGAAAGTCACTGGCTTGGCAAACGCGCTCCGCAGCGTCACTCACATCCCTTCTCATCCTCTGACTTTTACACAGAACTTCATTTGCAGACTGAACCTGAAGATCTTAAACTTAAGCTCTCTTGGACAGGGATGCAAATGTGAGAGAGGTGAAGGGAGGTGAAGTGACCTTTAGGTAGCCACATCTCTGACAAACGCTTCTCACTGGCTGGACGCTGCGGCGCGGGCTCTGACGCTGCTGTTTGCAGCAGATCTTGTCAAGAAGTCGAGGTGTAAAGATGTTTGTCCTGGTTCTCTTGTGGGCAATTTTGGAGAAACACGGCATTGCTTAATTCTAATGGACTATATGCAAATATTTGATTAGTCACTGCAGAATGAAATTGTAGATGGTCTTTTTAAACTCAGGAAAACATTAAAAGTTTTTTTCCTACCTGTTCACAAGCCCAGAAAGGAGAGACTGTTCAGATGCCCTTCCAATGCCTGAGTGTGTACTTTAAGGCCCCTACAATTTCTGACTTCTAAGGGAAGTGAGGAGTCTGACTGTGAGAAATGGAGTTTAATAAATCCTGTACTAGTGAATGCCCAAGGTGCTCGGGTGTTTACCACCTGGGAGTAACTCTGTCTCACCCAGGGCACTCTAAACTGTGTCCTGACAAAATCTCTCTTTCCAGTAATACTTTGAGACATTAGGCTCCCTGATAGTGCTCTGAACTGTCAGAAACTAGTTGTTTAAAGGACATGGTCTAAATAGGACTTTGGATCTAATTCTCTCTGTTATGCTAACAAGGGGGTGGTTTAGGGAAATTATGAACTGAAATCTATTCTGGCTACTACAAAGAACAAAAATGGCAAAAAGAAGCAGTCAGAATCTATTTTTAAAGTATTAACGTTATTAAGGTAAATGTTTTGTGTTTCACTAGGTCCACAAATTAAGAATAATTATCTTTTCAAGTGGAAATTTGTATTTGCTGAGATTACTCATTTGTATAAAATTAGGTACCTTAGTAATTCTCTCCAAGTTTGTGGCCCAAATGTGTAATACTAGGAATTTAAGCATATAGGCATATATTTTAAATTGTATTCCACAAAAACTGTATAACAAATAGTTCCAACAATTATTCACTGCTACATAAGTTCAAAGAGCAAATTTACAATTGTGTTCACTCAGAACTTGCACACTTCTTTGGAAAGCTGTAAATCAAAAATCTTGCATGAGGACTGCATTCTCTTGAAGCAGCTCTTGAAATCTGGAAATTTTTTAAAGAATCTTTTTGATTCCAAAGATAAGGTGAAGAAAAAATTTCTTCATCAAGTTATTTTGCCATTAAAAAAATCCTAGTTAACTGTTGCAGAGTGCTGCCTCTTACACAGAGATCAGTGTTATAACACAAACACCATGTCAGAAGTGGCATATTTAACAGCCAAATATTAATATAATATCCAGCTAATGATTTAGTTTTCTATTTCCCATAATTTTGTTGATCCTATAAGATTAGATAATAGTTATTTATAGCACATATATAAAATTTGCTGGTTTGGCTAAAGCACCTTAGCAGAGCCACCTTTCAGCAGTTGCTTCAGGTTTCAGGTTTCCTCCCTGTGCTATTACTGTGGATTAATTAGCCTTTCCCAACAGAATGGTGGTGTTAGAATATGAATGAAGTCCTGCAGCGATCCCTTTCAAGTGTGGGATCACTGGGTTAATCTCTACATGAAACAGTTTGGTTACTGAATGGAGGAGCTGCCATGTGGGCTAAAGCTGGCAAAGTCAATATATTTTAAGAGATTTAGTAAGACATACTCTTCAGAAGTAGCTTCACAAGATCTGTGTGGTCTGCAATAATTTAATAAATTGGAATTACTTTTATATTCAATTGGAGTGCAGCTTTAGTTTCCACCCTTTCCATTTGCTGTATAACAAAGACCTAAAGTAATTGAGTGTAATCCTGGGCTCTCACCCTGGGAGCAGGCAGAGCAGGGAGGGTGCTGCTTCAAGTTGTCCTGCTATATTCCAGCTACTACAGAAACATTAATGAACCCCAGGTTATGAGCCTGTGGTTTCATTATCTTTTCTCTGGCAGAGGACAAGAACCTGACAGAGGGGCTATGCACAGTGCCCATACAGGGATCTGAGTTTGGCACCAGTAGGGCTCAGTTAACTTAAATTCCCTCCCTGCCACTGTTTGAGTTTTCAGTCAAGGCTACACACTTGGCTTCCCCTGTCTGCTCTCTGTCATGCTTGTCATGCTTGCTTACTGTTAATATTTTGAGCATCCTACAAAGGGTTAGTAACTGAATTCTTCCCACAAATGCCATGTGCCATGTCCTCTAAGGCTGATACTCTCACCAGAGTGATTTTACCCTGCTGACTGTCCCAGGCTGGCAAAGGGGCTTGCACCTCTGTGCAGGGCACCTGAGAAATGGCAACAAGGGGAAAAGTGCATCAATTGTTTGTGCATCTTCCTCAGGGAGAGCTAAACTGGAGCTGGATGTGTGACTCTTTGCAGGAATGGAAGCAAAAGAAATGTGATCCTTGCATCAGAAAGGACGTGGGCATTTGTTGGTGGATAAGTATTCTCAATGGGAGCTTGCTAAATATTTCTTAGAATGGTCATTTTGTGTTTATTTTTTCATTAAGTGGTCATTGTCCTACCCAGGTATACACCCTCCTTATTGCCAAAAGGACAAAACTCTATAGGGATTACTTCATTTTAAGTAAATATTCTTTCCTCTTATGCTTGTCCACTGTTAAATCATAGCTCAGCAGCAGTGCCTGAAGTGGGTCATACTTATTTTGCTGGATTTCCAAGTAAATTTAACTAAGTGGAGTCAAACATCTAACTCAAACATTATTTGGTTTACCTTCCACTTAGGGCTGTGCAAGAAACATGAGAATGAGGAGAAACCTTTGAAAAATATGAAAAAGTAAAGAGGATGAAGGAGAAGGAGGTGTTATCAGTACCTGCTTGCCTATTTCCATAGGTACACAGGCTGAGAGCAATCACTAGCTATCAGTTAAGTAGCCTAGTGAGTAATTTGTAGTAGAAAGTGTTTTTCAGCTCTTTCAGTAGATATTTACTGTTCAAGATATCAAAAGTCCTTTTTTTTTAACCTCAATGCATACTAAAAAGAAACACTAGCTGGAAGAGAAAAGTTGCCAGTCATTATTAAATCTTGCTGTGATTCCTAGCACCAAATTTTCATCTGCCTGTGTCCTGCTTGCTGTCTCACATCTTTCCTTACTAGTGCAGTTTTGGGGGTCTTCCATAACAACACCCACTTTCATTTGCAGGAGGGGATGCATGAAGATTTCTAATGGTGGATAAGATATGTTCCTTCTCCTACAGTGGACAAAAGTGAGCAGAAATTCAAGCCTTCAGTCCTGCAGCTGCAACAGGGTAGGTAGGGGCAGATCCTTGTGCTCACAAACCCCAGGGAGTCTTTCAAATGATGCCTCTGCTCTTCTCCCTTCTGATAAAGCAGGGAAAAGCAAGAGGGCAGCCTGAGCTTTAGGAAGTGTGTCTGTGAGGGTAGGGCTACACTTGAAAAGTGACAGGATATGCCAGCATACACAATTTCTACAGTTTTTACAACTACATGGTAACAAAGATACCAAAAATACTCTGAGATTTTTTTCTGAGAATTGTCTCCTTTTAGAACTAATTTCATACACCTGAAGCGTTGCCATCTTTTTTTTTTTTCTTTCATTTTGTTTTCTTGTCACTGAATTAATTCAGTAGAACTGTCTGTTAAACATTTATTTTCCTTCTATGTTTTTCTCTAGAACAGAATGAAAACTGTTTACAGGAAGAACTAGTCTCCCTACTTAGTATGCAACATAATTTAGTGCTTGGAGTACCTATTCTGTAATTGTGTGTGTGTATACACAGCTAAATATGTACTTCTCTGCAGGGCTTAACCTTCTATGAACATATGCTGTAAATGTACAGTGTTTGCATAATGTTTATCCTACTTGGTAGAATTCTAAGGTTTAGTGATATAGAAAACTTAATGTGTTTTTTAACATGGCAGGTGTGGAGGGGATCCTGAGATCAGCTGCAGAGCTCTTTGTCTTGGTTCCTGAGGATGCTTTGAAGTGCAGCTAAGCAGGGCTGGCAGTTCTGCTTTGTGGTGCTACTGCCAGTTCTGCTCCTGTTCCTCCACCATCTCTAAACAATGCATTTTGAAAACTGACAAATCTCTTTTAAGCAGAGTTTTAGCGCTATTGGATATTGTGAAATAGTGGTGGCATGAGATGATGCTTTTTATATTTTGTCTTCAGTTTCTTGATTATTGTACTGAAAGCAATCTGCAGATTTTAAATTTGAGCTGATGGATGAAACTGTACAGCTGAAGAGACACAGCACATGTGACAGGTTTGCAATAGGTTTGTTCATCTTCCTAAGCTAAATGACTGAACATCAGCCAGTAGTGAAATGGCATTAAAGGTCTAGGTCCAGTGATCTGGCAAAGAGATATTCCCTGAGATACTAAGAGATGGGAGGTTTTTGGTAGGAATTATTGTACTATTAATCTGCAAATGTTATGGCAATAGGTCTAGTGTCTCTTCTTTGGGACTTAAATAGAAGGATTTAATTGTTCTATTTTAATTCATTCCATGCCTCAGCCTAACTTATAGAATTTGGAGAGAATAAGAATGGATGAATCAAGTTTTATTATCCTTCTACATTGGCAGGTATCCTATAATGGAATTTATGTTTGTCAGCAGCCTCAAATCTAAACTTGATTTTTAATGTTTTCATTGGATGAAAATGCAATTGACAGGGAGAAATATTGTCTGAAGGAAAGTTAAAAATTACTACTGGAAAAAAATTAATGCTGTACACAGAAGGAAAAAGCAAAAAAACTCCAGTAGGACTACTTGTTAAAGATAATGCTATCAGATTAAAAGAAGTTTATTAAAAAATTAATCTACAGATGTGGAATTTCCATGTACTGACTTCACACACAGAAAGAAGAAAAACTTTGTAACACTTTCCTCCCTTGGTGAAGCAACTTTATCATCTGTTATAATTTTTGATCTTTAGAACTTTATTTTTAATGCTTTGTCCTGAAGTGCCACAAGGACCATAAACAGAGCTGTCTTATCTATAATGTTTCCTGTGTATTTCCTACAAGTCACTGTCACCATAAGATTGAAAGAGTAACATGTTCCACACTCCATACTATATGCTGTTTGTGGAAAGTGATTTGGGGTGGCGTGAGATGGAAAAGAAGGAGCTCTGTAGCAGGTGTCTGTTGTTTATAAAGGAGGGGAGACCTTCAAAACCTCTTCTCTGAAGCTCTGGAATTCTGTCAGGCTGACGAGCTGAAGGAAAAGGAAGCCACAGGCACTGCAGAGGCAATAATCTTGTGCTCAGCTCTGTGTGTGCTGAGAGAATAAGGTGGCTAAGGAGTGGACACAGATGGTGTGAGGAGTGGCTGAGCTCTGTGGGCTCCCAGGGACAGGCTCTGCCTGTCCATACAGGCAGCACATCTGATGGTAAGCAGGCTCTGCTCACTCTAGGTGTGCATTCCCTTTCACCCAGACTTAGAGTCTGTGCTCACAATAAGGCCTTTACTCAGGTTTTATGCTTTGCATGCTGCATTTTCTCCAGAGAGATGCAATTCATTATTTACATCACTAGCATTGCTACAAAACCAGTTATAAGATCCAAATGATCAGTTACACGTTCAAAAATTGTACACTCAAAAATGTGTAATATGGGAAACAATTTTAACTCACAGTGTTTGGTTAAAACTGTGCTGCTGAACTTTTTTGAGCCACTTTGAATAAATATTTAAGGACCTCTGTTAAAAACAAAATAAAAGAGGAACTTCTCATTATGAGAAGGAGTCTTGTGTTACAGAAATAGTAGAAGTGAGAAAACTTGTGGTTTGAGAAAAAGATAGTTTAACAGCTAAAAGGAATGAATTCCCTGCTTCCCCTGGGCAGGCAGGTGTTTGGCCATCCCCAGGAAAGCAGGGCTGCATCACATGTGAGGGTTACCTGGGGAGACAAACACCTTCCTGAGCATGACTGCGTGTCTGGGACACCCTGGGGAATGATCTGGAAAAACACAGTGCAACAGGAGAGAGGAGATGATAAAGAAACAGGAAAGTGATCATATTTCCTGCAATGTGGGCCATTTGTAATTCAAGACAAATATAAATTAATTTTTTTTTCTTAAAGAATGTCTAATATTGATGTGCGCTTTGGCTTTCTGTCTGAACAGGCAGCTTTCATCTGACTTTTGGAGCATTTCAATGGGTACCTAAACTTTCCAATTTGCATTAAGAAAAACTATAGCACAATGACTTTATGGAGGCTGTAAAATATGTATTTTATTCTTTCTTTTGAAAGACTGCTCAACATTAAAGCTCATCTTAGGGCTTTAAAGCAGATTGCTTGGGACATGAAACATGAGGTTTTAAGATGACATTGCTGTGCTGTAGAAAGTCTTTATAAAAGTGCAGGTGTAAGAAAAATTTGATCTGTTATTACCCTAACAAGTCACATTTGTCTGCTAGCTTTAAAGCTTCTTTTAATCACAGGTCATAGTCTTTGATGTTCATGGCTACCTTTCATCCCTTTTCCAAAAGTCTCTTCTCTGCCTTCCTTACATGCCTAAACCATAATTCTCAATGCTGCTAAATCCACACATCAGACATTTTTTGTGTACTCAGAAATAGTTTTACAATTTTAACTTCATTTCAATTCTAGTGTTAGTATAAGTAGTGACTGAACTGTTGCTTTTAACCTTTGTTTTTAAATATTCCTATCTATATACTGGAGGTTTGTTTTTATTGCTTATTGGGTAATTTTGTTTCAGCTCATTACACTTCTAAAAGACCTAGCAAAATCTTCTAAGGAGTTATTAATTAAATACTAACTCCTCCAAAGCTTTATAGAGGGCCTGTATGTGGACTAGATTCTGCCATTTGGATTAGAGTGCTCTGGATGTCTCCTCCATGGCTCTGGTGCTGATGTCTTTTTTTCTCCTTGCCAAGTGCCCATCCATCATACCTGGTATTCATGATCTCATGATCCCATTTCTCTGGGATTACTCTTACAGCAAAATGCACCTTAGCCTAAGGTAGATCTCCCTCCTCCCTCACTCTCTGTCTGAGGATTCATCCAGGCAGCAAATGAAGCACATCCACCATGAATCAGCATTAGGGACTTGGATAATGTGCCACAAACCTCCTGGGGCTTGTGGTCAAAGCAGTGCCTTGATTTGATTTTGGAGTGTGTGGCACAAAGGCCAGCAGAGCAGATAGACAGTGTCTATGCAGAAAGTCACTGTGCTATGAGTCTTGCACCCAGTTTTTATCTGCATCTGTCCTTTATTGTAAGGTGTGGACCAGGTGAGGGACTATTAGAGCATTTAAAAATGTCATCTCCTTTAATCCTTCTGTTCTAATTATCCCTAACAGCAGCCTTAGAAAGTAGCTGTGTTTTAAGTGTTTATTGCAACAGAGCAGAAGTTAGGCATTTCATTAAACCAGAGCCTAAATGTGGGAAATGTACTGGCTCTGCAGATCTCAGATTCATTCAGTCAGAAGCATTTGGTACCAGGGATCAACTGATGAAAATTGGAGAAACAATAGGTGGCTCTGAGCTTTTTCACTTCCTTTTTCCCTACCCAGTTGACAGCAAAATCCTACAATAATAGAGTGAGCTACAATGGCATCTAATGATTTTCTGGGAAGCAGGGAGTACACTTCAGCAGGGAACCAGAAGCCATGTCATACTGATGCTTTATATGCTAAAGTTTAAAAGCCAAAACCTCAGCAGTTGGTGACTGAGACATGCTGAGGAAAGAAAAAGTAGCCCTGTATTTCTTCACCTACTCATATTTTACTAAAATTTATAACATTCTAATTTCAAAACACCAAATAAACATGAAATAGGGAGACATTTAGGCCAATTTTAATCCAAATGAGGATTATAGACTGTAGAAAGCTACATCTTGGACACTATGTCAGACATCTTTGGTTATTCAATTGAAGGAAACTTCCTAGGCTGTTATTTTCAGTAATTTTAAATTAAGACTTAGTTTTTTTTTTTTTTTATTAATACAAAACATTAAGCAAAACATTTATTACAAATTAATTAATTCTTTAAAAATTAGAAAGCAAGCTATGGAGGAGCAGAGTGACAGAAATGTCAGCCTTTCCACTGGGTTTCACTTCCCAGGACACCTGGAGGTAGAGGTCAGGCTGCGCTGAGCTCAGCCAGCTGCAGTTTCCCTTTTGGCAGCTACCTACAAGGAGTCACTGCTGAAGGCAGGGTGTTGGGGTGTGTAAAACAGAAGCCTTTCTGAGTCTCTCAGAGAGAGAAGAATGCAGGGATTGAATTAAAGCCTGTAGAGAAGTTAAAACATATTAAACCACACAGACATGAAGTAAAAGTGTTTTAGTTTTAAGTAAGTAGAAATATTATTAAGTCCCATAGATATGAAATAGAAGTATAAGTCTTAGTTTTAAGTAAGTTAGAATATGCTTTAAGTGCCTTAAGAGAGTAAAAAGCCCTATAATTTAGTGTAAGGTTCAGGCCTGGTTGAAAGTTCAAAAACCTAGCCCCAGACATAATGAAAGCACAGTAATAACATTGCTTACATTTTCTAGATAGAACAGATAGAACCATTTATGTGAATAGATAGATCTATATGTGTGAGTTATATGAAAGAATTAACACCACTTTTGTACTATAGAACTAGAAGGTTTAGAAGGTAGGTTTAGAACTAGATAGGTTTAGAAGGAGTGTTTTAGGTTCGTGTTCATTGGATGATTTACAAATATAATAATTACCTGTCTTGGTTGTGAAAATGGCAGTTAAAGATTTATGTTGAAAAAAAAATGTGTAGGTTTTTCCATTTTTTCAATGTGAAATGTATCTTAGTTCCTATTTATCAAGCTTTGTAGAAAAAAATCTGAGGGATCTGTGGAACATAAGATACATAAGACAGCTACAATGATAATAATTCATAATATCTTAATATTCTTATGGGTATTGAATCGTTTTGTGTTGCAGGAATTTGTGTGCATAGCTTCTTATACATGCTATTGATAACCCAAAATTTTAGTAACAGATGGGTTGATGCAATTTGGATGAAGATGTACAAATCTGAAGAAAATGGCAGGTGTACTTCATGCCTGATACAGAAAGAGTACCTGATGTTTCGTGGCTGAAAGAAAATAGTCATATGGTATCTCAAGCACATTTCTTATACAAGGTTATTCTTTGTGAGAAGAAAATCTGTAGGATTGACATGTTGGTACATTGTATTAATAACTCTTTCACAGCTCTTATTATTTATCCTGGATCAGTAAGCCTTTTGCCTCAGTTTCTTTATTTGAAAAAAATTTATATCTAATTATCTGGTTAGACTTAATAACAGAGAGAAAATGCAACCCAAATGTAAAAAGCTTGCAATTAAACAAAAGAGAGTATTTGGGTTTTGATACTTGTAAAAAGGATAAAATTATGTCATTAACAGTTTAGTACATTCCTAGCTGTATCTGATTTCTGAGTAGACTCTTGAAGCATTTTGCAACTAATGAAGTGCATCACTCGCAGGAAGATTTATTTCATTGTTTAACTCTTAAACATCCAGCAACATAATAAAACCAGCAGAGAGGAATGAAGCATAGCCAGACCTGAGAGAGTAGTTGAGGTACTTACCTTGCATGTGGCAGATCTTGCTCTGCAACTTTTGTCCTGCCTTGAATTCCCAAAGAGTACCCTGCCCATCAGCCACTGGAGCTGCTCAACTTCCCAGGTAACCTCAGCTGTCACACAGCTCTCTCCACCACCACTACCACATTTTATTCAATTCCAGCAAAAGTCTCCCTTCCCTGAACAAGTGAGGAAGATGCTGCGTACCTTTACAATTAAAAAAAAATATTATAAAGCTCTAATTCCTTGGATAGAATTAGAGCTGACCCTTTTTTTCTCATCATCTGGGAACAAAAGCTTTGTTATTCTTTCTCTATGTTGGATGTTTCTTGAGCCACAGTTGCAAACGTGTAGGTCAGGGAATAAAGGCAACCATGCAAGATCCGTGCACACATCAGAGAGGCCCATTAACACCACCTGGAACATTAATGAAGTGTAAAATTGAAGATGTGAATGTTTGTAAACTGAAAGATCCCTAGGTTTTTATAGTGGAAGTTTTAATTTTTCTGGTTTTCTTTCTTGTAAGTAACAGGGGAACATTAAAATGAATTTCAGCATTAAAAATTAAGATAAACATACAGTAAATATGAAGTGGAAATAACTTTAATAAAATACTGGAATAGAAATACAAGTAAAAGTAAGGACATTGTCTACTTAGATCACTTATAATTGGTGATATAGAAGAAACAACTTTGAAATCTAAAACATTACACATGCTTAGGTTTATCCTTTTAAAATTTCCTTAAATGCTTGTGGGGAGGTCAAAAACTTAATCTCAGTTAATCTGAAAGGTCTTAACATTGTGCTTTAATGTTACATCACAGACATAGTAAAACTGTAAATTTAACTCCTAGGATTTGGCTTTTGTCATATGATATTTTCAACAAGTAGATTTCAACTGAAAAATGAAATGTTTTCAAATGTTCACCTAAAAAAAATCCAAACAGATGTAAAAATTTCATTTCAAGAAATTCAGACAGTGAGGGGGTAAAGACAGAAAAAAATGGGAAATGTACTTCTCACACACCCGTGAGTTCAGCTTCTTAAAGGGTCAGTCCATTAGTTTCCACTGCAAACGTGGGAATTACAGCCCTGTCTCTGTTGACAAGGGCACTCTGTTGACATTATATGCTGATGATATCAGTCTTTCTTTTCTTTGATCATCTGTGGAAATCAAATTTGCTGTACCTGCTGGCATGGGCAAGAGGTTACAACGCAAGTGTATTTTCTGAGCCCTCTGGAGGATTGTACCTCTGTTTGCAGAGGTGTCTGCTAACCTGGCTGATCACTGACTGATACATTTGTTCATGAGGGAAGAAAATGAGAAGCCAGATTTCTTCAACTGAATTGGAATAGTGAAGCTGGTTCTCCATTTTCCTCTCAGGAAATGGGGATGAGGGTGATGCTTTAGGCTGAACTGGAAACAGGGAAGGTTAATTCTTGGAAACAAAAGGAAATGGAGCAGCAAATTTGCTTTGATCCTCATTTGTATGACATAATTGTTTGGTTTTCAGAAGTTGTTCTATTCAGATTAAATTATTTTGTCCTGAAACAGAAAGACTATTGCATACATGGGCTTGATGGGTCCAAAAGGGGGAGAAGAGAATCCTATTTTCTGAAAGTGTGTTTCCCAATTGGAGAGTGTGTCTGATCCCACTTAAATGAATGCCACCCTTGGCCTGGTGTGGCAGAAAACACGTTCTCCAGTCGTACTGGCTGTGCACCTGCTCTACTTCACACAGTTAGAGAGGACCTACTCTGTTTGCTATTAATATTTGTAGCAGGCAGTGGTAGGATTTTAATAGTGATTACTTTGACCATAAACAGCTGATTTCAAAATTAATTAGATCCTATGATCATTCTTCCAACCTCTGAAAATCTTGGTACTAAAGGAAAGACATTCAGCAACTTAACATCTATTTTCTGGAAGCCAGTTTTATCACTTAGCATGTTGTTTTGGTCAGGATGTGTAATCTGTGTAAATAAAGGGAAATAAATATATTCAAAATGGTGATAGTCTCAGCTTAAATAATTAGTGTGTCAGTTTTTTAGGAACTATAGTGGGAAGTGTCAGTAAAACTGAGTGCCTATATAGAAGTCAGCAGATGTTCATACCAACCACACCAGTTTTTCTTGGATTTATTTTTATTTCTTTTTCGTTTAAGTATTAGATATATTGTTTGATATGTTGTACAATTAAGATAAAAAGAGCATTGCATCCTATTATGGTGACTAGAGAATTAAATAATTAATTTATTTTAGTAACATGCATCTTTCCATTATTAGGATCAGTTCTCTAAGTAGTCTGACCTAAAACACAGAAAACAAGCCTGGCATAACTCCTGGAGTAATTTCACATTATTCTCAAATTATCCATAATCTTATCCTGACTTTATGACGGCTGTGCACAATTACTGTTGTACTGTGAAGATAATTCTTCCATTTGAATTCCACAACAAAAAAATTAAGATACTATGATTGATCAAGATACAATGGTCAATATCAACAGCTTTAAAAGCATTGTAAGCATTTGATTAAGTTATCCAATGAGAGTTTTGTTGCACTTGGGGTTTCAGCTTTGGTGTTGTGTCAATACATGGTCAAGAACTAAGGCTTTTTTGTTTGAACTTGCAAGAGAACTGCAACAGAAATTTATTCTCCTTTAATTGGTAAGGACATGGAGAAGGACTGAAATTATTAACCAAACATCTTAAGTAGAAGTTAACTCATCTAGAGAAGGACTTGGGTTTTTCTCAGATCTTTTGGACTGGAATAGAAAAGGATTTTCTGTTACACGTGGTCAGATGCCTGAAGGAACACTCATTATCCCTCCAGTATTGTATTGCACATGATAGCAGGAGACAAAATCTGCTCATTATGTTTTCATCACTGCAGTTTGAAAAGCATATCTCTTGTGTTTCTCTGCATAAAGCCATCAGTTATTTTAAAATGTTAATGGATCTTAATGAGGATAATTTGATATAACCTTTTTGTGGTTTCTTTGAAAATTAACTTTTGCTCTGTTCTTTAGATGACTTGGATCTTTCACTTTGGTGAATGACTTGCAATGAGTAAACTACTACTAATACTCCTTTATTTCTTTATACTGTAATGAGCATGTTTTCACATATTGACATAAATCTGCATCCTTGCCAGATGATGAAAATTACTTTCTGCTCCCTGTTTGCCTCCCTCACTGGAGATCTTAGAATTTGAGTTCGGTAAATTTGCACATTGCTCTTTTATTCCTTTGATATTTGAAGGCTTGATCACCTTTCAGATAGAGGAGGAATAGGCAATTTCTCAGAATGTATTTGCTATTCTAGTAGATTAGGCCCTGTGAATATCTGATCTTCTATGCTTTCCCCACTTGGGCATGATTCTAAACCAGTGTGTCCAATTCCCTGTCTGTTTGTTCTGGTGCTGAGATGGACTTGTGTTTTCTGTCAAGTAAAATGCTATACATTGATGCTGTTATGTATATGAATATCAAACTCTCATCACCTGTCTCTTTGCTTGCAAAAGGTTTTCCAAGGAAAAGAAGAAAAACTGATGCAAATCATGATTAAAAAGCTTTTTAATTTTTTTCCTGCTATTTTATCTCTGGCAGCGTGTCTTTGCTGCCTACTTTGGATGCACTTTTTTTGAGCATAAAATATCACATGAAGTGTTAACATTTGGTGGAATCTTGTAAATTTAATCTGGTTTTCACATGGGATGTGGAAATCAATAGAAAAATATATCTGTGTTTACCTAAAATGTTTTAACATCAAATAACAAAGGTCTATTGATATGGCAAATGCAGGACAAATTCAATAAGAAATACAAAGGGGTAGCATAGGGATTTGAAAACATTCTCGTGTTGCACAATGTCATGTTAAATCATATTTCATAATGGGAGAATAATGCAATGGTAACTGCAGGAGATGTCCTCCAAGGTAGCTGATTTGGGAACAAGTATTGGCAGGACTGTCTTGTCAATACTATTTTGTCCTCCTGCCAATTCTGAGAAGAAAATATAGGCCAGGTTAAGACGTAGGCATAGTTTTTATTTGGTAGAATGATCTTTTTCTGTATACAGAAAGTGATGTTGTTCCATGGTACCAATTTAGAGTTGTTTAATTTCTGGGTCTGATAGAATTGCTGTAGAAAATTACAGATTGGCCATGTTGGTATATGCAACAGCTTCATTTTCTCTGTTGATGAGAGTGACTGAAATTGTTGCTTACACGTATCCTAATGACTCATAGTTATAAAAGGTGAAGATAAGCAGTATAATGGGGGCAAATGAGACCTTAAGTCTATTACATGCTTTTTCTTTTTCTTTTTTTTTTTTTTTTTTTTTTCTGATTCAGTAGTAGAAAAGTACTAAAAGAATTGCCAGCAATATTTATTTGGTTAACTGTTTTTTCTCTGAAAAAAATATCTTTAACTGTTTTCATCTCCTAGTCAGTGCCATTAATTCACTGCCATATTTGAACTTTGCTAATGCCTACATCTTCCTTCCTCAGTCTTCAGATGTTTTCTTACAAGTGTGTGTCTGTTCAGCTACACACTTGGGCAGAGGGTTATGAAATTGCAGCTTCTTGATAAAATGAAATTAAATTATTTGTGGAAGTGCTTGGAATTAACATGGTCAGCTTTGATCCAAGCTGGGAACAAAACTATTTATCATTCGTGGCATTCTTTTCTCTTTTTACTTGCTTTGTTTGCTGTAGTCTTTTGTTTGGTTGTGCTGCACTGTTCCACTCATAGAGAAAATGAGTTTCAGTGTTGAGAAGCCTTGTTTCTAACATTCAGTACAACAGCAACAATAATTAAAATGGCATACTATTTAATACCAATAATTTAATGTGTTCCTAAAATGCTTTAATAACTTTAGTTTTGGATTAGTTCAGCTCTTCTTGGATAAAAGTCTCACAAAGATAAAATAATGCTTACTTGTTTAAGACAAAAAAAAAAAGTAAGCATACCTTATTCAGATGGGAACTTAGAAGGGAATTTATTTCCTCATTTAAAATTCAAGTATGACATTGCTTCTACTGTACATACTTTAAAAATGCCACAGACAATTTTTAATGATCATGTAAGTGCACACTTTGATGTGATGCCTTTTCCAACAACAGAGACTTGCTGCTACACTGGCTGTCTGTCCTAGCTGTAGGGCACCTGTCTGCTTGGCTCCTGGGAGCAGAGGGCTGCAGAGATGGCTGAGACACAATATCTTGTGCTTCAGACTTCTAAATGAGTGATACAAAATCTAGACAGAGGTTACGCATCAACTTTTAAATAGAGATGGGCAAGCAGGTATGGATTGGGCTGAGAAGTGTAATTGCAGCAAAAAGACAATGTATTACACAAAGTCCTAAGCAGGAAGAGGAGATGCCAACCTAAAATTTGGCTGATTCATAACAAATATCAAGATTTTCTAAAACTTTAAATAGATTATTTTTCAATCTCCAACTCTTTCAGAAACAGAGACTGTACAACTCCAGATCCACAGCTTGACCTGCTATTATTTCCTTAGGAGCCTTTTATTTGAACACAGCATCCTTCAACCATTCAAGAGAAGACCTTGAACTCTGCTTCTACTCATAGCAGAGGTTATGCTGAGAATACTTTTGATAACACTTCTTTTCTTCTTGGGATGCTTCTAGAATATATCTGCTACCTGTTTCCTTGGAGACTGAGATGCAGTCAGCACAATGGCTCTATAGCACCTGTAAATCAAACTTCAAAAGGAGACACTGTCCTTGTTAGAGGAAATGTATGCATGGTGGGGAAAGAGGGGAGTTTTGCTTTCCTCTTGTCTTCCAGAGGGTAAGATGGCTGTAGTGCTATAGAGAGACTGAGATTATGTCACATGGTGAAGGCTGGGCAGCTGTGTAACAACCTTCAGACTGCCTGGAGTTTTTATCAAAAAATAACATTGGACTGCATTTAATTTGCAGAGAATAAGGCCTTATTTTGCAAATGGATTTGTGAATGCAGTAGTTGTGGGGGTAATTGTACATGTATCACTAAGAGTTTAGATGTGAAAAGATGCATTAACAAGTCTGACAAGCTTGGGTATCTTTTTAGCAAATTTTTTTATCACAGATGCTGTAATCTTCATGTATCCCTTTTATGTACCCTTCCTGCATGAAGAGATAGGGCTAGTACACTGTGAGGAGATGAGCTTGGACCTGTTTTCTCCAATTCAAACACTTTATCTTTCTCCTCTGTCCTTTGCAGTGTGGCTAAGGGATATGTCCTAATGGTTTCCTATTCCTTTCCCTTATGTCAATGTTTTAAAATGTTATTAGTTTTGGCAGTTATAAATTTGGTCAACATTTAGCTTCCCAGCTCTCACACAGAAACAAAATTAAAGGACATATTTGCTTTTAGATTAGCTACCGATTCAAAAAGGGTTGAAAATAAATAATTGGAGTCTCAACTTAGGAACAGGTGGTGTGTTATAAGGGGGGGAAATAGGTTTCCCATTGGAGCAGTCACATGGGAATTCAGGTGAACAACACTTGGTCAAAAAATAATGATATAAATAATCCTTATTATTCCCACTTCAGAATGAGTACTGTTATTGCCAATGTCAACATCCAAATTTCCTGTGACTTCACTTTCAGTGTCAAGTTTCTAGAGTAAATCCACAGCTAAAAATTGCCAGCAGTAGATATAAACAATTTAACAAACATATCAAATGTCCTTCACAGTCTGAGCAAATTTTAAGAGCATGATGCTCAAATATTTGATTAAATAGTGCTGTGGGATGTTCATGTGCTGAGCCTGCTGACTGAGATCCTTTTGACTGCTTACCCTTTGCTTTGTAAAGGAGGGGGACAGGGGAGCCCCCAAGGTGAGTAAATGGTTATTACAGCTCTTCATGGCATTTCCAAGTGAAAATAGAGTCAACTGTTGTGTGATTTTATAATCTATAGATTCAAAATCTGCCAATTAACACCTACAGCAATGAGTAAAGCTACAGCTGAATGACATTAGATCAGATGTGGTGCACAGCCATAGGTCAGTCCTAATTCTTGTGGTGTTTTCTGCAGTCTCCCATTATTTTTCAATGATGTTAGGACATGGCCATCTTTTCTTCCCTTCTCTCAGGCCTCCATCAGCCACTCCTTAAGTCCTGTAGGAGTTATGCAGGATGAATCTGTTTCACCCCGAGAGGCTTTATTATGTCTGCATATGATGTTGCATGTCTGAAGATTGAGTTAATCCTCACTTTGATTTTCCTCCCACACCCTGCACTTTTGCCTCACTGGCACTGGATGCAGGTGTCAAATCTTTTGTTATCAGGTAAGCTTTACCTCAATTCCTAGGCTAGCAATAGTCTGGCTGCAGAGTTTTGGACAGTAAATCTCCAAAACAGTAAATCTCACATTGCCTGTGAATTATGTGGAATACACTTTAATTTTTAATGAACTGCTAAAGACCATCCAAGGCTCTCTTTCAGAGAGGACTACACAGTCAGTGTACCCATACAATACTCCACATCTCCTCTGGCTCAGTTTGGGGACACCTGAGCATAGATCATATGGCAGATGTTCATCTGAGTGGATGCTTGGAAAGATCCTTTAATATCCCTTCGATGAAAGCAGCAAGGAAAAAATCCAGAGCTCCAGAAAACCTCAAACATCTCATAACCACCTTGCAGCCCCACGACAGGCAGTAGCAGAGGGTAGGATTTAGTCAGATTAATGGTTTCTTAGCCTGATTTCAGAATGATTAATGGCAGCCATTCTTTCCTCACAAGAACAACTTACAAAGCACAGCTCAGCCCCCACCGAATCACCAAGCTGTCCCTTCTCAATTACTCTCTGGGTGTCACTCAATCCTACATACTTATTTCCACTATAATTTTATTTTTGTCATTGGTTGCTACAACACTCAGTGTGCGTGCACACACTGTTGCTAAGAGCTCTGCTATGTGACACTTGCCAGCATTCTACAAGGAAGGAATTAAGGTGTTCATCATAAAATATATATTTGGTAAGTCATTGACGTAGGCTGAAAACACAGAGCCCCAAACACAGCTTGTCTATTACAGTCAAATAAGGCATAACTGATGGTTTGGAGAACCTGTTATGAGTGGTGCACTGAGGAAATGTGAAAAGCTCTCAAGAAATTAATTACATCACTCCCTGTGCCCTGATTTTATAGCTACATGAATCTGGACTATTTGTAAACTTGTATGCACACTCTTAGTGGTCAGAATGACAACTTCTAGTATTTCCCTCCAAGATTTTAAGTTGTTAGGTATGAAAATAATTTGCACATTATAACTCTTTAAAGAAATTTAATTAAATGTTCAACATAAAAGGGTTTTGCCTTCCCTTCATGTACAGGTTAAACTCTCAATAGTATTAATAGAACTTACATGTGTTCCATGAAGAGAAAATGAGACCACAGTTTGTAGCAGAAAAACTTGAAGAAAAATGCGATTCTTAATTATAAATACAATTAATATTAATAAATATTACAGATATGCCATGAAAAAAAAATCTGAAACCCACAGTTTATACTAATTAAGCAAATTATTTTAAAGTATGTACTTAGATAGTAGTAGCTTGTTTCTAATCTTGTTTTTCATATATTCATATATTTCGTAGTACCCACAGACCTAGATGGACTCTTCGTTATATTTAGTACTGTATAAATATGTAATGAAATTACTTACCCAAAAATATTGAAATATAAATTTTATTTATAGCCCAAGCCAATCCTATTGTCTACAACATTGAGTTCTGACATAAGTAAAATATTTGCTATTGATTTCTTATAAGCTTTAGTGAAACATTAAATAAACTAATTTTCCTTGCTAGGTCTGGTTATATGAGTTAACCTCTAACATTTGTCACTATTTATTAATTAGTATCCTTAATGTGCTCTTGGATAATCCTGTATAGAGGAAACAGCATCTGTCACTTAGCTCAAGTCAAAGCTGACAGAACAAATCTAGTTATTATAATTGTTAGGTAAATAGACACTTTTATTCTCGCAATTTATGCCTTTCTATCCTGTCAGAAAGGCATTTTTTTCTCATCTAGTGGAAAACTAGCTGAGCAGAACTAATTCACATCTGATTTCAAGAGTAAAGAGATTTTATAGTATATTTTCCAGGATGTAATTAAATAAAAATCTGACCTAAATCAGGAATTTCTGTAATTTGAAAAGATTCTTCTATTATTAGAATCAATCATGTAGTGATTGAATATTTCTGTATATTCTGAATATTTCTGAACAGTAAAGAACAATTTTCAATAGGGTTGATGAACAAAACAACAGTTTATTACTATAGTAAGGGATCCCTTTTTAACATCTTATACAACAGCAATTCTTTAATGTTTCAGATGCAGTTTTATTGCTGCTATGGTTACTGTTGTCACTTTTGTGCGTGCCTATCCTGATTTGTATAATCCATGAAAGGGCAGCAATCCTGGACTCGTAATGTATACGAAGTAATGTATCAGTTAGCCACAAAATTTACCACACTGGAAGTGTGTGGAAAGTGTATGATTCCCCTTTGGCTTTTGTATGGAAGAGTTGTGGGGAGGGGTGATTCCCTTGGTGTGGCTTATTGTTAGTATCGGGCGTGCAGAATGCAATCCAGTGTGGATTCCTGAGCAGGGAGCTTTGGCTGTGCCCCTGAGCCAGCTCATGTGTGCCAGACCAAGGGCTGTGTCCAGGGAGAGACTGGGAGCAGCAGCTGCCAAGGGGAAGCTTTAGCACTTTTTCTCCAGCAATTATGCCCTATTGCAAGGTTGAACTCACCTGCCTGGCTGCTGGACTAGATCCAAAGGAAGAAGGAGCCTTCACAGGCCATATGTTCTGTTTCAAAAAATACCAGGTCAACAATTGCTAAGTTATTCCTGTTTGTATCTCAGGGCCTTCCAAAGAGTTTGACATGTCTGGGTGACTCTTGCATGACTTCAGCTATCACATTTGATAAGCCAAGCAGAACCTCGTAGTTAAAATTTCCCTTCCTACACTGCCTCCACGCTGTGCTTTTTGTTGGAGTCTGTGGGGATGCCATTTCTTTTAAGCTCTTTTGTATCCCCTATGCCTGTCTGACAAGACAGCTGCACTAAGGTGCTGCTGGGGCACATACCAGACCTTGGACTCCTTCAGTTATTTTCTACATCCTTCCCTGTTTCCCTACAGCAAAAGTTTGTAAAAGTAGCAACAGAAGGACATTTTAACAGTTCTGCTGTACCATGCAAATCCCATTAAACCAGCAATATGATAAACTTTAAACTCTCTTGCTTCTTTATGTATTACAGAGCTGGGACAGAACACCAGAACAACAAAAAGATGACTTCTTTACAGCCAGCCACCAGCTCAGTTGGTAGCAGAGAGTGTTTCACTTGATCATTGAGGCCAGCAGTGACTGGGGTCCATTTCTGAGCAGCTCTGTCCTGCATAAAACCCATTTCTGGCTTTCAGAAGATTTCAATATTAGACATGAAAAGACGGTAAGACAGAAAAATAAAAGAGTTCTCATTAAAAGTGTTCACAGAACTGAAGTTCTAAAGTATTTGCATTCATGCTCTGCCTGCTGCTGGTTGTTCTCGAGAATCAGGACAAGCTAATTTCCTCACTGTTTGCTGGGGACAGAAAGTAATATAAGTAAAGTTGGAAATTCCAAAGCACATCAGGGACTTACAACCAGTTCAGAGACTTTTTGCAAATTTTTTCTGTTCTGATTCCCAATGCCAGTTAATTGTACTGCATAATTTTTACTAAAGCTGGTGTAAACGAATGTTTTCCCTTCCAGGTATGTGTCTGTTGGTGTTGTGAGCCTTGGCCATTACTTTTTTGGGTCTTACTTCTTTGGATGAGTTGCATATTTATTTGACATCCTTCTGTATTTTTTTCTCAAACTGAGTAAGTTTGGTTTAAACAGATATGTAGATGGTGAAGTGCAAGTTATAGTTATTGACCTTTATTTTAATAAATTTGTCCTAAATACTTGGGATTTAAAGATTTCCTTTCAATACCACATGGTTAATGAATCTATATAGCTGCCAATTTTCAGTATAGCTATTAAAATCAAGCTGACTTGCTTTTAAAAGAGAAAATTTCAAAAAGTGAATCAGAATATGAACAAATAAGAAGAATTTTGAAACGTTTTTCTGGAAAATGGGTTCATGACCATAGAGAACCAGAACAGTGAGAACTTTTATACTTTTACAAAAAACAATATTAAAATTATAGTTATAAGCAAAACAATTTGAAATTAAAAATAAAAATAAATAAAATTAAAGAAAAAGGAATGGTGAGGATTAGTAAAGATAAAGTATTATCTAATCCAGTTGATTTTCTAGGATAGCTGCTGGTACAGGCAAGTGTGATTTTTACCCTCTTTGGTAAGCAGTGACTGCAGAGTTAATTAGTCTCCAGTGCTAGCAAGTGGGTGGCATTTACTTTTATAATAATAGGTCTGTCTCTAAAGTGGAGATGGCAGGGGTCATGATTGTGTACCTTATCTTTTGAGGCAGGAAATGTAAAGACTCTGTAAATGGGTTTAAGCAGAAAGTTAACTAAAAGCATTTTGGTGTGTCCCAGGAATGTCCTTTGTTCTAATTATAGAATGGCAAATATCCAGTGGAGAGGATGCTGTACTGGGGTGGTGCTGGTGACTCAGTGCTCGCTGTTCACTGCAGAGCAGGCTGTCAGAAAGTGCTGCTTTTCTGACTCACTGCATCTTGTAAACCAAGAAGGAAACATGAGCTCCATTCATTTTATATTCATCAGTGCCATGTTATTTAATTCCAACAGTGTTTGGAGGATTTGCTCAGCTACTGAGCCCTCTGAAGTGTTAGACCCCTGCTTAGTAGTAACAGTAGTAATGCCTAGCAGAGTTACTGGCATTTTAGAAATAACTGTGGGCTTAAGTGCCATGCTTAAGCAATAGGAACAATAATGGCAAAGGTAGTGTCTTATTATTACACAAACAAAATCCCATTTTTGGCTCTATTACATGAATTCCAAACAAGCAGAGATACACATACACAAAAAATAAAATGAGTTTAATAGAGGACTTGCCATAAAAATAACTTTAATTTGATCCCATTCTGAATGCTTGACTAATTAAACAAAAAAACCCCTAACTAGCCACCCAGTGAAAAAAAGCATTAAATGTTATTCTTCCTGAGAAAAATTTTTTCCTAAAGAAACTTAGCTGTTATCTCATTTCCTTTCTGCATCAGAAAAAGCCTTGTAATTCTGTAATAGTCGTTTTTATGTAATGTGAACTGTTAACATGTATTTTAGGCTTTATATATAAAAAAAATATATAAAATTGTGGCTATTATTTCAATGCTTGCTCCTATCTAGGGGATGTTGAGCAAGACAAGACTCATCACCTACGTGAAACACCTGAAATAATGGCTGGCTCTGAACTTCTTCCAAGGGGAATATGAGCCTCTTAAAACCAACTTCCAAACTGTTTTGCTGAGTCATACCTATAGTAAAAGGGAACTTTTTTCTCCGATTTCAGAAACTGGATAATTTTAACATAAAATTATTATGGATAATTTGTGGAATTCCATTTAACTCTGCTTTTGAAAACTGGCTAGTTTTTTTACATTGGGGTTTTAAACAAAGCAGCTTTGTAAACTAATTTTACATTATGTTGAAGAAGCAGTCAATGGCTGAGTTGTTAGTGATCTATATTTCTTTAAATTTTTCCCTTGAAAACCTTATCAGCTCTTTTTTTTTTTTTTTTCCTATGCAATGCTCTATTATTTTCGTTAAATTTTACAGTAATGTCCACAATAGCCAATATGCTGGAAGACCTCTTTGCAAGAGGTCTTTGGAACAAATCTGTAAGCAATTTATTTCATTTTGAAAATGGAATGTATAGAGGGAAACTGCAGAACAGATGGAAGAAGTGCTGTTGCAGATTTGCAAACAGTGCAATCAAAGACATAGCTAGTTAGTGCCTGGCAAGGTTTTGGCTGAGTTTTTCTGTCATTTGAGAAATCTCTTGCTAAGGATGGATGAAGTGCTTTTAAAAGTAAGATTAGCACCAGCATATATAAATAAATTTTTTGTTTTGTTGTTTATTGTCCGTTACATCCCACTGAAGTTGAGTGTATTGATTTGGTAACAGCAACATGTTTAAAATACAGACAACTCAGTGAATGGAGCCATTCAGCAGACTCTGTTTGCCACTACTGAGGATGGAGCTCTAAGGTCTGGTTGGTCTGGGTTTTTTCTTTACTTTATTATTCCTCTGATTGAAAACTGGCTCAACACTTGACATTTCAGAGGCTGATCTTCAGGGCCTTCCCTTCTGAGCTCTGGATGGTTGGATTTAAATGTGGGTAATGCAAATGTGAATATGCATATATCCATAGCTATTTATACTTACAAAAAATGGGGGAGCTGTATTTTAGGCTAAGACAAGATTAGCAAACTGAAAAAAACCTGAAAGATACTACAACTTCATCTTAAATTTGTTTTAATCTCAGTAAGACTGAATGCACATTTTTAAAAGAGCTGTTGAACTTTCAAAACTGACACTGCTCAATTCCTAGTCAGTAACTTTCGTATACAAGACTTAGTCTACAACTGAGGTATATTTTTACCTTCTAGTCTCCAAGTTCTTTAGAACCACTTTAGAACAATAAATTCAGTTGTATTATTTTGTTTTTTATTAATTATTATTTGTAATCAACCCGTGCCTGTTTAGCTGTGGAGCTACATTGTCTTGTGGTCCCAGTCACCTTTTATCAGTCCATTCTCTTTAATGAAGAAACACAGATGTAATTAACAGTGACTTAGGAAGAATAATTATACAGATCACGTATGCAGACACAGGCACACACAGAGAAGCTAACTCCCAGCAACACTGGTTCTACAGACACAAAGGCAATAATGCATAGCAACAATCAGCAATTTCAGGCTTACCGAAATACGACAGATAAGTGGATCCCAATTTCTAACAAATCCAGGGAAAGGTTAACAAGCATTTTGATGGTGTTGGATCAAAGCTGAGAGAAAATTCTCACTATGTGAGCAGTTAACTTCTGTATATTTTGATTGTCAGTGATTCGGTCATGAATCAAACAGTAATTTAATGTTTGGAAATAATGTACTGTGTGCTATCACCTTAACAAGCATGGCATTCCACGGTGCTCTGCAGTATTTTGTCAAAGATAAAGTTATGGTTTATTTGTTGGGTATTTTGGAGTTGCAATGAAGTGTGGTTAACACTGAGGTTTGAGTGTATAATAGCATAAATAGGCTTTATTTTCCTTTTTAGCAGTAATTTCAGTTCCTTTTTCTCTGCTGTGCTTATGATTATTCTACTGAAAAGAATGACAAAATGGTGGCACCACAGTATGACAGTAGACTGGGGGCAACTAATGTAAGGTGTCTGAAGAAGTGCTCTGAGTTCTGGTAGGCAAACAATTTAAGAAATACACTGCTGGCCAAGGGCATTTGAGGCTGTGCAACCTGTGAGTCTGATTTTTCAAAATGAATTGTGACTATGGTGTAAGTTAAGTGAATATGTACTTGTGGATGAAAACTGTTCCTACACAACTAGGAAAAAAGCTGAAATCCAGTTTGTAAAAGCTGATTTTTGTGTATAGCTCCCAGTCCATAGAGCTACAGGAATATTGCACTGATTGTTAAGTACACTTTAATATACATAAAATGCAGAGTGGTGTTTTTCTTCTGAACTCTGCTCTGAGCTCTTAACCATAGTCTGTAGTTTTACTGCGTAACTTGAAACCTTTTCCAATTTGGAATGGGGTTTCTTCATGTAGAAATGAAGAAGTTATGGCAAATTGAGAAGAAATCCACATCAGGAAAGTGGTTGCTCTTTTCAGTTTCCCTTTATACATTATTTTTACTATGTTAATAACTGTAAGGTGAAAATGGGCTCAAAACTAGTTCTAGACCTTATGCTATTGAAAAGTTTTTGTTTTGTTTGTGGCCCTGATTGGGATGAGGTCTAAAGTTGCATTGATGTGATATTAGGTTTATTTTCTGAGGAAAGAATTTTGATGCTGACCTTGGCATTCCCTGCAGTGGATAGAGAAGGCACTTAGAGCACCAGTGGTCAAGGAATTCAGACAATAATGTATTCCTCTCACTCTGGGGTCTCTGTGCAGCTCTGCCTGCAGAGCTGCAACATGGGCACACCTCTGTCCTCCACCTTCAGTTCATCTTTCCACAAAAACCCCAAAACTATTATAATTTGACTTGAACAGGAAGTAGCACTGTGGGCTTAAGGCTTTCTGCATTGTTCACTCTTCTTGATCTCCAGTATCTGAGTTAGTTCTTCTTTCATGTCTAGTTTATGAAAGAGCTACTCTGTTTATATGCTGTTCCAAAACACCAGGAATGCAGCATATTCTCTTGTACATAACTTAAATGATTATTTTTAAAAATTGTAGTGCCTCAATTGGTCCTTACAGATACATTCTCTCCATCCTATGTCCAATTCCCTCATTAGAAAAACATGCTAGCAGGAGCCTACTCCTCCAGAGAAGAGAAAATGGCAGCAGCTCTGTGAATTTTCCTTTAGTTCTGGGGTTTGGCTGCTCTTGTCAGAGTGTTAGGATATGGTGATAACTGGATAAACCCCTAAGAAATGTTAAAATTATATCAAATTGATGGAAGAGTTTTGTACAACATACATTTCCAAAATGTCCTTCACATCAGCTTTTTTCCTTATTCATGGCTTCCCTGTAGATGAAACATGTTCCTATCTCAGCTCTGGTGCTAACTTGTGCTGCTTAGCAAGGAGTGGCACTTAACCATGCTCACCCAGAGCCTGCCTGGGCTTCACTTCCCTCCCAGGGCAGTGGGGGCCAGGCTGTGGCTCATCTTACCTCTCAAAATTTTATTGCACACGATGGCTTGGAGCCAGTTCACACCTGTTAAACTCAGGCTGAAGCAGTGCCTCTATTGCCCAGGAAAACCTGCAAAACAATTTACCCAAACAATGACAGCTCTGCCCTTCCTACCCCTCCCCACTCCCCTTTTTACATGGAAGAGAAGTGTTTCAATAATAAGTATGTTTTTTAAAAACATCAGTAGTATAAATCACATGCATATGCTGACTGATTCTATTACCTCATTTTCAATACAAACCTCTTAAACAGAATCCCAGAGGATGCATTTCTGCTTTAATCTTTCAGTAATCAAGCAAAAATATGTATTTTACAAGCTTTCACAGACAAATGCTTAGAGTGAACTGTAATTTGCACGTTAGTACCTGAATTTGTTGTTTCTGATGTAGTTTTATACTATTATTCTAATTATGTTTGGAGCATTTTATCAATAATTTTCCATCAATATCTTTATCAATATTTTTTATCAACATTATATTAAAATTGATGGGACCTTGCTGATATCTACTGCTTTGTCAATGGAGCTTTTCCACTTTATGGTAATAACCATTGACCTGTGAATTCCTGAGAGTAAAAGAATACAGGCTTTACTAGACTTTTGCCAACAGTTCTTGTAAGGGTTTTGGGCTAGATCATCTTGTCTGTCCATTATAACTCCCCTGAATTTAACAGTTTTGCTTTGACCTGGATGGTCTGGGAATGTTTGGTATTTTTTACCTGAATAAAAACATTGCAGTGATATCTTAGGTGGGTTTTGATTACCCTCCTGGTGATGCTAACAGCCTGCAGGAGATCAGCTGTCAAAGCAGTGGACTGCTCAGTTAGAGGCAGCACAATTCTCTTCCACAGCTGTTTGCAGCTAGCAGGGAGAAATAAATGATTTTAGCCAAAGGTAATGCAAGGCAGAAGGCTAACAGCTATCTGTTCCTCACCACGAGTACTGAAGATATTACTGTGCTGATTGCTCAAAAAAATACCCTTGCTCAAGTAAAAATGCAAATTTTTTGAATTAACTTCAGTGGGGTTTGGTTTATTGACCTATGGCTTTGGAAACTTTTTCTGGCTCTTCTGGCTTTTTAGAAATTCTCGAAGGAAAAGTCTATATCTGCAGCAGATATAATATAAATTTTAAATAACTATTACAACACAATTCTATGTAACTGCAGACATGAATTTTGATGCTGCTCTCTGAATATAATGAATTTTGTCTGTTATTTTGCTCTCAGATTGATGCTTAGTTCCAGCATCCAGTAGGGCAGAAAAATAACTTATCAGCATTCATTAGATACATGAAACTCAGTGGAATATTTCCTGTTGCCTATGAAAGTTGCTTTCTAAACTAGGAAAGGATGTATGAAAGGAGAGAAGGCAAAACAGAATTGAAATTGGATAAGGAGCCTTTCACATAGGGGCTATTAGTTATCAAAAGCTATTCTTACATGATGGCTCACTGCTATTCTAAATTTAATACCATATGTGGGTGATCTCATCATTGCTTCTTACTTAATAATTTACCATCTCTTATTTTTGCTGCTGGGACCTGGTTTCTTAGTTGTAGCAGGCTTTTTGGGGTGTCTTTGGCCAATTTTTCACCAAAAAAAGGAAACTTTTATTTTGAGGACTATGTTTTCAAATTTAGACAGGTGTTCTTCACAAATCTTATGAGACCAGCTGATCTGTACATGAAAAAAAAAGTGAAGAAAGAGTCTGTCCCCTGCTCTTTGCCTCCTCGACATAATGACAGTGCCACCTTAATTTCTGGTTTACTTCAGAGGTGTTCATAGTTACAGGTGAGCTGCCAGCCCTCCTCTTGTTCTACAACTGAACTTTGTTATAATTTGTTTTCACCTAGAGTGATTGCTCCATCTGAGTCAGAATGGCTTGGTTTTTTTTGGTCCCAGTGGCAGAAGCTCTATGCTTTTTTTGCTGCATTTCCTCAAACCAATACCAAGGCAAAATCAGTTTGAACAATTGCAGCTATATAAAACTCGTGAACAATTGAAAAACTGAAAATCAGATGCCAGAATTGTGTCAGACTTGTGATTTCATTTTCAGACTTTAACCCATGATCCACATTTTCTTAAAGGTCAAACCCAAGAATTTTGTGTGCATTTCTAATGGATAGGGGGAGAATGTTGTTGCAAAACTGTATTATCTTGCAGACATCCAGTGAGTAACACCTATGTTTTCTAAAAAAATCTTAAATTTTTCCTTAACAACTAAATGCTAACATCCTGACCTCTAAGCATCCCAGTATCTATCTTTGAAGAGCACGAGACTGGTGGATTGAAAGAGGAAAATATGTTATTACTTTGCAGGATACTGCTTCAGTAATAGTTAAATAAAATTCTCATATTGATCTGGATATGAAAACAAACACCAATATAGCTTTGTTAACTTAATGTATGAATTTAGTGTGTGAATTCAATTAACAGAGTCATAAACAAGCAGGGAAAGATTAGCTCACCCTCATTTCTAGGTTATAGATGTAAGAAGCAAAAGACTTAAAAGAAATCTAATTTTTGCCCTTCCCATACTTAAGTCAAGGTAGAGGACTTGTAAACATGCCATGAACTTTAGACTGTTCATTGGATCTGGACTTCTGAAATAACATTATTTGTAAAGGATTTTAGAGTTCTGACTTTTTAAGAGACCACTGAACCTCAGAAATTAACTTGAAAATATCCATGTTCCTCCTTACTGTTAAAGTTTCTAAGCTCTTTTTGTTTAAATTGAAAATTTCCACTTCTTAACATAAACTTCATCCATCAGCTGTTAAATGGGTGTTGATTCCTCAGGTAAATTCTGTAATTTAAACCAATTATCTTCATTAGTATGTAAGTGTCAGAAATAAACTAGAAGCTGCCTAATTGCTGTTGATTTTCACTTGAGAAATACTGTGAAATCATAGCTATGACTTTAAAAATATGGTATAAGAATTAGTTTGACTCACTGGATTAAAACTTAGCTTACAGGATATGATGTGCTCTTTCAGTCAATTCTAGGAAGGGACGTGGAACTCCCTCCTCATGATATTTCACATATATAAAGAAAATTTTAGTCAGTGAATATTGCATTTAAAGGACAACTTCAGCTTAAAGGAGCCCAGGTCTAGCACTGTTCTACAGACCTTACTCTACATTCATTCCTACTTGTTAGTCTTGCAAAACATATATTTGTAAAGAAATGTTTCACTAGAATAAAAACATTCATTTTTTTATCTAGAAAAGTTTTCTTTGCTGTTTCAAAGACTTTTTTTGCTGTATGCAATTTTTTTATGCAACTGAGCAGAACAAAATGAAACATCAGAATATTTTTGCTTTAAGGGTAAACAAATTTGATATTCCTATACAAATTTTCCATAAAAGCAAGTGAAATGAATGATCATACAACTGTTGCAGAAAGAAAGGTTTTTAGTCTTCTCTTAGCAGATATAAACCTCTGTAGAGCATGTGTTATGTTTCAATGGCTCCAGCACCTTGTATTTGGAGGGATTATTTCAGGGGAAAAATCCCTTTAGAAAGGTTTTCTGATGTCAGGGATCATTGCCCAGTTAACTTGCTAGTGATGAATGCTTGTAACATACCCAGGAATTCCATTCTAATCCAAGTAGGAGAATTAGAATTTTAGCCTTACAAAAAAGAAGAAATTTTACTTTTGTTATCATTTTTAGCTGGCATGTTTGTGGGTGATTTTAGCAGAACAAAAATTTGGTCTAATGCAGAAGTCTAAATTGCAAGGATCAGGTACTAAATACTGAGATGTACCTTTGGATATGGTAAATATACCAACAATTAAAATAACGCTGAATATGAAAGAAAATATAATTGGGTTTACATTATTTATTATTTTGAATTGCAAATGATGAGGCTGAAGAATCTGCATTAGTAAGTCTGGGTCTAACCAGGTAACAAAATAAGGGAGAAAAAGTTCTGAAAAAGGGATGTAGAGGAAGACAAAAAGTCCACATGTAACCAAGAGCTAACTGCAACACAATTAAATCTCTTTCAAATAATAACATCCCTATTGGGGAAAAATTAACCCTTCCCAGGATGCATGGTTTGTCTCCATTATCCATTCATGTCAGTGTTATCTTGATTTGCACTAGTAACAGCAAAAATGCAGTGTTTTAGGACACTGAAATAGTTGTTGGCATGGTTAAGACATGGATTTACTTAACAGAGAATCAAGTGCTGTAGAAGTTTAGTTTCGTTGTCCTGTTTTACTTTTGGAGGTTCATTCTATTTTAGTGATGTTTGAAAAGTTGCTTGAAAGTGACTTATGTTGTAAATTCACTCTTAAATCATTGGTCAAATTGTGTCCCTTCTTTGAGATGCACAATCCTGTTTGCCTATTTGCCTCCCATCTAAACTGCAGTAAGAAAAACTCCACTGACTCACTGGTGGTGCTTCATGATGTATCAAAATCTTACCTGAGATATTGAAGACTGACAAAAATAAATAAGAGATTGGGAGCCAGGTAAAGTACACACCACTTGGCCTTCTAAAGAAACCTTTAGAAAATATGGATTTGATTGACTAAATGTCATCAGCTAGAAGGAATCTCATGTCTTTGTTTCCACTGTTGATGTCTTTCTACTTAATTGGCTCTTACTGTTTTTACTGTTTAGGTGTAACATTGGAAAATATGCCCATTTTTTGCCTGGTACCCTACTTTTTGAATTTTGGTTGCACATTGAGTAGACTTTTTCAATAAGTTGTCCATAAGAACATTCAGCTTTCCTATCTAAGTGATTACAGCACATTTTGCTTGGGACATAACAAAGTGTAAAAGTTAATCACATTATTGCTTCCTATATGAAATTATTGCTTTGCAGATAGGTTTTCTGGCATCTACAAACTTCAGCCAGAACAGTTATATGGTTTTTGACTCCTAGGCAGCATCTAGTTCATGAAAAATATTAGCTTTTATCTGAAATTGAATCATGAAAGAATCATTTGCTGCTATTACACTTTCAGTCCTGAAAACTATAACAGCGTGGAGTTGAGAGAAGTGGGAAACAGCACTGATACTATTTTTCCTTTGACTATATTCTCAGTACTTTTGTTTCTTAATATCTCCTTGCAAGAATGGAGGAAAAAAACCCTCAGAGCTAGACCCTCAACCAATGCTATCTGAATTGCTCCTTCCTTTTGAGCAGGCTTACTCTATTTGGCCATAAAGATCTTTGGTTTTGTCTTGTTTTCTTCTCATTGTATTATCCAGTTTCTGATTTCTCTGAAATGCTGACTCTTTTCCACTCTATTAAGTTTAATAAAGTGATGCTTAAAGAAAGGCTGCCATCAGACCATGTTGGTTATAAAGAGGATCTCTTTATATCCCCTAATATCCTCTACCACGGGGTAAAAGTCCAGCTGCTTTTGTCGAGCCATAGTCTGTGCCAGTCCACTCTCCTGCCCTCAGAAAAAGCAGTGCAGCAATGACAATAGTCAACCATCTCTTCAGAGTGAGTGATGGAGTCTGTGAGTGCCTGTTCTGGTCAGTGAACTGAAAATGTCTCTGAGGAGAATCTCAGCCCTGATCTTGTCCCTGGTTTTCTGCAGGCATCTAATCACTGTGAGCTCGGATATCCCCCTGAATCTAGCTGCCTATTGTACTGCTGCCATTAAACCCCACAGTTTTCTGCAACAAATGCACAGAAGAGGTGCAATCAGTAAACCCCTTCACTCCAGCTGGCTGAATTGCTATTTGCTCTTAGGTTGATAGGTTTTGGGCACAAATCTAAAGTCAGGTTGATTTCAGTGTCCAAGATGCTTTCAAGATGCTTTCCTCCCTCATTCTCTGATGCTTTCACGTACTTGAAACATGTATCTGGGTATTTCACACAGCTTAGGCAGTTATTCTAAAAAACTTCCATTCAATGCCTAAACTTAGTGATTCTTAATTTCCTCTACCTTTAAATAATTTTCACATTGGCAGTTAAAAATTCCTCTAACAATAAATGTACTATTTATTACTCTAGAGGAGTCTTTTCTTTGCCCAGGATTTTCAGAATCAGGTTTGAAACAGAAGCACAGGGTTGGTGGCTGCAATCATATGGTTGAAATAGCCCTGAGGCCACAGACAGAAGAGGAATTTTCAAGCTGCTTCACCAGTTTTCTTCTCAGTTTGTCTGTATTTTACAGTTGTTAACGCTTTTCGTTTTATCTAAGGGGTTTCATTAGAACAAATCTTTAGTTCTGCCTATGATGAGAATGCTAAATTTCCTCTGTTTCTGATCCAATTCCTTTATCAAATACTGTGATACTTCAAAAGGATATTTTATGAAGTTTTTCTGTTGGTTATATGTTTTCAGCCAAATGGTGTAAGGAAATATTGCCTATAGGGTCAGATTGCTTGTGTCCATAACTGGGGGGAAAAAAAAAATCACAGTGTTGATATCCCACTGTTCAGTTCATTAGCAGGCAATCTTAATAGTTCATTGTTGAATGCACTTTTATCTTCTAGTTTTTGGACATTATTGTGTATGACAGTCATACTCTGCTTCCTGTTTTTGGTAAATGTCAGAGCATAACAGTGGAAAAAAGTTGAGGATTCTTTGGTCCTGCTAGGAGATTTCTCAAGTCTTTACTTTCTAAAGATTTGTGGATAATTGACAGTCTTTGAAACTGAAGCTCTGCAAATTGCAATCTAGAAGCTTGTATTTCAAAAGTGTAAAGTAGAACTCAACAAGCTTTAGCAGAGTAAAAAGCTAGTGATTGAACCACCAATGTGTCCTGGAATCTGTAAAAAATATGATATCTTGGTAAAGAGGAGTCTGACTTAATAATACATTTAGGATCCTTGAACTGAAATTCATTTAAGAATCAAGGAGCTGAAGTGGGCAGACTGATTCTATTTTCATATTACCACCTGATATTTTGCATGATTAATCTGAGGATGTTTGAAAAGTGAGACTTTCTAGAAGTATCTATTTAGAGTATTTAAGTAACTCTGAAAACCACTAAGAATTTTTGTAAAAGTATATTGGGGTGTTTCACGTTGTTTAAAAACAGTTGTTACAATAAACCAAATGCTGCAGAGCACAGAATGCAAACACAAAGGGTGCATGTATTAGAGTTGGGTTTTGTTGTAGACAGTCCTGCCTGTCTGTTGGTGTTGTATCTGTTGTTGATTGCTGGCTGACAGGGCAAGACTTCATCCAAAACCTGCTTATTGAGTTGCATTGAATTTCTCTTCTGACCTGCTGAATAGCCGAGTCACACGGCAGTGATATTTAATGTGCTGCCTTCAGCCTATCCCATTAGGCTGAAGATTTACACTTAATCCAAGCCTCAGATGGTTGAGAGGATTTTGAAAAATATAACTCTACAGTCCTTATCTTTGCCTGGTTTTGTTCTTTACATTTTCCCTTGGTTTCTGGTAATCATTCTTTGCACACTGTTTGCAGCTTTCTCTGCTGCCGAGCAGTGAGGATTCATTCTCCCGGAGCCCACCGGAGCAGCAGGCACAGACAGACACTTTGCAGCTCTGCAAAAATGCAGAGTGAAATACTGTGCTCCTTCAAAACGAAAAAATTGGTAGAATTAAAATAAAATAAGATATCAAGCTGATACAGTAGGGAGAGTGATGCAATTGTAAAGTTTCCAGAAATGGAGAACAAAAAACCTTGTTTAAAGCAGGCTTTTCCAGGGACTACAGAAGCATCGATTTGCATGTGAGTGTGTATCTCTTATTCATAAAATCTCTTATTCATGAAATCTGCCAGGCCATCACAGAACTTCAGATTTGGTCTTCCCTACCCCACTTGTTCAAGCAATTGGGAGAGTGAACAGGACAGACCATAAAGATGCTGCTGCTGCCCATCTTTCATCATGTTTGTCATCAAAAATCTTCACAGTAAATGTGTGAAACTATCTCCTGTTTCCTGGACATGTTCCTCATTAAATGTAGTACCTCCCTTCATGTTCCTAAGATAAATTATTATTTAGTGTGACCTATGTCTTCCATCTTTGCATCAATTCCTTCTTCAGAGATGCTCCTGTGGCTACTTAATAGCTAGGAGAGAAAATCTCAACTAGAGAGTACTAAAAAATTTCATTTCAGTTATTCTGTTTTGGTTCAGTCTTCCACTAAACCACCCCTTTCTCCATCAAGCCATTGGGTAGAGGTGAAATTTAATATCTGATATGAGAACAAGCATTGGTAATCTTATGACAGCACATGAGATTAGGAACAATGAAGAGATTAATTTGATGAGGTTTGTTTATATCTTCTCTTTAAAACCTTTTCTGGGAAATTCTAAAGATTTTTTTGTAATCTGTGATTAAATTCCAATATATGTCCCACTGGGTTCCTACCTAGTATTTTCTGTTTACTTAAATAACGTGTTTTACGTAGGAACTGCCTTTTCATTTTTCTTCAACCTAAAATATTTCTGTTGAGTTGTCACTGTAGAGTGAAAACTTACTTTAATAACATTGATGCTACTTTGCCAGCATAGACTGCTTTAAAATTTGCCTTTAGAAATGTTTTACTTTATTATGAAGAAATTGTGAATGCTGTGCCAATGACCTTCTGTGTCCCTGCAGGCTGGAAGCAGGAGCTCAGCAGCACCAGAGTGGCTGAGCTGCACCCAATTTTGGGTGTGCAACTGTGGAAGTGTTTTCACACTGCTCTGGAATCTCTCCACTTCTGGATCACCCAGTAACATCTTGCTTCTTGCTCAGCTGTGTGCAGAGGTTGGTAGGCGTCCACACCTTCTAAAATAAAGGTGAAAACCCTGTGAGGATAAGGTGAGAAAAACAGGTAATCAAATAGAAGAGGAGAAAATAAGAAGATTTTTTTCCCCCTGATGAGTTATGTCTCAGAAAGATATTTGAGTGGTCAGTGAAAAAAAAAGAAAAATAATTTTGTGAAATTCCATTGCTCTTGAAGGTGATCAAATTTATGTAGAAAATAATTAATGATGAGAGCTGCATTATACCTTAAGACAACCAACCTCTCTTGAAAGACCATATTTAGTTACAAATAATTCTAAAATATGGATCTGGTGGTATGTTAAATTTGATTTTTTTTTTCACTTATTTCTTTGATGTGAAATAAGAGAAAAAAAAATAAAATAACAACACCTTCCCCCCATCCCCAGTTACTTTTGATTGCTGCTTTCAGTGAGAAAAAGCTGTGGCCAGTGACATGAAGTGAATGTTCTAAGTCCAGTGAAACAGGCAACAGGATGTGACATTAATTAAATTCATGAATTTTTAAAGAATGAGTTGATTCAGACATCAATTTGCAGAATGACATAGCAAAAGAGTCCAGGAGCTCTTCCCTGAAGGGGAGCACAAACACTCAGCGGAGACTTTGCCTGCCAGGGGCAGGGAGGAGGGAGGGCGAGGTGGGGTAATGGATGCTAAATGAAGTGTGACTTTCATGTGCTCCTGGCCTCTGGTCCTTCAGCCTTTGAATGCAAGATGGTTTTTTCCATGACAAATGTTAGAAAGTTGTTTATTGCCCAGGGTGGCTTTGGTGCCAAAAGGCTTGCAAATGAAAGATGGCAAAGCAAACATGAAAGAGAGCATGAAACCATTAAAGGAATGTCAGTTGATATATACAAGTACAGAAATAAAAACAAAATAATGTTAATACCTTCTTCATTATTTTTCCTGGAAGTAGACCCTTACTCTTCTGTCCTTTCTTTAATATCCTTTAATTAAATGTGTTTAAATAAATAAAAAAGCCCTAAGCATATGTTATGACTGATGATATTACCCTAATGCATTTCTCCAATGGCAATCGCAGCTGAATTGTTAGTACATTTTCAATGAGACCACAGCTCTCATTCACCAGTTCTTGTGAAAAGGGGTTGCACTGATTCATCATATTGATTAAATGATTTTACAGCATTTTATAGGTTATAATAGTGTGTGTATCTGTGCTTGTGTGAAGGGTGAATACTCTTTGTTTAGTTAAAAAAAAAAGAAAGAAAAAAGTATTTTGGAAAGTAATACTTTGTGTGACATTTTTCTAATATATAAATAAATATATAATGAAATGCATAGCAGAGTTTTCATGTATATCAAGGTCAACACTAATATTGATATTTTAAATTATTTTGTCTCTCTCTGCTTAATTTTGTTTTTCTTGGCTTATGATTCTATAAAATAAGGTTGCTTAGCTTTGAGGAAAAAAAATTAGTAGTCTCCCCATTGAGACAAAATGGACCCAATCTTATCTTTTTGCACCCAGCCTCAGAATTCTGAAGATAAAAAAATATTAGCTACATATAATATTTATTGTATAAGAGAAACAACACATACTAAGTTTTATAAGCTCTCCACTTCCTATACTTAAATGCTCTATAATGCTCAGGGTGAAAAACTTTTGTACAAAACTGTAACAAATGATATATTTGTATTATATGGAAAAAAAAAAAAAAGGAGAAGGAGAGATTTGAACTACTACTGAATACTTATTGAAACTCTAACAATTTTCCTGGGAGTCTATTAGCACTAGCATGCTCCACAACAGGACATTTTATGTCTTTATTATAGATTCTCATTTACTGGAATGCAGAGTCAGAATGCAGCTGGTTTGTTCCATATTTAGCAGTTTAACTATTTATTAACTGTCACAGCTCTCACCCTGTCCAAGTATGTAACACTGAGAGCACTCAATAACACACTGAGAAATCTGCATTACTGAGCATAAGGATCATTAACACAGCACAAGTTTAACTAATAAAGTTGAAAACAACTAATAAATCTACCTGGTTTTATTGTCAATTAAAATCTACATACATGCTATGACATTCATTAAAAATTAAGTGGATAGATACAATCAGAGATAATCACACATGCCACTTATCCCCAAGAACATGACATGCTGTTAATTCATAGGAACTGAAAGCCTAATTACTTCTAGCACTGTAATTTATGGGCTTTGTATGTACTGCTTCATCACAGAAATTAATGTGAAACAAAATTTCCTCTAATTTATTGGCACTTCTGAAATAAAGGAATACTAGTTAAGATGCAGAATTCTGCATATGTGTGCTGTTGGAAATCTCAGTATTAATTTCTGCAATCTTTCATAAGCATATTTCAGCATAGTGTTTAAATATACTGTAATTATTTCATTACCTAATTGCCTAATATGTTATTAACCATGTAGTAAAATTAATTTTTCATTGGTGAATGTGTTCACTGACTGTACATTCTGTGTTTGAGATATGGAATATTTAATGGTGTTAAATCATCCTGTTGCGAGTTAAATACTTTATAAAACAAAAATCCAAGGCTCCATTAATATTCAAATACTATTTTTCTGCACTTATGATGTTATTGAGATCTCTTTACTACCTGTTAAGTACAGTAAAGGCAGGAATGCTCCATGTCTAACTTACTCATTTTCTCATATTCCTGTAAATTCAGCAACATTGGCCAAGTTAATCTGATGGCAGCATGACTGAAAAAATTCTGTTTTCTTGATACTAAGGACATGCAATAGAATTCAGGTTAACTTGCTGGAGTGAGTGCACTCTAAAATTATGTGTTTGTTGTTTTTTTTTTTTTAATTTATTCTCAGCTTACTGTAGATTTTTTAATATATTTTTATATATTGAGCCAAATATTTTCCAGCCCTTTGAAGTTTTGTTTCTGGAATAAGTGGACAATTTTCTAGAGACATGACTGTCTTCCCTGGTAACTATAAGGAGCAAAGAGTCTTGACATTGTGCAGTGTAGCAGGAATTGCGTGGGCATTTTAATATCTGTTGCAACAAAACTTTAAATCAATGGTAGTGTTTGGGCAAGACTGCTCAGGCTTCTTTTCTGAATAACTTGGGAAATGTTCCTCTTGTCCTTTCTCCTACTGTCTCTGGCCTACAGTGCTGTAATTCAGAAAATAAGTGTTGATGTATTTGTGTTTTACAGTACTCTTGGAGATCCTGCACTTTACAGCTCACAAAACTGACAGTTGGAAATAAAACACCTTGTTGAAATGAAAAATTAAATGGGTTGATTTTATATTGTAAAGTTTACTGCTTCCCATATTCAAGCTAGGCCAGATGTGTCTGTGCTAGGATACAGATAGAGTTGCTTCCCTCCCCTTTCCAGCTGCACTATCTAATCTGCTTTCTGTCTTTATTTACTGTTCCTACACTCCAGAAAGCACAAAGTTTGCAGTCACTTTTATAGTTTAATCCATTTTTCAGAGAGAAAGAATTGAAGATGTATGTACTTAATTGCTGAATAACTGCTAAAGGTGGGTTGGCTGATTTTATACAAATAAAGGACCCTGACAATCAGTGGAGGTTTTTCAAAGACCTGTCACACACATTTTGTAAGGGGTTGATGAGTCCTTGTAGTTGAATATTACAGGACAGTGGTGCAGGATGTTTGATATTGTTGTGTCATTTTCTTGAGTCATTTTAGAGCCATGGAAGCAGTTTAGAGTAGCATTTACAGAAAAATGATTGACTTTTTCTACACCTTAAGTCACTTTTCTCCCAAAAGAGATAGAGCTGGGGACAGCAGCTCATTCTCACATACTGCTAAAACCAAACTGAGTATTAAAGGTGGAAAAAAGCTGTCTATAGGCTTAGGGGAGGTGCAGAGGTTTGAATTTTCTTTGTTTCTTTATTGTTTTTTAAGATTGTAAATAAAAAATTCAGTTTGTATTAGCAGAATAATTCACTAAAAAGGAAGTTTTTGGGATTGCAGAAATGCAATCCCTTCCTGGTTTTGTTTAAGTTGTAAAAATTAGTTATGTTTATATCCCTCAGTAAACCTGAGAACTTGTCTAAGAATATGCTCTAATTCAGTTGACAGTTTCAAAGATAATGGAGTAGACAATAAAAAGGGAGATGTTTCCTCAGGCATATTTAAAAATTGTCTTTGATCTATTGCATTTTATCATTGGAAAAAATAAGCTGGAAGATACTGCTGTGAGTAGAATTAACTTTATTCAGTTTTAACAAATATTGATTTAAAATGTAAAAGGTCTGACATTACCCTCTAGAAAAAATCATCAAAAGGATTTACACTAAAAGCTCCTAAACAGTTAGGGTGGAAACATTTTTAAGAAGCAATGTTCTAATTCTAGGAAGAAGAAGGATGAAATACCTGTGCAGAGACCTGCTGATGACTTGAGTTTCTAAAATATTATATTTAGAATTTGAGCAAAGATGTTATTCAGTTATGAGGGGAGGAGGGTAAAAAGAATGAAACAAAATAGGCTGTTCTGGAAAAGTTTCCAGTATATATGCTATAGTTTTAATGATCTTTGAAAAATATTTACCAAAATTTGCTGCTTTAAATTTCACTATAATTAGTTTTACTCCAGTATTTCTGTGAAAGGAACCACATAATAGGCTATTAACTAAGACATTTAACACCAAATTACTTTTTCATGGCTCCTTGCTTCCATTAGAGGAAAAAAAAAGTGATTTCTTTGGCTTATCTTCTCTGGATTCAAAATGGATAAACTGTATTGATAATTTTTCTTAGTTTGTAGTGGTGGGTTATCAACGATTGTGTGGTCATTAGCCATTGTGACTACAGTGGTAATGCTAAACTTGAGATCCTTCTATTTTGTTCCTAGAATACCTTTATTACACAATCCAGTTTTAGAATAGACTTATTTTGTCCAAACAGCGAACATTTTAGCCAGAGAGCAGAAAGTTTTTTGAAATTATTATATCACTCCTTCACACCGCTTGAATGTTTCAGTAAGTCAGATTCAGGCTTCCTGTGTTGGCACTACATTCCATTTGCTGCTATCTCTGAAAAATGATGTTGTTTATGAATGGAATTTCTTGGTGAAAGCAGACTCAGCACTTTCAGCTAAGACCACAATCTGACCAAAGAGCATTTTATTTCCACTGTAGCTCAAGCTAATTCAAGACACTGCAATGTTGGAAATGAGCATATCTGTAAAAACGAGTATGTCTCTAAAAATTCAACACATTTGTGTGAAAAATCTTTAAAATGGGATTTTCTAATCTTGCAGCCTCAATCAGAGATTTGACAGCAGTAAAACTCTTCCAGCTACTCCAAAAGATGCTAAATTGCAGGTAGAACCTGCTGCTATTGTTAGATGAAAGGAATGACATTAATTTGATAAATACGTGTTTTAAGATATAGAGAAGGAAAAAACTTTCTTGGAGCCAAAACAAAAGCAAAATTTTTATCGTATTATGACTGAAAATCTGAAAAAAGCAGTTGCTCTGAAGAGGAGAAGATATTCACCAGAATTTCTGCACTTCACTCCCTGCATTAAGACCCTGGAACATTATTCCTTCTTGTCCTACATTCCAGGCTGGCTGGACTCAGAAGTTAAAAATCACACCATGAAGATCTATTTCACCAGCATCTCTGTCCCCTCATTATGGTAAGGTATCTAGATTTTTTCTTTCCTTGAAAAGAAAAAAAGTGCAGCATATTATTTCTGTATTGCAAACTGCTGGATTTTCTCTTCTGCTGTCAAAGCCTGTCCCAGGCCCTCTGATTGTACCCTGGGACAAAATTTAATCTTCATAGTCCCTAGTTTAATTTAGCAGAGTGCCAAACATTCCCTCCTGTTTTCACAGCTCTCTTCTAACATTTTCCTGTCTCAGAGCTCCGAGTGGAACTCAGCTGATGAGATCCATACCTCTGTATGGAGCTGTGTGACAAAGCTCTGGGTCTACAAGTACTACCCAAGTAAGAGTAATTTGTTTACATTTACTTTGAATATCACTCTCCCTTGACAAGAATACTAAGCAGGTTAAATTATTGTGGGTTTATGTACAAAACCACTGATTATATGCTAATTTCTGTCCCTTTGCTGAAAGTCAGTATCTTCAAAGCTGAGATTGAAAAGAAAAAGATTCTCAACAAGTAATGAGAATTCTCTACCCCTTCCTGCAGTGCTCCCCTTATTCTACATTATTTATCTTCTTTTCTTTCTAGAATACTAATCTACACAGCTAATATTTTTTTCTGATGTAAGCTTCTGAAAATGTTTTTAAGAATTTATAGCAGACTTTAAACTGTAACCTAGAGGACTTTATTTTCTCTTAATTGTCATTGATAATTGCATATATGGGGATCAGTATCAGGTCTAGCTACAGCTGTAGATGTATAAAGAGGTATAATTTAAAGGAGTCATATGATTAGAACCATTTAACTGAGGATACGGTTTCTGAAATATTTGTAGGGTGAAACTCACTTATGTGTCAGCAGATTTTCATATGCATTCTTCTAATAATCATGAATTGGTAAATATCTTAACTCTCTGTCTCAAAAAGATCATGAAATTTTGATCTTGATCAAAATTAAACAAAGAGCAATGAATGAGGAGCAGAATCAGAAATAGATTTTTCACCTTGAAGGAATGATGGCATAAGCTTGAATCTCTGTTAAGAAGCTGCACATACACTTTGCTGATTACCAGCAGCAGCATGGCTCTATCATATGCAAATACAGGAGATTTTGCTTGATAAGAGTTTGACTTGATTAGGATGCAGGAAAACCCAGCAGCAATGCAGGAGTCATCAGCACAAGTTACAGCTGGAATGAAAAATGAGGAGAGGGCATAATACAAGGTTGTTCACCCCTGCCAAGGGCCTCTGCACTCGGATTGGCTATGGAGCAGTGCAAATCGTGGAGAATGCTGTGCATAGAGCCAGTCAGGAGACAAGCTCCACACTGATGGAGAGTTTTACAGCTTATTACTGCCCCAGTCTCAATGGCATTGGGATTTGCCATTTGTTAGCTGGGGGCTGCTAAAACAAGGCTCTGTCTTTGGAACAATTGTCCAATGGAGCAAGGTAAAAATGTAGATTGACGTTAAAGAGTTTTTCAAGGAAAGTATTCCAGAACTGAGATATTTGCTTAGATGAATTATTTACCTTGATTTGCATATTGGACCTTATCCAAAATTTCACTTCCATACCTTGTAAGACCTAAACCTCCATGAAGTCCCTTCTAACCTCAGTTCGACTGGGAAAAGCTGTGAGGCTAAACTCAAGGACTTTAAACAATGTTGACATAAGAAAACAAAACAAAAAAAACCTCAAAACCCCAAACAACAACAACAAAACTCAAAACCAAACAAAAGAAAAAAAAGTCACCTCAGAAACACAGCATTGGCCTGACCTGAAACATCAATGTTGATGCACTTTGATTAAAGAACACAAAAGAAGAATCCACCAAAAGGATTCCAGAAGAAAGGTGTTGCATGTGGAATAGCGATATGTAATTTGCAAGTAAGAACCTCAAATAAGTTCAAATATGTTTTTATGTTCAACAGAAATGCAGAGATGAGAAAAGAATTTGCCCCATTGGGCAATATTGATGAGCTAGAAGGTTATTAAAAAGGTTAGGGCATTGATCCAAATCAAGTCTGGAGACAGAATTTATAATGTGTCCTGTCTTAATTTTTCTTTAAAGTGTCTTTTCTTTGTAGTTCGCAGTGTCTGATTTAAAATGCAAACAAGAATCTGTTTCAAGGGGTAAATCTCCTGATTGCCTGGTATTGCCCACACAGAACAGGCATGCCCATTCTCAGGTGACCATCATTTATTTTTTGCAAAGATGTAGTGTGAAAATAATAAAAAGTGAACCACCTAAAAAGCCCCGAAGTATTAGCATTTACATCTAGCCTTGTGGCTGAGGAATGATCACATGAACATGAGAGTCATGCATTTGCCTGAGTGGAGGTGAAGGAATGTCTATGAATAATGATATTTTTACAGTAAGAAGGGAAAATAAATAATTTGCAGACAATAAGTAGTCCATTATAAAAATGACTCCAGGGAAGCAGGACTAATGTGGCTGCTGAGAAGTACCAAGCTCTACAAACTTCACTTTCATCGTTCTCTGTTTCCAAAGAATACACAGGGCACTGAATTTTGGTAACATTTTGCTTTTTAATCTAATAACTACTGCTTCTTTACAATAAAAGTAAAAATCAATAAAATGCAAAAACTCAAACAAACATTTAAAAAATAATTCTTTCTTAGTTCCAATGCAAGATTGGACTTGTTAGGGTAAATGACAGCATTTCAGGAAATGTTGATTTTGTTTCACATCATTATGAGATTTATCCTAGTTAAAATTCAAAATAATCTGCTAATAGCCCCTAATAATCCTGTTATTTTCCACCACAAATTAGCACAGAGCTTGAATTTAAAGGAAATGTTTCTGCAACAGCTCAGCAGGAAACAGTAACAGCCTACCTTAGAGTTCCAGGCTTGCAGAGAGTAAAGCACTGACTACACAGTCTGTTCCTGTTTCAAATGTGTTCTTGGGGAATTATTTAGAAAGTACATTCAATGTCCAATAATGAAAAAAAATTACAACTCAAAAGCTCATATCATAGTTTGAAGCCACGTTAAATTCTTGGGTTTTGTTCTCTTACCAAGGCAAAGCACTCTTGTATTTTTGCCAGTAAAGCCAGAGTAACAGATTCTTTAGCATTTTTTGAAATTGTAACCAGTACAAACTATTGCTCTGTGATGTGTGAATTCTGCTGATATTAAGCCTGAAATCAGGGCTCATCAGTGGGAATCATTACATCAGCTCAACTGGGACCAGGAGCCCTGAGAGCATCCTTGGGTCTAGCAAAACACAATGAAACACATATATATACCTAAAGAGCCTTAGAAATGTTTCTGGAGTTCCTTTAATAAGGGTCAGTCTCTTCAGTGTTAATGATGAGTATAGAAAACTAGGAGAAGTTATTTTTTTGTGCTGCATGCTTTTTTCCATCTAGTTTTATATTAATGCCTGTGATAGTAACCAAATAAGACATGGCAGAGGCAATCTGTGTTTTCCTTCAGTAAATTCTGTAATGGTGGCATGTTTTTCAGTGCCTTTAAATGAAACTGCTGTTTCAAAATAATATTTTTTGCATGTAATATTGTTACTTACAAGGTTAGAACAAAAACCAAAAACCCCAAAACCAGCCAAACTAGCCAACCAAACAAAACCAGATAAAGAAAACCCTGGCAGTGGGGTTACAAATAGATACCAAATCTACTACTTTTCCAACATATAAGTAGTGCAAATAGACTGATAACATAAAGTGTTGCTCCCAGAAATTCTTGTTAAGAGCAAGGAAATATGTTACACTGACAGTGAACATGTCTATAACCTCTGCAGACTCAGAGTTAAGGCACAAGGATCACCTCACTCTTGTTCCACTCACATTCTAATATTGAGAAGCTAATGAATAATCTGCCCTTTCAAAGAGCTTCAGACAGACAAGTTTTGATAGCAGACTGCATTGGAAATATCTTCCTTGCTTATATTAAATAGGATCTAATTGATGATTGCATTCTTACATTGAATGTTAGTGTCAAAAGTGACAGCGTTCCTTATTTCAAGCAGTCCATCAATGGTGTCCCTCTGCTAGATAAAACAATATATATATTTGAAATTTGTATTGTTTTTCATTCAGTTTTAAATTGAACCAATTTTAGTTTTTGTTCTCCTTCTTTTGGATGTTTGTAAGTACTTTGCCTGTTGGTACTACAGGAGTGGGAAATGCAACACAAAGGGCTTTTTTGTTGTGCTGGCTTCTGCCTGTCCAAGCAGTCTGCCTTTAGCATGAAAATGGCTCCAGTTTCCTTGGCAATATTCTTTAGAGAATATTTCCTTTCCCTCAGGAACAGGAGAGCACTGAAACACATTTTTAGCCAACTCACATTTTGCAGATGGGACATTTACCTACAATTAATAGGGTCGGGATTTGACCTGCAGGGGAGGAGAGAAAAAGGACTGTGTAGCTGGATGGGTTCTGCAGTGGGGTTGCTCTGTTTCTGGAAACACTGTGTGCGTAGCTGTGCCTTGCAAAGCCTTGCAGCACTGCCAGGTATCTCAGGGAAGCACAAATCCCTCCTTCCATCCTTCTGGAGGGAGTGAGGAGAGGCCCACGGTCAGATGTTCCCACTCCCACGCCTGCCCCGGTTGGGGCTGTTCTGGAGGTGCCTTGTTGAGCAAAGATGAAGATCCTGCTTCTCCCATTGACCCCAAATGGACACAATGAGAAATTCTGGCTCAGTCTGTGCTGTTTCTGAACAGTTCAAAGGTGAAAATGTCAGTGCTGCGGTTTGAAGCACATTGTAAAGGAACAATTGCTTCAAAATAAGTGGAAGGGACTACACAGCTGATTTCTCACACTTCCTTCACTTGTAGCCTATAGTGGGCAAAATGTACTTTAATTTTAGGGATGACGTGCAACCTTAATACAGAATCAGAGTGCTGGGAAGTATTTTTGGCAAGTGCTGCACTGTATCAGTTTCACACATGCACATGCTTTGTTGCAGTGTTAGCAGAATAAATCTGGATCTTGCCTGGGATAATCAATCTGTTTAACTCTTCATCAGCTATGGTTGTTAAATTATGGGTTATTGCTAGTTTTATATGCCTATTGTCTCATGATATTTACAGATTTGACACCATGTGTGCTGGATGCTTGTACTTCGCTTTTCTCTTTGAGACATCAAAAGAATTTAATGTAATAGTAATTTTTGGCTTTGGACAAGGAATTAATTTCTTAAATTGTGCATTAAACAAAAATCATGGTGCTATTCTTTCTTATAACCCAGACACCTGATCTCTTTCCTCAAACCTGCACTAATTGCATGGTAACTATACTTAAAAATTAGTAATAAAGCCTTTGGCAAATTCTCTTCAATAAAATAAAGAAAGGTCCACATTTTGCCACCTATCATTTATGCAGAAAGCAAAAACCATATGGCAGTAGAAAAAAAAATTCCAGGATATAAAACCAAATGAAATATGTTTACTGTATTTAACTATCCATGATTCAGCAATGGTTTGCATTGGCTTTGGTCTGGGCCTGACAGGGGAAAACATTACATATTGAAATAGAAATTGTAATTATTATTACCATGATAGATATTAATCTATTTTCAGGTCTTGTAGATAGTGAATCGTATTTGACTTTTTTTGAATGTAGATAATTGTACTATTTATATGTTAATATAATTTTCATTGTATTTTTTTAATACAGACTTGGTCCATGACAATATGAAGGAAATTTTGAATATCAAAACATTGGTTAAGGAAAGAAAAAACCTTAGAAAAGGTAAAATTACGACATTGTTGTTGTTTAGACTGGGACAATTGTTATTTTATTTACTATTGTTTATTAGTTGAGACTTGTCCAGTTGGGCTTTTTTTTGCCTTTGTTCAGTTGACTACAGGAGTTCTGTATCATTTGAATTACAATTACATGGTTATAATAATTGGAAGCATATATTAGGTATGGGAACTACATACATTTAGAGGAAGAAGAAAACAAAAGTAACTTTACAAGATGCAAATGAGAGGAATTCTTTAAATTTCCTATAATGCAATTTTTTTCCCCCATTCCTCTAATAGTGCAGGAAAAATAAATAAATAAGGTGTACTAGAGAACAATTAAAGTGTAATTATTTGCTGGATCATATGTCAGAAAACATACAAATATGCTTTCTAATTTTTGGTCAGATTTTTCTAGCACTTAAGCCAAAATGAGTGTTTCCATGTTCTTCAGTGGAAACTAGAACAAGCCAGGAATTTTAGGTTTATTAACCACTTTCAGGAAAAAAAAAAAAATAAAAAAAGCATTGAGGATGAGGCATCAGGTACCATCTGTGCTATTCAGCACAGAGAAGTAATATAAGATAAAGATTCAGGGATGAGAACATTTTAATCTATGTAGTTAGTATAAACACTATTGGAAGCATGCAGTCAAGTAGTTCACAGCTTGAAAATGGCAAACCAAAAGCTGCAGCTTTAAAATTCCCCCATTTTTCTACCTGTTTTGTGTGCCTACATAGTAATGGCATCCCTATTTATGTGATGACTTAGAATTTCCCCAAACAAGACACCTGGTGTGATCAGTATTCTATTATGGAACTAAGATATAAAGATGGATGAGAGATCTGAGGTTGTACCAGGACCTCAGAGATCCTGATAGATTTTCATTTTAGCTGAAAAGATGGACTTTGTAATCTCCAAACCTTAATTCTGAAAGTATATTTTATATTAGTAACTACCTTATTGTTCAAAAGCACATATAAAAAAGGTGCTTCAAAATTAAAAATATGATTATTTTCAATAGAGTTTACATATTTGTGAGCTGTCAGTCAGATGTTACAGAATTTGAAGGACTGGATTATTTTTTACAATATTTCTATTTATTCTTACTATATACATGTAATAGTCATAATAGATTTCTGTGCCAATGTTAATAGGTTTATTTGAGTGACAGAGAGAAGCATCCAAGATAAGAAACCTTGATGTTTTTGGTGTCATACAAAAATTTAAAAATTAAGCCCTTGAAGTTGATAAATGAAATCACACCCCCCAAAAACCCAGCTATCATTCCCAAATGATTGCTTTTCATTTAAAGGAAAATAAGAAAAAGAAACTGTATTTAAATTAATTCACTTCAATACTATTTTTCTCCTATGGAAAGAGTTTGATACAAAAAGTCTGTTGAAAAGGGATTGTTTTGGTGTGAATGATGTTTCAGATTTTCAAACATCGTTATGAAGTGGTTTTTGAAAGTAGGACTGCAAATTAGCACAGCCTCTAAGTAATCAACATTTTCTTGCTTGGAAATGAACGTAGAATCACAAGTGAAGTACAGTGAGCTTCTGACTTGTGTGACTAGAATTGTTTTTGACACTTTTCTTAGGGAACCAGTTCCCCCATTTTATTATTTGAAAGAACTATAAATAGTTTTCTTGGAAAAAAATGCTTGTTTTGGCATTATTTGTGACTTAGAATTTAGCTGAAAGCAGAGATGTATTTTGTCCTAAACATATCTTGGCAAAGAACTTATAATTTTCAAGATTTTTGATAGTTCATGGAAGAGATCTCTTAAATAGATGTTAATTTTCATAGTATAATATTGATTAAAAAGCACACAACACAACTGAGGTTACTATGTTAGCTAAAGCAGCAGTCATAGAAACATTCATTTGAGATGGGCTGTGTGATATAGAAGAAGGACTGTTCATTGGTCAGTGCACATAACCAGCCACGACAATTTATGCTGTTTTTATTGACTGTTTTATGACAGCAACGTGAAAATATCCAAAGAGGTAGTTGTGAGGTAATTAAAGGTAGGAATAGCTTTGCCATGGAAATTACATCATAGCATAGTTGAGTAGCAGAAAGACTGATTATTTTGTGACTTGATTTGATAGTCTATTCCTGATCTTATTTATTTTTTAATCCATTTTTTCTGAGACAGTTATCAAAGAGAGAAAATTGTACTCTGCCCAACTTCAGATGAAAAGTTCACTGGGACTTATCCTTATTTTGAACACCTTCTTATAATAGGAGGTAATTCTTGGAAACCATTAAGTCAGTTCTGAAACTTCATCATGACAACTTGGAGCATTATCTGACCCTTAATCTATAGCAAATTCTTTTTCCTTTTCTTGTCTCCCTAAGTTTTTACACTGAGATTATAGCTGCAAGGTGGACTTGAAAAGATCCATCAGTGTGACACCAGGTCCTCTGATGTCAGGAGGGAAATATGCACATGTGAAGGGTTTGTAGAGAGCTCCATTCTGCAGATCCTTCTTACCTGGTTCAACAAAATACAAATTCTAGACTCTATAAGGAAGCTTTTAATGATGAAATAACTTTTCACAGTAAATTTTATCAGTTTTTTAGAACAAAGATATAAGAAAGGACTAATAATAAATTGGAGACACTTCATTGAATGCTCACAAATTGCATCATACAGAAGAAAACCATTGCATCTTATCTAGTTTGCTTGGGAGATTAGGAAGCTAAAATAACTTGTAAAGATCTTTTAAAACTGCACTTAAAATTAGTCTACTACTAAAATTAAGATTTCAAATTTTACTACTGAAAAAGAGCCAGTTCAGGTGAACTATGAAGATTGAAGTCCCTTGGAATATGTAGAGCAGGAAGCCAAGGCTGGAAGGTCAACTGCAAAAGAAAAAATCCATGCAAAGATGAGAGTGAAGCAAAGGTAGAAGGTCACTGCCCATTGATTGACCTTCAGCCTGCTCTTCAGAATCAGTCAGTGGAATAACTCATTTGATCAACTACCACAGCTCACATGGTGATTAAAACAGCCTCTGCTCTCTTTTTAAGGAGACATGCTGGCTGAGAAGGCATTTTGACAAAAAGGTCCCAGGATCTCTAAGAGATGGTATTTTCATTGCTGACACCTTGTGCTGCCAAGAAACAGGAGCGGGGAAGATCCAGACCAAATTTATTCAGCTTAGGTTCCTATCAGTGTTTGTGCTTTGAATAACCTTATTATAGAATATAAAATTTTGTTGACTCAGACGACCCTCCCCTACTGCAAATACTTAGATCCCTGATAAGAAGCAGGGCCATAATACATAGATTTTTTCATTGGGACTTTTAATTCCGTAGAGATTTAATTTTCTTTTACCTGATTTCCTACATGAACTACTTCAGTGTTCTAAGTTGTCTGGGTAAAATTCCAGAACTAATCTGTTAGCCTCTAAGAATTACCTTCTATTGTGAGAAGTTATTCCAGGTAAGAATGATCCAATTAATTTTTCATCTAAAGTTTGGCAGTCTCCCATTCTTACAGGATATTCTCCAGATTTTGCAGTATCCTAACTAATAAAAAGGCAAAGGTGTGCTGGTGGTTAGGATAGAAGAAACTTCCAATACTGATATAAATATTTGGTGATTGTCTATAGAATATAAAGGTTTTGAGTAATCTGCTCAGAATAAGTAAGTAATTGTAATCTGAGACAGCACTCTGGCAATTGAGAAAAACATTGCATTTGATATTTTTGAGTCAACATAGACAGAAACCCCTTTTGATTGCCCTCCTTCTCTAAGGTTTCCAGCTTCTGGCTGCTGGTGAGAAGGAGCAGATCCATTGCTTCTTGTCAAGTGGAGGGTGGGTCCATTTGTCTGTGGCATTGCAACCTTTGCTTTTTCTTCCCATTATAAAACCACTGTGAAAGCAAAGCAAAAAAGTTTTCCTTGCAATGAACTACAAAGCTTTTATTTCGTTAGCAAGTTGTCCACTACTCAGCTCAGAGAGTGTAACACTGAAATAATTTAAAGCTGTATTCTACAGCTCTTCCAATGGGTTGTTTTGATATGCCACATTAAGATTTAATTTATGGAAGGATGTATAGGTATATAGGCCTGTTTTCTTCAGTTTGTGTCTGGAAAAAAAGATAACACAAAGATGATTGGAAGTAGGAAAAAACAATACTCACGTGTGCTGGATTTTTTTTCTTATCTATGCCTGCACCCCACATTTAGTAGTATAGTAATCCCAAATTTTTTATACAAGCCTATTGAAATGTCCCTTTTCCTCTCTTTCATGTTTATAGGTATGCTCATATGTATACATGAAAAATAATATAATCACAGAAAAACATGAACTAATTTTCCAAACTTTTAGCTTTTAAAAGCACAAGGAACTATTCACTTCTTTCAGTCATTACTTTTCTCTTAAATTTTTTTATTTAAATATCTTTTGCTGCACTTATTTTCCTTTCAGTTGCACACTTCAGCCTTTTAGGGTGGTTTTTTTTTCACAGCCTCTTCATCCAATTAGCATATGCCTTGCCTACCCTTTAAAAGCAGAATGACAAAATGTAACAATTTTATTCCCATCTATTTTTTTCACAGCTCTGTTTGGAGACTCTGGCCCCAATTTACTACAGCGTGTAGGCTCTTATGCCTATTCAGCTAAAAACTTGGGAATTTACATAGACATTAAATAATGTCTATGTGTTTTGTATCTGGCTGGGTGTAGGCAGCAGAAAGGTGAACAGTTCCTGTTTGTATAGTGCTTTTTTGTATTTGCATAATAGTAATAGAAAAAATGACAGTAGCAGCAAAACCTGTTGGTTTATGAAAAAAACCCAACTCTAAATATTCTAAAAATATAGTATGCCAAGGCACAACCTACCATCTGTAGGCTTTTTCAGTCTAGCTGCTAGTCTAGTCTGAGCACTGCAGAGCTGGGTTGCATTGACATCCAGGGCTTGAGAACAGCTCCTTTGTGGATGATGACTTTGAGAGTGAGGATGACTATCAATTGATTACACCCTGCTTGCTCAATACTGAGTACTGTGCTCAGGAATAAATAATCCATGCAAACAGTACCATCAGGAGGAAACAATACTGTAATTGTTTTACCTGCAGGAACGACTTGTTTTGCAAGCTGCCTGAAAGTGTGTATTTGTACACAAATGTTTACACATCGAAAGGCACAGTGAGAAACATCTTTTTGTATAAGGAAAGCCACTACCAAAATGAATGAAATTCAGTCTTGACATTTCTGACAGTTGGAGCAGGATTCAATTCTATCACATTTTTATCCCATAATGACCTGCCATCACTGTTCTTCCAAGACTGACAACAAAAATGATCGCCTTTTAAAAAATGGCTTGAATATGTGAAGTCCCTATTTAGTCATCCCATGCACCCCTGAGGCGTTTGAAATTTGTGATTTCCTGTCATAGATGTTTTAAAGGTAACAAACCCTGCACTGCAGTGTTGACTCTGCCAACAGCACCATGGCAAGGAAATACTGAGTTTTTTAATGATGCTGTAGGGTTTATTGATGTAATTGGCATGTGAAATCTGTGGTAACAGGTGAAGCAAGGAGGGAGATGAGTGATTTTTTCTTGATATCCATACTACAATCTACTGCTACTACAGAATTTCAGTAACATTATTTGACAATAAAGAAAGCTAATGAATGTTCTAGAATCCCCATAGCTAAAATTAATATTATGTCAGGTGTTTCCTTGGACTTGGATTAGTAATAACCTTCTAAGTGACAATGACTTTCTAAAAAACTTTGTTCTCAAGGTCACTCAGATTTCATTTTTGTAATAATTTTTTTAATAAGACTGAAAATTCAGTTAATGAAATCTAAGCTAAGAGATGAAGAAATTTCATAATTATCTTTGTCTCAAATGCCAACTTTTTCTAACTTGTTACTTATTTTATTTCAGCCTCCTTTAGAAGCCTTTTTTATTCTCCAGCTGCTTCTGAGAGCACTCTAAGTAACAATAGATATAAATCTAAGTTTCTTTCCTCCTAAATATTTTGTATTCTATTTTTTAATGGGAAAATTCGTAATTTATTGTCAGTTGATCACATAAATCCTGTCAAAGGAAACTATTTTTAACCTCATAAGCAAGAAAGTCAAATCTCTGGAGTCATTAAGGGATGATTCAATAATGCTGAATGTACCACACTTTGTTAGCTTCTTCTTCCATGCATCCCCTCTGGGAGCTGATACATTTTCACCTGTGTCAAATATGGTGCAGACCAATTTTTTTTTGTTTAGTAAACCAAAAATAATACTTGTAATAATAATAATTTCAAAAATATGGGGTTTTTTTCCTTAAGGTGAATTTTTGGGTTTGAAAGAATAGCATCCCTGAGGCTGCCTGCTCAAGTTGTGGTTTATGACAATTGAACTAATAATTATTTAACCTAATCAATCTTTGCTCTGAAAGATTTGTTTAAGGCCATTGTTTCTGATGGGATATTAAAGTCAGTGTTTGTGAATCTAGTTTGCTGTAAAAATTTCTTTGCACCTATTGTCTTATCTATTCCATGGGAACAAGTAACTTTAATGCCTTTGAGAACCTGACCCCTCAAGGTGCAGATATCAGAGTGATTTGTAGAGTGGAACAGACAAATTAATACATTTCAACCTTGACAGATATTGAGTTTGTACCAACATCCTGTTCTTGGCATATGTCCACCCCAACCATTCTATTAATCCATTTCCAGGAATTATTCTTGTTTCAGAAGTAAAATGCATTTTCTGTACATTACTATGCTTACTCTAGCTCTCTTATGAGAGAACAAAATTGTCATATTCATGTGCCAGCATCTGCAGTTTAAAATAGAAAATAAAAATTGAATACAATAAAGCAAGCAATTGCACAGGTCTCATTGAAATGTAAACTTATTTTAAAAAAATTATAATATTCATGTTGTGTCTTCTACAATTGGGACAGGAAATCTCAATGAGATATGACTACCAAAAAATAGTTTATTTTACATGTAAACTCTGCTAATATATTGGGGGCTTTTATGCAATGTTAGTTTTATAGAACATACGATTTGAAAATGTCATGCAATAGCTAGAAGATGACATATCCTGAGATGTGGGCTGAGAATGTGCTGTCCTCAGGCTGGCATGTAACAGATTATGACAAACCCTCTCAATATCCTGGAAGAACAGACCATTTCCTGGCTGGAATATTCTCTATAGTGAAACCTGCTTTATTACAAGTTAGCATATATACCTTTTCCCTTATATTCATTTATCCTGCCTCATTCTGTATCATTGACTCCAAGAGACATTAGCAACACTTTTCCATATTGCTCATTTCAGTTAAGTATGCTTTTTCTGGTGGTCTTCCCTGGGAAAGGGCAGAATAATTTATTTTAGATTAACTGATAGCTTTTGTCTGATGGCATTCCTGACTCTAGTTTAAAAGTAAAACAATGTTATTTACAACCTCACTAATACAATATTTTAAATTGTTTCCTGTCTAGAGATTAGACATCCTTTATTGCAGCACTCTGGGATTTATTTCCTCATCTGACCCAGGGAACATTGTGTGTTGATGTATATGATGAATGCTTCTGTTGTATGAGGAACTCACAACAAGAGTAATTTTAACCCTCTGAAAAGCATACTAACCTCCAAAAAATGTGTTGTCAGGAATCTCTTATGACCTTCAGCAAACAGTTTTTTAATCTATTGGTCTATGCATTATGGATGCATATGGGTGAACTACTGTGTGAAGGGTATCACATACTAGAACTGATAAGAAACCCTCATCTCTATCATAGAAGGATGAAGCAGCCTCATGACAAGGAGTTGCATCACTCTATGTTTTTTTCTAAAATATGTATTTTAAGTGGAAATTGCCTGTTATTTCTTCTTCTGCATGTCTTTAGTATTTCTAAGATTTTATAGTTCAGTGTTTTGCTTGTAGACATAGACACTTTTAACTATAGTTCTCCCTGGTTTTCACATTTTGAACAGTTATTTGCTTCCATTACAGCTAGAAGAGGTGCATCCTCCCTTTACCACTCAGTGTATTTGTGATGTATTTTGTTGCTATCTGACTGGTTTAGGTGAAGAAATTTGTAAATAAATGTTTGTCCTTAGTATATTAGCACATGAACAGCAATGTTTGTGATATTTGAGTGTGATTAGCTCTTGAAAAATTCATCAAATGTATTGAGATCTGCATCGCTTTTTAAAAATTCATAAAAAGTTTTGAAGAGTGAAAATGGTTTGACAAGTAGGCAGGCCACAAAGAAACTGACACATCAAGGGAGGAAGATCAAACAGGAATAGAGCAGCATATTCATACTGGAGGCTGAGAGCCTGGCTGCACTCCAAGGAGGTTGAAAGAACAAGTAGACATGAAATATATAGAGAGAATAGAGACAGGAATCTCAAGGTGGGGAAATGAAAGACCATTTGACATTCAAAAAGGATTTTTTAAACATCTTTGACACGCAGTCAATAAATTCACCTCTGCTTTGCTTATTTAACTAGATGCAAAAGTTTTTTTATAATGGAAATATATACTGCATGAAATGTTTAGGAAATTATCTCCTATTTAGGAGGGAAATACTCAAGGGGTTTGGAAAGGGTCTCAAAATAATCCCTGTGGCTTTGATGTGGGGTTGTGTGTCAAACAGGCTCTACAGTGAAATCACCCCTGTTACCTGATAGCTGCAATTTAACCTTAAACCTTAATGATTTATGTCTACTACACTAAACATGAACTGTATCTTTCAAACACTGCCTATTAAAAGATCCCATTATTTTTATTGTAAGTATTTTATTAAGGTGCTGTCATATTTATATAGAGAAAGTCTATTGGTTATGTGTGTATGAATATTCCTAAATTTGAAATGACTGGGAAATGAGAAAGAAAATGTTTCATTAGTTGCATTATATTTATTTCTTTTGTATTAAGCAAGCATTTAGCACCTTTCATAAAAGAGCTATCTATGTAAGTGTCAATCTGAAATATGTTTAATGATGTTTAACAATGTTCTAGTCAATGGCTGTACCTGCCAACCTACAGGGACACTCATCCATTCATAACATTTACACAAATATGGGATGTGAACAGGACAGAAAATGGGTCTTTTGCCTTCCACACTTCCTTGCCACATATCTGTTATGCGATTGATGCCATCCATCAAGGAATTTCAAAGGGCAATTGGTAAAAGAAAACATAAGACATTCATCTCAAGAGGCCTGATTCTGTTTTATTAGATTTTCCCTAGGTTTTTCCCATGCTTTGAAGTAGAGGTAGCAGCAAGGGATCAAGCAGTAAAAGCCTTTTAAAACTTCAGCCTCCTCTCCAGCTGGGTTTTGAATCAATTCTTTTTTCACTGGGCCAGCAGTAGTGCTGTATGAGGGTAGAACACTGCAGTATTAAAAACTTGATAAAACTTAGCTTGCCCTTTCTTATTCCAGGGAAATTTTATGGGGCAACACACCAAAAGACAAAGCACCAGTGAGGTTACAAATGTCAGAATACCCAGTTTGTTTAGGTTTGAATACTTAAAGGTGGAAATCTGGAAGAATATTCAGGTATTTTACTCTTGAAGGTGAATTTCCCCCACGTTCTTTGACATTCTCATGCATTAGTGACTGTGTACATCTGTGCTGGGAAATTCTCAATGTGTACACTAGGATGGGAATAAATAATTTTATCCACTTGATAAGTCTGAGAATCCTGTTATGAAATGTTTTTGAAGTTCATTTCTATGGAAGATCTAAATGAGACAGAAAATTTACAAGACCCTCACAAATTCAGAATGAGGCATTATGATTTTGTCTTCTTTCTCTTGCAAATCTCTCAGGTACTGCTAGAGAAAACAAGGCAGCCTGCAGTCCCAGAAGCTATTTGCAGAAGAAATCTACTCTGTGGTTCTGACAACAACAAAACAATGAAGCCATATAGCTCAAAACAGTTTAAGAAATCTACTTTTGTGTATTGTGTCGAAGTATTAGACGATGGAATCTTTCTAGTGTGCTTTGTAATTGCTCTGGGGTGTTTCTTTGCTTTCCTGGTGGCTGCCTGGCCCCTGGAGGTGCAGGTGTGCCTTGGCTGGGGCAGCTTCCACTCCGTGCCTCAGGTGTGCTCAGGTGCATTAATTACCTGGTTAATTGCCTCCACAACTGGGGTTGTAGGAGCTACGGCTGCTTCTCCAGCCCTGCAGCTCTCCACACACTCAGGTATGTTTGTTTTGTTGTTCTCTTGGTCACAGGGGAGGTGGTGAGTTCCAGTCCTAGTGAAGAATAATTCTGCATGGCTGGTGGCTTGGCCGCTCTGACTCTGGGTGATCCCATCACAGCTCCACCTCTGCCTGCATTGACTTGGCTCCCCTCTTTGGAGCTCTTGGCTTTTCTCAGTGAGATGGTTTTTATGATTTATATACATATATATATATATTTGTGTGTGTGTATGTATGTATAAAAATATAAATACACTGAGAAAATGTATATATATTATATATATATTTCACACGCACGCACATATAGATCCTCAGGATTTTATGAAGGTAGTGCCACTTTTCCCCTTTGATCTCAGCAGAAGGGCAGTGATCTCCAAGCCCTGGAGCGCCCCAAGCCCTTGGTGTGTCTTAATGCCTCTTTGTGTCCTTATTCTGGCCAGACAGTGGCTGTGGTGCCTGACCATCATCTCCCTGATCCTTATGATTCCCTCTCTTTTGGGCTTTTTATCCTAAACATGTTTTCCCAGCAAATCCCCTCCTCTGCTAAAGTGTCCCTGGGAGAGCCAGTCCTGGAGGTGAGCAGCACCCTTGTGAGTCCTTTCCTTGCAATTAACTCAGCTGTGTGCCTGGTTTCCATTAGAACACGAAAATTGGTAAGCTGAGGTATTGCAGGGGGCTGCAATATTTTCATAGTTTCTGATGTATTTTCCCCTGGAGGAGTGGTCCTGTTGTGCAGGTCATTTCTGCCTGGAATGACAGAGAAGCTGTGCTCCAGTGAAGTGATTTACCACAGTACAACCATGTGTGTAATGTACTTCAGCCTCTTTGTCACATGTGCTACGTGTCATGAAATATTATTGTAGAATGCTTAATATACCAGTGCACAGCAGGAGATAATATCAGATTAATTACACTGCTGGTGTTTATAAATCATGCCTTTGAAGCTGTGGTTGCTCAGGTTCATGTGCTCCTTTATGCTCTGCTTCTAAGGGTATCAGGTGAGCTGCTGCCTGCACTGCTCACTTTAGTTGCTCTCCATAAAGATCAAGTATTTGCATATCCCAACTTTACTAAGGCTTCTCATCCTTGGGATAAAAAAAAAACAAACAGCACAAATTTGTTGTAGAAAAATATATTGTTAGGCTACTGCAAAGCTGAAAACAAGACAAAATGCAATTATGGAAGTTCATGTGTTGGAGTGACTGTGAAGTGTGATGATATTCTCCTCTTCCAATGAGTTTCAGTTCTCAGTGTCACAGCCCTCTACTGCTGCATTTAGGAGGCTTTTTGTTCTAATTGCTTTCTCCATGATCTGCATCTGACCTGCACTTCAGATTCTTGATGAACATTTTGTGTTCAGCTCTCCTTTTCCAAAAGCAGTTTCTGGTTGTTAGAGTCTGTTTTTCCTACCAAAGATGTTGAGATTAATATCTCCCACTGCAATTCCTTAGGTTCCTTTTTACTCTTCCATAAGACTTTGAACAAAGCTGGGTGCCTGTAAGCTGTGAGCTTCAAAATACCTTTATATCCCTCCCTCCAAGAATAATATATATTCCAAACTTTCTAGTACTCCTTTGATACTGAGTTTAGACTACTAAAAAGGGACAGATAATGGGATTTAGGTCTTAGCTACTGTCTGCTTAAAAATCAGTATGGAACTTTTCCCTGGGGAAGGAGGAACATTTTGGATGTGAGAGGAAGTTAGTCCCTCTGCTTAGTGCATTTGTTGCATTTGTTGGCTGGTCTCAGGGATGTGCTAGAAATTGATACACATGTGAGTTTGCTTCTTAACAGCATTTCTGTTTTGTTTCCAACCACACAAGACTAACTAGATAAGACATTTAGAAGCTAGACAAGATATTTAGAAGAATTTGCATGTATAACATGCATTTCACATTTGATGCAGGGAGTGTGTGGTGCTCTACTCACAGCTTCTTCTTGCTAACACATTTTAATGTGTTCACATGAGTTGTTGCACTGGCTCCTTTATCACCCAAACAGAAAATTTCAGGTATCCACACCTAACCCTTGTGCTTAGCCTTGTGAATAGCAAACACTTCAGGTCAGTGTTTGGTTAAATATAGTCACAACATGTATTTTTCAGTACCTGTAGACTCTAAGGAAAACCTTTGTGTGAAAAGAAGGGGTGAAAACTTCACACTTTGCAGCAGGAAACATTTTGGCCATTCTGAGGTCTGCATGTTCATGCTTAACCACTTCCCTTCATCTGTTTGCCACTCATGTTAATCCTAATAACTTTTTGTTCTCTTTTGTTTTTTTGCTTTTTCATTTTTTTGTCTTTCCCAAAAAAAGATATTTATGAAGCTTTTAAAATTTCTATGACCAAAACATGACCTGGTCTGGTCTGTCACTATCAGTGGCTCCTTTATATGAAGATTTTAAAAATAATAACAGCCTGTATATATTATGAGAATTTTCTCTTGCACCTCTGTGTTGAAGTCCATATGGCCAAGTCCATTAAGACTAGCACTATTTTTCTTTTCAGATTTGGTAGGATCATATATGAATTTTGCTAAATCAAGTTTGCTTCTCTGAGAAATTTTTGTGCAATAATTCTCTAGAATTTAGATGGTATGAACCATTAGACTTAGTGCAGATTTTTTTTGTTGAGTTCATAAAACAATGTGTCATCATACTGAGGACAAAGTGAAACCATTTATGCAGTCAGTATCAATGACATAATATATCCAGGGGAAACTTGAAAGTCCGAGAACATCACCAGTCAAGAGGAAGAGTAGGATGGGAGCTAACTCCTCACTACATGTAGTTGGAGCTTCTCCTTAAGTGTTTAATAACAAACTCTACCAGTTTCTATGAATTTAAACTCTTTTAACACACTGAAATAGGAGGTTCACAAATGTCAAAGCTGAGCATCTTTGTAGGAGATAGTTCTTTGTTCTTGAACAAATAAAAGGGTAAAGCAAATGTTACAATGATTGCTCAGCATGGTTTGATTCTGACTCAGGGCTGTGATTTCTTTTGGTTGGTTTACAGTGATTTTTACAGTGTATTCAAAGAAAAGCTGTCACACTCCCTCTTGAAATTATTTGCAGTTACAAAAATACTTGGACTAATTTAAGGGTCCTATGGGATCCTTCAGGTATACATTTGGTATTCCTCTGTTACCTGTGGATTTCTTGATGACCCCTGTGAAACTCCTCCCTGAGAGAGATACTGAGAAATAGGTTAAAGGCACAGCCTGATTCAAACTGGCTTCTCTGCAGTCTGTGTCTTTACACACAAAAACAGGCTATGCATAACTACTGTATTAGCAAGGATAAGTTTTGCAGAGTTTTTTTTTGGCATCTCACGTGAACAGAACAGATGACAGCAGAACAGCTTGTTCTGCTCTTTCTTCAATGAATATTAAAGTGTTGAAGTTTTATACTCTTTAAAAAAATCAGGAAAAAATGGCATTAGAGGTTTTGAAAGTTAGAACTGGTTGTGATGTTTCAGATCTGAGTACATCTAAGATATATTCTGATGTTTATTCCTATTCCTGGTGAGCTAATCCTGGCTCTCCCGTATGAAGATTTGTTGGTATTTTGTGCTTAGGATTTTTGATGTTGTAAATGCTTACCTTTGTCCTTAACTCCTGTAACCCTACATATCAACATGCCAGTATGAGAGTCCTTTGTATATTGGAATTTATCTTGCTGCTTTGATAATTATTTTTATGTAAAGCTATTCTAACTTTTTCTGTCAAATGAGATTTTTCTTACTCCACCTCATACTTAGTAAAAAATACCTTGATGAGAATCTAAAACTATTGGTTCATGAAAGGTTGTTGTATTATTAATTATAAAATAAATATGATATCTTGCTGATATAAACTACCAATTTAATTTTCCAATTCCAAATGAACTGGGTGCCTTGAAGCCTTTTTTCTGGAGATTACTTTAATTTGGGCTCAAATTAGTTATTTTTGGCAGAATGGTGTTTGGTACTTTTGTGCAAATTTGTGTTTAACTACTTTGTTTTGGATTTTTCAAGAAACAGCCCCTCTCTTGTTTGTTGTGACCTTTTCTGTTCCATTGAGTTTGCTTGCTTCCCAATTTCCACTCCTCAGGTGAAAGTGTCTGTTTTCCACTGCTGATGCTTCATTCAGCATCGCTGATTACTGAAGTTATTTCATCTGTCAATATACACCATATCTATTATCTCCCTCAGACTGGGACTGGCATCTCTGATTTTTTTTTGTTCTGTTGCTGATGATTTAGTCCTTGTAATGATGTTGCTTGATTTACTATTGTTAGCTTTTATTCAGGCTACAAACTCTATTTCAAATCTGTCTTCTTTTCTTTGAGCTCTGGAATTGGCTTTTTTGGGGAGTTTGTGTCTTTTTACAAGATAGGCTGTAAAATTAATTTGCCTAACCTGTAATCAGTGCAGTGAAATGAGTTTTTTTGGCTTTAGTGTTTCTAGTCTTTTTAAAATGTCATTTTTCTGAACATAAATGTTGCTGTAGTGTGCTAACAATTTGCACTTGTGTAGAAAGAGTCAATCCAGGATGGCTTTGTGTGTCTAACTGGGAATGTCCATGCATGGAGAGGAAGGCCAGCTGTTCTTTTCTCATCAAAATGTAGTAGTTGATATTGTACTGTCATTAAGTAGGTGCCCCTAAACTGTGCCAGTAATAACAAAAAGATGAATAGTAATTTCTTGTGTGGAGCAAGCAGAGTAATTTGAATTGACTCTACCATGTGTGTGCTCTTAGCAGAATGCAAGCACTTCCTGAGGATAGCTGATAATAACTGCAGATGTGGAGCTGCTGAGGAATAAACTTTTTTCAAGGATGGAAGAGCAGAAGTAGAATTCCTGGAGGTGAAATTCCTCCTCAGACAGTCTCTCTGATGTGTTCAGAAAGCATTGTTTACTCATTCAAGTTACTTTAGCTTAGCTTTGGAGATGGCTTCATTTTCTTAATGCTACTCTTGAGATTAAATAAATACTCTTTTTTTAAAGAGCTTTTTTTATACCCGAGTAGTGCAGCATCAGAAGTATTGCCTGTGCACCTAAATAATGCAAAAGCAAAATTGCTCTCATGTTTTACTTCTCCCTAAATTCTTCTCTGTCTGCTTGAGTTCTGTTAAGAAAATGTGCAAATGGGGCACATCTAGGATTTTTTAATGATAAGCATGTCATAGAAGCAAGTCTGTTATTTAAGTGATAAAAATTATGATTCATTCATAATTTGCTTAATATTTGAAAGAAAAGCCTTGGTGCTAGTGTGGAATTTAGCAAAAGTCTGTTATCTCAGTTTGAGAGCTGATGTCCTTTTTGTGAAGAGTGTACTTTATTCATCTAGTGCTTAAAAAACTTCAGCTTTCTTGGCCTTTAAACTGCATGCTGTTGCTCTAAATCCCCCAATATGAATATCCATCATAGAAAGGCTTGGGTTGGAAGGGACCTTAAGGTCATCCAGTTCCAACCTGCCCTGTGATGGACAGGGATACCTCCCACTACATCAGGCTGCCCTGGTCCCATCCAGCCTGGCCTTGGACACTTCAGGGGTGGAACATTCCATCCACAGCTTCTCTGGCCAACCTGTGCCACGGCCTCACCACCCTCACAGTAAAGAATTTCTTCCTAATGTCTCATCTAGACTGAGTCCTCTCAATTTAAGGTTATTTCCTCTTGTCCTATCACTGCATGTCCTTGTAAAAACCCCTTTCCAGGTCTCCTGTCAGTTCCCCTTAGTTACTGAAAGGTGCTATAAGGTCCTTTTAGGAGGCCTTTTTTACTCCAGACTGAGCAGCCCCATTTCTCTCAGCCTGTCACCTTAGGAGAGCTGCTCCAGCCCTCTGAGCATCTCCTGGCCCCGCTGCTGTGGGCTCCAGAGCTGGACACAGTGCCCCAGGTGGGGTCTCCTGATGGCCCTAGAGGTCTTTTCCAGCCTTAGTGGTTCTGTGGTTCTCTTGTTCAATGTGAGGAAGAGGAAAGATATCACTGCTGGATAGACAAGGGCTCTGGAAAGGGAGGACGTGTTTAAAATGAATACAAACAAGCATTTATTGGAAACCAGGAGTCTTAGCTCTTCTGTGTTTGGTAGGCATTTCTGAAACATCACAATGAAGTAACTTTGCCACAGGGTCATTGTTAGAATTAGGATGTGAAGGTTGAAAATAATTTTGAGATCTAAAAATTACCTCATACACTAACTTTTGTGTTACCAGTGCTTAAGTTTGGTATATTTACAAGGAATTAGAGTGAGTAAGAAATTAAAATCAAGAACTTCCAAAAGGAAAGAGCAGGGATGAGAGCTGCAAGAATCTTGGAGAGAGTCGCGTGCTAGGAATGTCCTGATGGCACTCTCTTGGATGGAAACAGAGCTGAAAATGGTTGTTTAGGGACAGGTGACAGAACTGGTCCAGGAGAGAAGGATCAGACAGAATTACTTAAGAATGTAAAAATTCCAATTGCCAGGGGAAGCAGCACTCTTCCTCTGAAAAATTACTCCTTGGTCACTGTGCAGTGTTACCAATTATCCTGCCCCAGGGGGTATGCAGATTACTGGTTTTTGTTTGTCTTTGGAATTAGGTGAAGGTACCAACAGCAAAGAAACCTTGGTGTTGGAAACAAGAATACTCTTTCCTCAATGCTTCACACATCCCTCACACATTGTTATAACTATTGCTTTTTCATCAGCTTCTCATAATTTGTGCTACAGTGGACAATCAACAACTCAAATTCCCATCCATAAGACAAAGTCAGATCAGTTCATGAACAGAAGTTGCTAGCTCAGCATTTCAGTTTAGAAGTGCCATTGGCACCATGATAATGTGGATATACTTGACCAGCTCAAGGTCTCGTATATTATTTAGTTTTCCTTATCCCTCAAATTTTACAGGGACAAAGCACCAGATAAGGTTCCACTTGTCTAAACAAATGTCCTGCGCTTTCAACATGATGTGGAAAAGATGATTAACAAAACTCATTTACCTTTTAAGATGAGGACTAGTTTGGGAATGAAAGAAGTGTTCTTCACTGTCAATATTCACTGGTTTTTAAATGTACTAGGGGTGATTATTCTCCTCTCAGTGGATATTAAGTGAGAACAAGTGGCAAGTAAGACAAAGTAAAATGTTTGTGTGGAACCAAGCCAAAAGTGTGTGTCTATTTATAATCTTTAGCCTTCTGCTCTGCAAGGCTAACTGTTCTTGTCTTTTCTGCAGAGTAAACCTGTGTCATTTTAGGGGTCTGTCTGAGGCTCTTGCAGGAGAATTCTAATGGCTGGATTTCTTTTTTTCACTGAGTAACTGCTGTAGCTTTATAGTTCTGCAGTCACAAAAGAAACACCATATTGTACACTGGGAAATCCTACCATGTTTATAAAAGCATAATGTTACAACTTCAAAGTTATCTTTTAATGTCCTTGGAGTTTTATCATATTTTCTTATTCTTTGTGCTGGAAATTCTACAGTATATATTCAAAGACATTTTATATCATAATTCTCTTCTGTTAAGAGAAATATTTGGGCTCATTTATAGCTAGGTGACAATCAGCAGCCAGTGAACATGGTAACGTCACTAACCCAATGTCACTACAGACATAATCCTTGTAGACTCTTATGAGAGACAGGCTGAGCCTCTAGAAGTGTTTTACAAAGAATGATTTAGTTTATGGTGTAAATAAATGGGTAACAACAGCTGAGATTATAATAACTAATAATAAAAAAATTACTGTTACAGAGTTCTATATCATCTGGTAATATTTTGCTGCAGTTATGTGCTGTATTATTGGCATTTTTTCAGTTTTGAGGGTTCTTTATTTTAGGTCAAAGATCATGTCACTCAGTCTCAGTCAGTGGTTAGGCAGTCAATTTTTTTACAGCAAAAAAAGATTACCCACACCAGAGGTCAATAGTACAGAAGTATTATAGATCATGTTCCCTGTCCTAATCAATTGAACTATATTAGACAATTCAAGGCTGTAATAATACTTAAGGATGTAAAGAAAGTAGAATTTTGGACTTAAGCTAGATAACTGGGATGGATTATTCTGTGTTTTATTCAGGAGTATCAAGAATGTCCAAGTAGACTGGCACAGGGTCTTGCTGTAGACTGGAATTGCACAAAGGTATTGGCCAAAGACTGATAGTCCTGCCAATACATCAGTTTGTCACCACTGCCTGCACTGAAACTCCTCCTAATCTGCCCTGGCAGCAGTCAAGGGGACCCTGACCCGTGTTTCTTGGTTGTTTAAGGACTCTGTTACTTAAATGCACTTGGCTACTCTGAGGCTGATGCACAGCAATAAGAAATATTGTCATATTTTGTTCTAATATTCCTTGAAATATTGTAAGAATATTGATTGTTTCCATTGTTCTGATCTTTAGGAACCAGGTTTCAATGGGTTTCAAAGAGCTCTCTAAATTTTCTCATCGTCTTACATGGGCAAGGTTTGTAGCACTTTGTTACTTGACTTTTGTGAATAAGAATGCAAAAACAGAGGTTTCATTTTAAAGAATAGTCACTTTTTTCAAGATCCTTTGTTTCACTGTTTTAATGCAGTCTATGCAGCACTTTATCTCTTGCAGCTGACTCTTACAGATAGCTTGCTGCAGACATGTGTAGATTATCTAAGCTTTTCCCTGCTAGCATTTCCATACAGCTTTTTGTGTCACTGCAAAGTCTTGGATTCAAATCTAGTAATTACCAGAGTCAAGAAAGTCATCAGCTAACTGTCAGTTTTACATATGTGTTTGCTGAGGCTCATTTTCAAAATGAAAGCCACATTCTTTCCCAGATATCCTGCTTGATAGTAATTTGCAGAGAACTGAAAATAGATGTTCTGTTTGGAGCTACTTCATTTCTAATGTCTGTCTTGGCTTTGCAGACCAACATGGACATGAAGATTCTTTAGGCAGACAGAACACTTCTTTTAAACGGGTAAATTTTTAAAAATCCAATTAATTATAACCGCAGTATTATTTTATTTTCTTAAAATACTTGTTATTCACATCTTAAACAGATACTGGCTCTAATCTCTTGCCCAGTTTGCTGTTATCCAGTAATCCACTTACTCTGTTGCTTTGTCAGGTGTTTTCTCCCAGTTTGTACTTTAAATCAAAGCTATAGCATGTACTCTTGCTTATATCTGTAGTATCTTTGCTGACAATGTTTGAGATGTTGTTTATTTTATCCTCTTCTTTCCCCTGAAAGGTGACGCCTGTGAAAATTAAAGGTGATTCTAACTTTGCCTTTTCATGGGTTAGCTGGGATGTTGGAAGTGTGCAAAGGGAGGTGACAAACCAAATGGCCAAGCTGCCATTTACCCTGTTTTTGTTGCCAGCTGTGTCTCTGGGTTTCAGTATCCACCAGAAAAAGCAGGGGTTTCATGTGCAAGCAATGGATAAGTTTGCTGACATGAGTTTTGTATGGTAGGCATGTATCTTAAAATATAATTTTGAATTAGAAATATATTAAAGGGAAATAATTACCTGTGGAATCAGCAACAGTATTAAACCTAAATCCACCATAATGTAGAAGAGCCCAGTTTTCTTGGTTTGGGTTTACTTTGGCATGGTCTGGAGGTAAAGTGATAACTGTGAATCCATCTATTATTATTTGTGTTCCCTTGAAGCAATGTAACTTTCTTCTATAACTGCAATTATATTATAAGCAGATATTATTTCTGTCTATTATTTGCTCTCCTTCCTCCTGTGAATTCAGCATGTGAAGACTCAGAATCTACCTGAAAAAAATCCTAATGTAGATCAGACTTTTATTCCTTGTTGTAATATTCAGCCATTGTTCTTTCTTTTGTTGGTTATGGTGGGTTATGGGTTTTTTTAGGTGCTGTGAAAGATTGCAGCACACTTTCAGGCCACCAGTGAAATTGGATAACTTCCTTAATTAGCAATGAGTGCTTTTGGTCACTTGCATTATGCAGATCTTTTGCTTACTGTACAGGTGTAAACATAAAAGCTTTTAAACCTGACATTCCTATCAAAAAATGGTTTGGCCTAAGGAATATTTTCAAGAATTGTAGATGATTCTTTTCTGTTCTGGCTTTTTTTTTTTTTTTTTTTTATTTGAAAGAGTTGAGATGTAATCATGCAGGCAAATGCAGAGTATGCTGGCATGTACATAAGGAACCCATTTACTGAGTCACTGTCATTTTAACAGCAGGGATCTTGACTCCCTGAGGTGTTTCTAAAGCATTTCAGGCTCACTGAGTCAGGACTAAATAACACCCAGCTGGGTAAGAACAAATACCTGTCAGATAATCCAGCTAATAGCTGGTTTAGTTATCAGTGCCCTTCTCTACCTGCTTCCTCTTTCCTGCCTTTCTGAATGTATGATGCATTTCCTACAACATCATGTTTAAAAGCTTCAATAACCCCATAATGGCAGCTGATGGAGACCTTTTATATGTTGATTCCTTTTTTTCCTTGGTTTTGGAAAGATGGCAAAAGTTTGCATGATGACATCTTGATTAGAATGTCTCTTTTTGTGTTCAGATATATTTCAGCTGGGTTTTCCCCTCTTTGGAAGTGAAAGTCAGTAATTGCTTCTGGAATCCTTGTAATCTTTTTCCTCAGTGAGAATACAGCTCTGCCAACTGAGTTTTTCTGTGAGTGGGCTGGTTTCCCAAGTACAGCTTTACGTTGCTACCTTTGAGGTCAGTGATCCAAAGGCTGGCAAGTGAAAGCTGTACAAGGTGAGCACCCCCAGCTTCTGAGCCTGCATTTGTGATTCTAGTGACTCTGTATCCTTGCCCTGGAAACTGGCCTAGCAGTTTGTGATCAGCTGCTTTTTACAGTTGTTCCAAGTATGTTTCCTTGTTTTCTAGATACACAGGCAGCTCTAATTCTGGTACTTGCTAAGTCTTGAGTTAGTTTGTAATCTTGCTAACTATTCATAGAATAGTTCTGTATAATGCATATTTCTATTTTAATTCACTATATTTTACATCCTGCCATATCTGGGTGCAACATGGTGCTGTCAGCTTTGACAGTTTGATCTTCAGTGTTGCTGTAAAGCTCATCATTTTTTGCTAATCCTCTTGCTTAATTAGCTGAATATTATTAACCTCGTAAATTCACATGGAGGTTTTTCAGTTACAAACTGTCCGGTGTAAATGTGCTTTGGAAAACCGGCTTAACTATTTTCAGTCTTTCTTATCAAAACTTCATCTAGGCTGAAAATCTGTTGAGGTTCAGTTTGAGCCAAATGAGCAGAGCTAATGCTTAGGCTTGACTGTTTCTCTGCTCTATTGTGTTAACACGTGGCATGCAGCCCTTGAATTTGGTGTCTGGTTTGCAGTGCAGGACTTTGAGAAAAGCACAGCAGATGCACACAGGCATTGAAGGGAAGGAACACCTTGCTGTCATCCCGTAGAAATACTCTGGGAAGGGAGAAGGTGGCATTAATGGGTTCCAGGAGAATGATCAAACCATATTGCTGTGCTGGCAGAAGGGAGATGGCAGTGGGGAGAGCTGGCAGTGGGTGTGAGTTAAAAGGCATCACATGGCACTTGACAGAGTGGCAGACATATGTTGTAGCTGATGGAAGCAGGGAGAGGAAAAAGGAATCCATTGTGTGTACATCACACGCTGTGATGCTGCCCTGAGGTGCCTCGTGCACCTTCCCTGCAGCTTTTCTGTTGCAGCTTTTGTTCATTTCCCATCACAAGGGGTGCTTCTCCCTCCTTGGTGCCTTGCAGTCCTTCAGTCCCAGCAAGTGCTCTGCGACCTGGACTCTTCACAGCTGAGTCCAGGCAGGAGTTCTGACAGTCCTGTTCTTTTCTAATGCTTGTTGGTTGTGTCTCAGCTCCTCACAGGGTTTTAGGGGGGTTCTGTAGCTGGGATCTCCCATATTTCTTCCTTTAAATGCATGACAGTAAATTTTCTTTGCAGTTGTGTTTTGTTTATTGAAATCTCTTTGAATTTAAATTTCCTGAGAGACTTACTCTGTAACAGAAATAATGCAGTAGGGAATAAATATGTCTCTGGCAAACTGAAATTTGATAGGCAATACTATGGGAAAACATCTTATTAGTGCTTTTGGAATATAATTTTCCTTTACTGTGACAGAACTGTGAACTCAGAATTTGAAACAGAAACAGAGTTTGTAGGACCTGGAAATTTCATTTCTTAAATCATACTGGAAAGGAAGCAGGACTGGGTTTTCTGAGGGACAGTGTTGTGAGCAGCTGCCAGCTGTTGTTATTAAAAGGTCCTAAAATAATTATTAATAAAACAGCCTGCTGGAAATAAAGCTGATAGGGCAGGTGACTTCAATTTCCAACATCATGGAGAGTCTAATTGGGTTGTTTGGGCAAATCAGGCCAAGAGTCATGCCTATGATCATCTGTATGTAATCTGCAGACACTGTCATGCTTTGGAATTTGAATATTCTCCTCTGCTGGTATTAAAGAAAAAATATTCATTTTGTAGGGGGAGGTCCAGGATGGCTGATTAGAGGTTACAGGATGCTGTGCCTCACTCTGCTCCAAGTCACATTCTAATAATATCAGCACATTAGGAGCTATGAGCTTCAGTATCCTGGAATTTGGATGAAATATTTCTGACAATCTGACAGACAAGGAGACAGCTAATAAATACCTAATGCCAGGACAAGTCACCTGGCATCTGCTGAGGCTGGCTGGGTCTGCATGTGAACATAAACTCACATGTTAAGGCTTCCTACTGGTGCAAACATGCTTGTATTGCTGTTGATACGAAAATAAGATTTCATGTTGCAGAAGACAGTTTGTATTTAGCATGTAAATACCTTGAACTCTCCTCAGCGGTACAAACTGAAGATATCTTCACACCTGGAAAGCTACTAGTTGAATAAATTATGCACAAAGTGAGACTTGAAGTTAATCTGGATCAAGGCTTTGGGCTCATGTATTCACCATGCCTGATGAGATGCAATTTTTATTTTTTTTTTAACAGTTTTCTGATATATTCTCTGTGACACATCCTCATTGATTTGTCATTTGCCACCTTCAGGATTTAAAGATACCTAGTGAATCTTAGGAAGAGAGTGTTGGAAGATGTCACTTAGATAAAATTTGATCTTTCAGCAGTTAGCAATGCTCTACCTCAATTTCATTTCCAAGTAAGAGGCTGGTGCACTGGCTACAGGCCACAGCTCATTTGGGGTTGTGGCTGTGCTTTTGGTCATGTTTAACTTGGTCCAGTTACTGAGCTCCAGAAACAAAGAGCAGGATTGGGAAGAGGTGCTCAGCTCTTACACAATAAACCTGCAGAAAACCTGGAGAGCACAGTCAGGGTTTGTGCAACAGGGAGGTTTTTGCTTCCCCAGTGCAGGGCCAGAAGGTGCCTTGTAGTGAAATTACAGTGCAATTGTGCTGTGCTGTGCCTCAGGGGTGGTCAGAAGAAACAGAGACATTTCCCTGCTGATACAGCTGCTCTGCACAAGAGTTTAATATAGTGGAGCTGTCCTGTCTGTTCCAGGGTGGTGTTGCATCATTATGTCCTCTTTGACTTTTGCTGTGCAGTAGCATCATTTTTCTTTTGATTGGTCTTCTGGAGATGTTGGATTTTCTTGTTTTGCCACAAAGGGTTTCGTGGATTTGTGATATGTTGGGGAGAAGAAAGTAAGTGAATAATTTAAGCTTGTGGTTCCTTTGTCACTAGGAATATGAGTTTGCATTGGTTTAGTTAAGTATGACTAATCAAGGAGATAATGAGCTGGCAGTGCCTGGTCTGCAGTGGGGTAGAAACCCATGTACATGGCTCTCATTTCACCCTCTATTACTATTAGCCACACAACAACTTTGAAAGCTTCAACATATTGTACTTTTCATAATCTTACATCAAAGTCTACTTCCAGCTGTGCTAAGTAATACTTTGTTTTATCCAGATATGAATCAGGTTTATTCATTGCCCTTTATTCTCTATTCTTTCTTGGCCTCTGAGTTTTAGTCAGTAGCAGAATTATTTCTACATGCTCATAATGCTGTTATCATTTTGCCACTGACTTTCTATTATTTTTACTAAAAAACCCAAACACAATCCTTTGTACTAATTTTCATTTTAAAGCCTTGAAGCATTCCCACAGTTTTTTGCAGATAACTTCTAAAATGTTTATCTTGCAGAATGACTGCTTACAAAACCCAGACTAAGGGCTGGGTTTGGGGGTCAGCTACTGCATGGAAACACAAGTGGGCCCATAGAAGTTCCCTATAGCACTGTTATAGCTGTTCTAGGGGCACAGAGACCAGAATGCCATGGTTTGCTATACTGTGCAGGGTTTTTCAGGTGCTGATGAGCTCTAAGAAGCAGCCAAGAGTAAAAAGTTTGGAGAAACCACTAGCTAGCTCAGCTTTATTGTGAGATATGTTTGTGCAATGCTGAACACTCATCATTCCTTAAAAATTTTAATAATTATATACATGTTTTTAAAATACTTTTTATTTTATGTACTATCATGAAGGCATAGATTTGTGGAAGGAATTTTAGCAATTTGAACTAAATCTTTCTTAACCTCAAACCCAAATGAGTTCTTGAAGGATTTAAAGATTTGGATTATCAGAATACAAAAGGATGAAAGACAGGGTGACAAATACTAAGGATAATAACAAAGTGCCATTTTAGCTTTTTAATTCATGTGTGTTTTTAGGTACTTTATAAATGCTGTTGTGAAACAGATACTGCTTATTATATAATAATAAGCATATTTAAAGAAATACTCAAACTATTCTTTCCCTATCTATTGAAATATTTAAAGGTGTGCACGTTTTTAACTATTGGCATGAGACTTTTAAGTGAGCTGCTCTGCTAGAAAATTACAAAATAAACAATACTCAAAGCTCTGCTTGTGTATTCCTTCTGAAATGTTCAACACCTATTTACAAATGCAGCTTGGCCAGAGCTCTGTCTCTTGGTGGAGAAATGTGGCCCAACGTGGGGCTACTGCAGTGGGAAACTCTTGTTCAGTTCATGTACAAGTAAATTATGCAAACTGGTTCTCTGAAGACGAGATTTCTGTGCTGGGCTTGTCATCTGAAAACAAACGAGCAGAAAACAAACAAGTGTTTTCTGATTAACTGTCTGCACTTCAGTATATGCTCCATATTCCTGTGATTTGAAAAGCTTTGCAGTGACTGTTCCTACTCCCCAGTGAGTGGCAGACCTCCTGGTGTTTATGTGTTTGTTACTGTTTATATTTTCCTTCTATTCTAATTTGGACAGTGCATGCCAGTCTTTCTTCATTAGTAATTCCATGGCTTCGTCTGAGAATGGGAATCAGCATCTAAAGAAGAGTGAGATTCAGCACCTCGCACATATGCAGGCTGGGGAAATGGGCTGACAGGAACCTGGCGGAGCTGGAAAAGAAGGGCAGAGTGCTGGAGCTGGGAAGGAGCAATGCCCTGCCCCAATCCATGCTGGGAGCTGTGACCCTGGAGCTTTACTGGGCACTAAAGGACCTGGTGCTCCCAAAGGCACAAAGCTGGATGTGCCCTGGCTGCAAAGCTGGGCCAAAAGTCCTGGCTACATCATGCAAAGGATTGCCAGCAGGCCAGGAAAGGAGATCCTTGTCCTCCCTCCAGCCCTGGTGAGGCCACACCCGCAGCACTGTGTCCAGCTCTGGGCTTTCCAGTACAAGACACAGACACTGGACATACTGGAGGGTCCAGTGAAGGGTCAGGGAGGTGATGAAGGGACTGGAGCAGCTCACATGCCAGGAGGGCTGATAAGAGCTGGCCCTGAAGGAGAGAAGGCTCAGGGGAATCTTACAAATCCATACAAAATACCTGACAGGAGGGTGCAAATGCAAAGTGACTCCTGGTAACAGGATTAGAGGAAATGGGCACAAAATGAAACATCTGGTTCCATCTGAACATCTGAAAACACTTTTTTTCATTGGTGAGGGTGACTGAGCATTTGAGCAGGCTGCCCAGAGCGTGTGCAGTCTCCATCCATGCAGATACTCCAAAGCCCCCTGGACAGAGCTATGGACAGCCTGCTCCAGGTGACTCCGGGCAGGGTGATTTGACCAGATGACCTCCAGAGGGTCCCTTCCAACCTCACGGGGCCATGAGATTAAGAATGTGAACCTGATATCAATTCTGTTGCAGAATAAATGGTAGGCAGAGTTTTCTACTCTTATTTAATTCCTGGGAATAGGTAATGGTTTTGCTAAGTGTTCTAATCAAATGTTATTTGGCATTCAAATTAAAAGATGGTGATAAATTTCTGTAAGGATTATTAATGCTCAGAATGTGTATCCTATTATGCTTCCAACTGTATAACATATTTTAGCTTTTAAACGTGCTCTGTGTGCTGCAGAAACATGACTTTCTTGGATGAGTTTGGTGTCTGAGCCTCCAGATGATAGCAATGATTCCAAGTCCCTCAGGGGCAGTTATGCAAGTCTTATTAGCCTTGAGCAGTAATAAATACTCTTAATGCATGCAACCAGCTGGAATCCTGAAAAAAATCATTCAGGGTATTCCTGCCTTAAGCTGATAAGAGTGATTGCAATTCCTTTATATATGTGTCAGATTTAGTTTAAATAAATTGATAATATGTTAGTCACAGCACTGGGAGCTCTCCACAGAATGCAGGAACTCTTAGAAAATATTTGGGCTCCTACTCTGTGGTGGAAGCAGTTGTGATTACACTGCTATCAGGAGTGCAGGTGGCAAGAGGAGTTAACTCTACAGAGGATATTTGCTGCTGCAGCACCTTCTCTAGGCTGTGCATGTTGTGTTTCCAGTCACCTTGAATTCCAGGAGGTGCTCTCTGACAGCTTAACTTGAAACCACTCAGAATTAGTCTAGTGGAGCTTAGAATCTGCAAGAGACAAAACTCTGTAATGAGCTTGAACACATGAGGGTATCCCTATGTTACTTCTTGTTCCAATTGTCCTCTGTCAAGAACTACAGCTGAGTCTTTCTTAATTTATGTAATTTCTTAGGTAGGAAGCTATAAAGGGGAAAATATGGTAGTAGTTTCAAGGCTCATCACTTTTCCAGCTGTTTTGAAGAGTCATGGAAGTAGTTTGCAAAAACTGTGGAGCAGGGAGTAGTAGGTTTGAAGTTAGCTGCAAGTGTCTTTAGTTTTAGTAATACAAAGCAAACCTGAAAGTCCCCTTTAGTTGCTATTTTTGGTTCAATGCATTCACCCTCAGGATGCATTCAATCAAGGCAAGATTCTAGAACACTGAGCAAAACTATAGCACTTGGGTATTAATTTTCTCAAAAAGCTTCTGCTGGTATTAACTTAAATTTTTGTGGCAAAGAGTGCATTATTAGAGCTTCACATTATGCTTAATTAAATATTTATGTTAAAGTTAAAGTTTATGTGCCTGCATAAAAGTAACAATTGAAAACAGTCTTTCTCTGGCTTAGTCAGTAAATACCTACCAAGGGAGCATCCATGGGGAAGAAGGGAAGTTGCAGTTTCATCCTCTAAACAGGACTTTTTCCTTTATCACTTGATTACCGGACTAAAAAGGGTAAAGGACAGGACTTTTGCCATTAGTGTAGGCTTGTATCCTCCTGAGCAGGGTCCCAGGAAGCAGAGTGGAATAAGAAAATGTGTAAAGTTCCCACATGGGAGATGTTCCCCCAGCTCTGCTTAGGGACAGCTGAGACTGTCAAACCTTTAACCCTGGGTGATGTGGGAAAGGAGAGCATAGCATCAGAGGACGAGATGCTTCTTGAAAGTTTTTTGAATAACTTATCCGTATTAGTACTGAGACTTTTAAATATGCATATTGGCAAGGAGGTTTCTTCAAGTCCTTTAATAAGACAGCAGCTTGGACTATTTGACTGAAAAAAAAACATTGAAGTACCAGCATGTTCCTGGATCTATTTAAAGGATGCATTTTCTGTTGCAAGGTTCTGAGTAACGAAGTGCAAAAGACATATGACAACATACTGAGGCAAGTTATTCCTGACCTGCACTGAGTGAAGCTTAGTGGTTATGACTAACTCTTGCAGTGTTTCCAAAGGTATGTGGAATAGCTAGTCCATACTTGAAAGGTCACCCTTCCCTGCCTTCATACGAATTTTTAAATTTTTTTAGTTATTTTCCAGTCAGATTGGAAAATAAAAGCTGTTATGCTATTTGTTTTTAATTATTGTAAAAAGGAAAAAAATACTGTGAGCAATTTCTAAGGAAAATCATTTACAGCAGTTGACACATTTTGTGTCAATGAGTACTTTTAATGTTATTAGAGATGGTTAGTTTATCTTGACAGTGGCAACATACTCAGTAGGAATATGTAACACTGCCAAGTAGCAAATGCATTGCTTTGCCGTGCTGCCAACTCTTAATTTCAAGCTTTCAGTGGGAACTAATCCCCCCTTTCCCAGTAGTGCAACCAAAGAAAAGTTATGAACATCTGTGTGAGAAATCTAATGTGAGAATGCTCAGGTTCTGATGCAGTATGACATCAAAATATGTGCCTGTAGGACTGCACAGCAACAATCACTTTGTGAAATTATGCTAATGTGATCTATTAAACTTTCATGAATTGGTGTTTATCTAAACACATAGCACTATTAAAAAAGACTTGGAAACTAAGCAGTCAAGTACTGCATTAGCATCAGCTGGACAACTTGCAAGCTCCCTCTTCTACTGATAGATTGCTGAGAGAAACTTGAAAAGTTTGTAAAGCTCATTATTACAAAAATGAATTGAAGTTCTGTCACTCCTTATTTCCTCTGCCTGTTCTCGTCTGAGCAGCACCTTCCAGTCATGGCTTCCAGTGTAGTTTGCAATTGACAGCAGAACAGCAGCAGCAATCTCTTAAACTACTTTAACCTTTACAGCAGTGTGTTTGTTTGGAGAAGGCAACCATTCCATTTCTCCATTGCTCACAGAATATTAAGGCTGCAGACAGAGGAAACAAAAGGAATGGCCAAGAACTAGAATTTGAAAATTTTGAAAAGGTCAATATAGCATGGTTTAGGACTGTCTGTATGCTTTCTTCTCAGCAGGTGACAACTGACCAAATACCAATAAGCCATAAACTATATATACATTTTTAAATATCAATAGAAAAAGTGTCCCAACAGTCAGCTTAAGTGGCACTGTTTGTGAGGTTTTCAGCTGTTGATACCCAGAAGTTATTAAATTTAATAAAGTAATTTTGATTTGTTTACTGCTGTAGGGTTTACTGCCACTTCATTCTCTTTGCACATGCATGTTTTTATATGGCAAATGTGGTATTGCAGCAAATGCTTTTGGGGATTGCTCTTAAGAGTATTCATGGAGTTTCATTCAGCATAGGCTTACACCTTCTGTTTTACAAATCATTGATTCACAGAGCAGCAAATCACCAGCAGGCTGCTTGCCCATCCATGTACTGGGCTTCAGTTAGACTGACCCATGTGAAATAAGCACTCAGTGCACACATTCAAATGAGAAATGTTTTAGAGGGGAAAAAAATCAAACAAATCATCATAAAATTGATGGATACTGAAACTGCTCAGAAGATATCCTTCTGCAGCAAGTGCCAGTTTTACCTAATGGCTTCCTAATGCCTCACAGGCTGTGGAGGCTTTAGTCTTTCCAGATAATGTGCCTGGCTACTGACCTGTTTATTAAGATCACAATGCTTTTGCTTTGTTATCCAAGCTAAGTCTCTTGCAACAGTGAAATATTTCCTTGTCTGTGAAAACAATTTACTTCCTTCATTGTGGCAGTTATCTTTCTTTTTGCTTAGACATGGTGCTCTTTTCTCCAGGTGAAAACCATCATGGAGCTATATGCATTTATTTCCTAATGATTAAAGTGTGATCCTACCTAAGTTTAACATTTGAAACGTTGAAGTCTAAAGTTAAAGTTTGTCTTCCAGTCTTGTATTTTCAACAGACAGAAAAAGATGTGTTCAGGAGGCAGTTTGTTTCATTTCCAGGGGTTGCTGTCTCCCTTCAGTGGTGTGGAGGTGGCACTGAAGCAGGAGCAGTGCACTTCCTGCACCTTTTGGGATGATTATAATCATATGAGAGTAGTTTCTGTAGCCTAGTATGAAGGTGGCAGAGTAGGAAAGAAAGGAAGGTGGTGTTGTGGACACCTTACAGCTATTAGGCATAGAACATGTTTGTAATTCTTTATTTTTTTGCTCTAGATTCTTTTAAACCTAGCAGCCTGAAACAATTGTTAATTAGTGACTGTTACTCCTTCAGCTGTCCCATCTCTGAGAGAACAGGAAGCATTATATACTACAATTAGTTCCATGTCACTTAATCAGTTTACAGCAGAGCATATCGTGGGAAAGAGTTTATTGCTCCCTTCCAGTTAGGAAAGCACTCCTCTGACAATGTGAAGGTCTCTGATGCATAAAGAATTAATACATTCTTCCCAATGAACTGTGTCCAACCCTGCTAAAGTGCTGACTTTATTTTGGATGCGTGACCTTTTACCTTCTTCAGTGTCTGCTCACTTCTGTGTTGTGATGAAAGGAGAACAAAGCCCTAATAAGAGAAGGTCATTAAATGCAGATGGTCTTCTATTTAAATACAAACATCTGAGACAATATCCCAGCTCCTAGCAGGAAAATCCTGTTGTCAGGGAAGAGGTTACCTTGGCAACAAGGTCACCCGGCAGGGCGTGGAGTGGAGTGATGGGGCAGCAGTGATGGCAGAGCCTCAAAGATGATGAAAGAGCAGCAGGTCAATCCCTCACACTTCTGACTTCCCTCGGTGGAAGGTGAGCTGCTCCAGGAGCTACATAAACCTGGCTTGCTGAATACAGATAGCCTGTGTGACTCGCCAAGGGCACGGAGGACTTTACACTCCAGAAATTATCATCAAACGTTGGTTTTTTTTTTTTTTTTTTTTTTTTTAAGAGGGAAGGACTGTTTTTGAAGCTCATTGGTAGCTACTTGCTCATAGCACTGAACTGTGTGCTCCCTGAGAAGGATCCCAGACTTCAGGTGTGGACAAGGGAGATGAGGACAGCTGGACTGACAGTGGGCTCCAGTTCATGGCTGCTGGTGCTGGACAGGTGTCCTTTAGGATATCCTTTAGGATTGTGTCCAGCAGCCTTAGGATGAGTTGGAGCATCAGCATTTGACAGTGAATTCATGACATGCCAGTGTGCTCAATCAATTTATCCAGTTTCTCCAGGAGCTTCGGAGGCCAGAGGAAACCTTGAAGGCTCTTGAGGTTGCTCTGGTGCTCAGTGTGCTGGGTGGGTTCTAAGGCAAAGAAATGCACAGGCTGTGGAGAAGTTGCTAAGCACAGCTGGCAGACTGAATGATTCTTTATCCTTACAGGATGAGTAAGAGAGATGGAGATAGAAGATGCTGAACCAGAGTGGGGTATTTAAAGCTGCATGGGCAAAAAAAATTAAAAGGATAGTTTCTATCACAGGAACAAAGGAGTGGTTTATAAACAATAATTTGCACTTTTCCAGCTTGCTCCTTTTTTTTTTTCATACTGTGAGAAAAATTAAATAGGGATACTAATAAGCAACCTACTTAAAGCAGATAAATCAATTCAGCACTGTAATTAACAGGTGGATCTTAATCACTCCTTATGGTTTTCTTTTAACTGTTCTTATTTTCTTTACCAAGCCATTAGTTTTGTCTATTGCTGTTTGATTGCTGGGCCCTGTAAAAAATTCACTGCCATCCTTGAGGCACTTTGGAGCAGGATATTCAGTGAGGTAGACTCATTGTGTTGTCTCTTTGTAATTAGCATGCCTGCTAACCATGTCTGCAGCCTAAACTGCTCAGTTGGAAGCTAATGAGGCAGTGTAGTGGTGTTATTCTGCATTCAGTGCTCAAGTCTGGGTCTGTTTTTCAGTCAAAGGATTGCCAGCTTTTTCCATTCTGAAGGCAACATTCTGCAGAAGTGTAAATGACACCACCTCCTCTCTGGCATCGTGCAAGACTGCATGTCTAACTGCAGTGAGGAGAGAATTGAACTTGTGACTTTGTTAGTGAGGAAACGATGTTCTTGATACTTTTCTCAGTCCTCCTCACCCATCACCTCAGGCAAAACTAACCTACTCCTCCACAATCCTGTTGTTAAATGAAGGTATAGCAGAACAACACGGTGCTGATAACAGAAAAAGCAAACACTCTTTAGGTACTGCTAAATTATTCGATGCTGCTCTTAATTTTTAAGGTCTATTTCCTTTTTGTGCTGGAATTAGTGATGTAGCTAAAAAAATCGCCTCCTGAAATCTACTTTTGCTAAACTAGTGTCATGAGTATTTCTTTTTCAAGGATGTTGGAAGGTAATGGTGATGATTGAAGAGACCTCAAATGTGTTTTGAGACTGTCCATTTTCACCCCTATGCTTTTGCTACGTTTTTGGGGAACAAATGAATTATATCACAATGTTGGTCACTGTTCACTGCGGAGAGTTTTAACCATTCATGCCACAAATGTTTGTATTTTCCTATTTCCTTCACATTTGTTTTGCTGAAAAAAACAAAAACAAAACTGAATATTCAACTGCATTTGCTATGTGTGCAAACTGGAGAGAAGCTCAAGTTACTGTATGTGCACGATGGTTGTTTGGGAAAGTAGAAACCATGAAGGAATACTGTGAAAGTCACAAAGAAAAAGTGAATCTGAATACAGTCAGCTCTAGAAGGGAAACAATTACTAAGGAGGTAGGAGATTAGGATCAAGTGGTTAGAGCTTTTCTCCTGATTTTTCACCTCACCTTTCCATCTCGTGTGTTTGTACATGGTAATCAAGGCACAGGGCGTAATCCAAAATCTGAGACACACCTGTCCTGTCACTTGTTCATCCTGAGAATTCAGGGAACACTGGTAAGCAAAGCAGCAGCGTCTTGGTTTGAAGGACAGGTGTCTGCCAATAAAGGCAGAAGCTCTTCTTTGAAACAGAGAATTTGAGTCCTTTCTCTCTCGAGTATTATGATTGTTTGAATCAAGAACTCCAAGGCAGAGATAAGGGGGTAGGAATAGCAGCTCTTTACTAATAACCGGCAGGCCTCGTTAGCATGATAATGGGAAAAATTCTTTAAACTGGGACAGCAAGAGAACAAAAACCCAACCCCCAACAAGCAGCAAGAACTATCCAAATGTGCCAGCTGATTTTGTCTAGGTAGTGTCTCCAGCCTCAGTTTGTGTGGAGGAAAGGCTCATGAAGTGAAAAACTCAGTCTGAAAAAGGGTAAGTTGTGACTGCAGTGGCAGCAGCAGGTTGCTACAATTAAAGATAAGACTGGTTCCTAAATGTGGGCGTAGAAATAGTCTGCTCTTTCTCCAGATGAGCTGCCTCTGTTATCCTGGTTATATAAGGATGGTAGTCTCTTAAATGGCATTTAGCAAAACTACTAAAGTAAGATAATAAGATAACAATTTATTGCTAAAATACTAATTGATATTTTGTAAAGCTCTAACTTCCCTGCATAAGCACATTTCTCAGATTCTAATTAAATACGTAGACATTCTCTTGCAAATTTAATTTAATAACTTAACAACATCTATTGCTTGCCTAGTTTTCAGTAATTGCTTGACTGTGTTCTCCCATATACTGTTCATCCAGAGTACATAACTTTCTGATAACTGATTGCTGAAGCTGTGGTGAAGGTATGCTCATGTCTGTATGAACAAATAGCATGAGGGAGGGCTAAGAGAACAGCAACATGAAGAAAAGAGCAAATATAGGGTTTTATTTAAGGTAGTGCTATCAAAATGAACATATTTTGTTGTAACGCATTGGAAAAATAAAAATAAACATTGCCATGTGAAAGAATTTGTAACTTTTTCCCTTTTGTATGGTCAGGCTGAGTTTCTGCCTGCCTATCTCAGAGCTTCTAAATAAATGGAGAAATTGCTATGAAGGCCCCAGTGCAGAATGCCTGGGAGGCAGGTAAATAAGTGTAAACAATAATTTAAGTAAAAGTTGTGACAACTGATTAAACATCCACATTTATGACAGGTCAGGATTTCTGCATATAAACTTCTTTGCTGGTTTTAAAATTAAATAAAAATTATGGCCTTATATAGTAAAATAAGAATCTTTCAAAGAAGTGGATCACAAACTTGTAATAATGATTATGTAATAGCTGAAGAGGGATTTTAATATTTAGCCCAGTTAAACATTCTTAGGCTGTGTCTTAAGGAGGTTTTTTTTGTTATTTATAGAATATTTAGGTAACATAGGAAAGCAAAATTTGCTCCTTTGAAATGCCACATTTTTAATTATTTGTAATATTTTTTTATTCTGTGGGAGCTTGGGTTGATGGCACTAACATGAATATAAATGGTAGCTGTTGACAGGTGTACATTTAAGTTTTGTAATCATATTTTCACAATATTTTTAGATTCCCTTCTTTAGTAAAGGTGACTTGTGATGTTATACAAGACTAATAACTTGTTTTTGAGGCTGCACACTAAACACAACAGTAGAATGTCTTTGTAAGCATATTTGCAAGGAAAAGTGGCTCTAAAAAAAAAGTGGCTTTTTCTTATTACATAATTACTGACAACATTGGGAAGCTTCAAATATGAATTGGGTGATTTTGTGTAGATTGAGACAGACTAGATTGATTAGGCCCTTGAGAGAGAAAACATTGCTTTTAGGTAGCTGTATAATATTAATTTTATCTGCTGTTAGCTGTGCTTTCACTCTTTGCTCCGTGTTGTTAACATTCCCCATTTTCACAACTGCAGCTGTGGCTGCTCCTCCAGGAGCCTCCCAGGCTGGCAGGAATCTCTTGCCTGTGACAAGGAATTACTGTTCTGTCACCTGTGAGTGCTCTTTTCTCTGCTGTGAGCTGCTGCAGCACCTTCCTTCTCCATGCACACCATTAATCCTTTCCTGGGGCTGTTGAGGATCTCCTGCATCTCTGTAGCTTTCCAAGGTTTCTGGGGCACTCTAAATTCCCAGGGTTGGGCTGCAGTGCCCCTGCACGAGTCTGTCACTTGGCTTGCAGGCTCCCTGCTTAGGCTCTGACCATGTGCTTGGTGGAAGACCTTTTCAAGATTATGTAGGTTATTTTTCGAAGAGAGAGATTTAGAAAAAAGTCAAATCACTAGATACTCAGTATCCATGAATGCAATGTATTAGGTATTCCCCTCCTGAATTTGGGTGATGATCTAGGGTGTGGTTTTTGGAGCTGTGTCCAACTTGAACTTGAGCTGATGGTAAATAAGCAGCAGCTGCTGTGGGAAGGGGTTCAGTCAATCCATGTTTTGGTTTCCTCTGGGGAAATGGCTTTGTCCATTTGCAGTATCCAGCCTGGGGTGACTTTCTGCTTAGACACCTTAGACAACAAACATTTATGTCTTTTGGGCCAAATCAATTTTCTTATACCAAATCTGAAGCAAAAATTGCCTTTAAAATCTATCTGTGCTTTGTGAATGGCCATGATTACTTTGCTTTGATTCAGCTAATTACATTTCCAGCTAAATAACTAAAGGTTACTGCATTCTTCTGACTGAATGTTAACTGCCTCATACATTTCTATTTTTTGTGGTATTAATTGATTGCTGGTTTATCCTGTAATTCACTGATAGGGAAATTGAAAGTAATTATTTTTCAAGCCAAACTTCAAAATGCATTTAACTACTTTGCAGCAAGTTCTAATTGTTTCAAAAAGCACTAAGTGATAGTGTCAAAATTCAAGTGCCTTATCACTAACAGTTTTCAAAGAATCAGTTTACACTTCTGAAAGATCATTTGAAAGCCTTTAGAAGCATCAAAGTTGTCCACTTGAGGATTTATAGCATTCAAAAACTTACAGGAAAAAATCTGCATTGTCTTCTCTGCTGGAATGGAGCTGTTTAGGGGCAGTAGAAGATTCACCATCCCTCAATAAAAACCTCATCACCCAAATTGTTTTTCTTTTAATTTTTCTGGATTTCTGTGAGATGTCTTAGTGTCCTTAAAACTTTTTAAAGAGCAGACACAATGGCAATGTCCTGAATTCATGTAAATCAGCTGCAAGATCTTTCGGAGAGTCAGAACTGCAAACTATTTGTTTAAGAAGTTAAAGAAAATGCACAAAATGTTTAAAATGAGGATAAATGCTCAGGGCACTGCATTTTCACCTCTTCTTAGATACAGACTTTATGGCTGTTCACCTTGAATTTGGCAGTTCTGGAAGTAATCTGTGCTTCCGTTTATGTTTCTTTTAATGCCTTGTTACCAGAGAAGTTGAGTTGGGCTTGGGTCAGAAAACCCACTGGCTGTATTGTAATTGTAATTGTTATTGTATTGTACCAATTCCAGCATCTTTTCTGGCACTCTTATATGCACGGTACACAAAGCAACTCAGCTGCCTTAAAAGCTGGAAGACTTGGTGTTTAAAGCAGTATGGCACTGCAGTTATAAATCTCAGCTAACTAAAGTACCTACAAAATTCTGTCTTTAACCTTCCCAGGATTAACTATAGGGCAGTCTCCTCTTAGTTCTCTACCATGTTTCTGGAATGCTTTAACAAAACTCTTGTTGCTTATGTTAATTTTCTATCCATTTTGGGAAAAAAATCATACATTGTCTTCTACACTTTAGAAATACGGAAGAAAAAGATAATAGCGTTTTACACTAAATTAAGTCTTGAAGGGACCTTTTATTTTTTTTTGTTTCAGACACTAAAACATGTAATTTCAAGCAAAGCTGAGAGATTAAGTCCCCTGTCAGTTGAAGAATAATTCATGCTTTATTTATGAGAAAATGCAAATATGCTAACTAGAAGATTATTCATCTTGGGATGAATATTTGATCTCTGATGTACCTTAGGACAGGCAAAGCTTTTCATCTAGAGGAATTGCACTGAAGTCATGGCCAAAGGTTTGAAATTTAGTTATTCCCAAATGTATAAATGAAGCATTTGTAAATTTACTTCATTTATGTCCATAAATAGCATTTTTGTTAGTTGTCCCACAGGTCGTATTTGAACAACTCCAGAAAACAATAGATTTTCTTGTTACGTTAGAGATTTATGCTTCAAAATACAGCTTTTAGGTGAAGGGCAAGTGTTGCCTTCACCCAAAACTACACAAAAGAACCTTTTCTAGGTGAGTACAGAATACTGTGATGGATGCTCCTTTCCAGAGGCTGAACAATCAATGAAAAACACACCTTGTACAGCTTCTCTTGTGCTCACTGCTACATTTGGTTGGGATTTCTTTGGGTCAGGAAAGGTGGGTTTTGGCTGTGAACATGTTCTGCTGGACTCCAGCTGTTTGCAGGCTGCTTGTGACACTTGCCAGTGCTGGAAACAAGAACCCACATCTCAGTTCAAGGGCTGCTTTTGCAGTGCTTATTCAAATAATAGAGTTTGGTTTCTTAAAACATGTCCTAGGACTTGTATCCATGAAGTGTGTTTTACAGGCTCTAGAACAGAAAAAATTTGGTTTCTCTGCTTGGTTTTGCATTTTGTGGAACTGTAGCTGTTTGTGAACTGCTATTCAAAGGATTCAGTTTTTGTTTCATTCTCTGTGGCCTCGTGTATGGATATCAGAGGTTTGATAATCCACACAGAGATGGTGTGGATTTCACGTGCTGTGTATGAATGACAGCTCTTCTTCACTTTTCTGCTGTCCTGGAGTACTCTGTGTGAAAGGTCACAAGCTCATGTGTCTTAAGGAAAGAAATAGAAGATGATACATTCAAGATAAATGTATGTTCATATGTATTAATAAGCTGCAACTAGCTGGCATTTTAATCCAAGCTGTTGTGCTTCTGAGAAGTTAAATAGTTAAGCAAGTACTTTATAGTGAATAATCTGTATGATGAATTTCTCCTCTTTTCCTCTTAACAAATCTTCTATGAAAGCACAGTGTATCTTCTGAGATGTACTTACTGTTTTAATTGATCTTTCTCGTTCATTCTGGTGGTGACTTTCAAGCCATGAATTGTTCAGAGCTTTTTAGTGTTTGAAATGCATTGATGCACCTGGATTGAGCTTTGACTTTTTTATATGGGAGGATAATTTTTTGATGTCCAGGTGGAGATGAAATTAATTTTTGCTGTGTCCTTGCAATTTATAAAATCAGTTTTAGTGGGTTTTTGTTTTCAGTGTGGGAGAAGCAGAAATGTACACAAAACATTGGAACCACTGTAATTCATAGCAGAAACATGAAATATGCAGCACCTTTCTGCTTCACCTTCTTGTTGTTAATTATTTCTAATTCTTTCCTTAAAATAAGTGATTAAGATTACTGGAGCAAAAGATGACATTTCTGCAAAAGGTACATTTCTGCATAGCTTGCTATTTTTGGGGATTTTCTTTGACAAATACACATTGCTTGTTCCAGGAATTAATCTGGTACCTGAGAGATACAAAATAAACAGAACAAGAAATCTACTGTTTAGAAAATAATATCAAGGGACCCCAGTGAATTTTCTTTTGCTTTTGATAACTCTCTAGAAATTTTTCTATAAGGGAGAAAATTCTCATCCATCAATTTACAGCCCTTCATGGATTCAAAAGTTGATTCAGTTCTAATGTTATCAAGTATCCATTACACACAGGAAAATCCCTGGGGAGGGGGAAGGAAATGAGAACAGGAGTGTATTGATTGCATCTGTGTAAACAAAACAAAAAAAAAACCTCATCTAATAAGCAGCAATAACAAACACTCGTACCCAAAAAATAACAAAAAATAATTTTAAATTTGAAAGATACATTGAATATAGGAGTAGCCCTTTCACATTGCCCTGAGAATGCTGAGGTGAAAGATGAAGTGAGTATATAGTGCCAGAGAAAAATAATTCACATGATGAAGTTAGTTTTATGGGCTTCTGTAGTTCCTCCCCTATTCCCCTCTGCCTCCCTTGCTCACATGCAAAGGTGCACAGTCTGCAGATCTTCAGAGCCCACAAAGTTCATCTATTCCCCTTTATGCTGAAAATGCTGACCAGAAATCAAAGGGGAATAGAGAGTTCAGGCAGGGAAGCTCCATCTGTGTCTCACTGTTTTTCACCATGTGAAGCACAAAATATCATCCCAAATTTAAAGCCTGCATCCACACTGAGGAGTAACAGATGAGATGTGATCCAAATATATGAACTTGGTTGCTGTTAGATATTTTTGTTTCTTTAAAGGAAATGTTTGTGAAACAGTTGCTTAGTTTTTAGGGAAAAAAAATATTATGTCAACAGAGAAAAAAGTGATTGCAGTTGGTTTTGCAATTTGTTAAGCTAATGGGATTTCTTTTGGTGGTATTCTTCACGTGTATTCTCAGCACATCCCATTATAAAGTCCCATGGAACCATTTTAGTGTGTGCTGCAAATGTTTATTGCCAATATGATGAATTGTGTAACAATGCTCAGACAATCATAACAGATTTACTGAACATGTTTAAATGTCTTATTTTAACAAAAGCCCTCCTGGAACTCTCAGAAGAAGTAAACAGACCTTAGAACCATTACAGGCACATAAAAAAAAAAAAAAAAAAAAAAAGAAAAAAAACAGCACTTTTTTTCCACGATAAAAGTTAGAAATCATGCAGGTGACCTATTTTTAAGATTTTTTAGGGATTTTTTTTCCTTAGTATTTGCTTAACACAAAAGGATGTAGCTATTCTATAAAAACTCCTAATGAAGCAAGGTTGATGATGCACGAGGAAATTTTTTCTAATTGTGATCTGTGAAAGTTCACAGCTTTTAATTCATGCCTGTTTATATTGTCTCTTGTGATTGCATTGACACCTTTGGGATGGCAGGAGCATTGTGCTAATTCATCTGTTGGGACTTGTAAGCAATTTGAATTATTTCTAACTTCAGAATAAAATGATGGGAGCTGTGGATAATGGTGGGCTGAAAACTGATTCTCCTGTCAGGCTGAGAGAACTGGTGGGCAGCCATGAGCAGAGTGCTCCAGGAGCTAATGGAGAGGCCAGTTTTTTTCCCCAGGAGTTGTAGCATCAAAGAAATATTGGTTGCAAGAGACTTGGCTCTGTCAGGAAGTCTGAACTACCATCAAAGCTTGGAGTTCCTTTTGAATTGCTCCCATTTCCAAAGTAAGGTCCAGTGCCTCAGCCTCTCCTGTTAGATCCCTGTCCACAGTGGTGGTCCTTCAGTGCCCCTTCCCAAGCTCCTGAGCATCCTTCCTGAGTCAGGCCACCCAAAACTGCCCTGTGCTACAGACCCAGTCTCACCAGGGTTGAATAATGGCCATAAAGCATTTGAGGGGTTTGGGTAAACCTTAGGGAGTTTGAAATAAAACTTGCTGGAAGAGTAGTGCAGCCCAGGGGGAGATTACCCAGACATTCAGGAGTCTGTGTGCTTGGAGGGTCTCAAGAAAACTGGGAAGAGACTGATCTGATTTAGTGGTCATTAGCTCTAGTTCATAGTGGGAGGTCAGACTAGATAACATTTTGGGGTCCCTTCCAATAAGCTTGTCTGTGATGGTATCATTCAATCACTCTAAGAGAGCTGATTTTGATTTTTAAATTCTTGGTTTCTACTTGGAATTTTTCTTTCTTCTGTATTGTTATACAATACTCCAGAGAACTTAATGATAGAACTAAAAGATCTGTTTCAGAATGGTGTTTATAACTGATACTGCTCAGTTAAGTAACCTCTAAACAAGATTTCTTGTTTAAAAATTAGTATCAGATTTTTAGGAATAACTCAAGATGTTGTCACCATTCATAATTCAAATCTTTTCTCAGAACAACTTTTATTGCAACAATCCATATTTTTCTAGGGCCACAATCTGAAAATAGTTTTGGAGAAAGGGGGGTGCCAGTTCACCGGGTGCGTACATTAATTGCTTTTCTATGCAGGGGATGTGTTGAACTCTTTTATAGTTTATTTTTTTTTTATAGTCCTAGTTGAAGTCTCACTTTTTTATTTATTTTTTATTTTTTCAAAGGAAAGGACTAATTTCATTACAGTTGCAGGAAATTCCACACTGAAATCATTAGGCTTGCAGGGAATGGAAATTAAAGAAGAATTTGGTCTGGAATACTTTCAAATTCTCCCCATCCTCATAAATAAATGAATAAAAGCAAACCTCAGAACTGTGCAGAACTTGTGTGTGTCTGCTGCTGCGGGAGCCAGCATGGCTGGGGCTTTCCAGCTGCCAAGGCAGAGAATTCAGTCAGAGGGAAGAGTTTTAACTGTGCCATGCTTTGAGCTGGCCTGGGGTCCCTGCCAGCCTTGGCTGCTCTGTCCTGATCCAATGGAGTGAGCCAGGGAATCTTTGCAGCCTCTGGAGCTGCCCTTGGGGGTGAATTCCTGCTGTGCCTACCTGGCAGGCAGCAGACTTGAGGTGGAGGAAGATGAAGGTGGCCATTGAACTGTCACACAGCTTTTGACTGTATGCTGTTTTACTGTGCCAGGGAAGGGATTCTGGACACTGCACAGCAGAAGGAAGCAGCAGCTTTCCCTGAACTGTTTATTGGGTATGACTTGAAATAGAGCACTGAGTGGGAAAGAGCAAAGTGGAGACTGAAGCAGGACTAGTGATAACATCTCAGGAGCAATTTAGATCAGGTGTGAGTACCTGTCTCTCTTTAAAAATTAAAATATCTTCCATACACCTCTTGGAAGTAAAGATATTGGGGGACTACTGTATGGGGAGTGCTAAGCAAAATCTTGGCACATATTTGGATGGAAAATGAGCAAAGACACACTAGGACTGTCAGGTTTTGGAGGAGGGAGTTTGCGGAGAGCAGCTGGATGGTGTTGCCTTGTTCCAAGTCTCCTCCAGCTGTGTGTTATGGGTGCTGGGAAAGCTGTAGGTGTTGAGAAAACTGCAAACATCTTTTGCAGATCACCTTTACTTTATACTCCTATTCTTTAGCTATGTTTCCTTATATGTAATTTTTGGTTATAGTACACGAACTCGTATATGCTGCAGTCCCTCTACCACCTATGCCCATTTTCTGACTAATTTATACCTACCTATGGGGTTCCTTAGCACAACAAATCAGCCTGCCTAAAGATCTGCTGTTTGGGCCTACCTCTCTACAGAAAGAAAACAAGTTGTAGTCTGATTTTCTATGTAACAGTCACACAGTGTAAATGGAATGGGAATAATTTGTTTTTCCTTTGCTGAACAAAAGATTTAATTTCCTGAACTGTGTTTTTTCTTTCCTGAACTGTGTTTGTTCAGGAACTTATTATTAAAAAAAAAGCATATGCCAAGGAATATGTAGAAGTAAGATAACACATGCCTCAAGTAACTCTGTGGGACACATACTTTTGAAAATATTTTACTTCTGTATTCCTTTTTGGAAAGAAGTGTCAAAAGACGGAAAGCCAACAGGGAGCTCTCACTAATGCACCAAACAGATTTTATTTGCAGCATAGGACCTTCCAGTCAAAAAAGACATAATTAATTCCCTGGAACACTGGTATATAAGTTTTAGTGGTTTTGAAGGTAAAAAAAAATAGGGGATAGAGAGAAAAATTGTAAAGAAGGAGCCTGGTGTGTAAAGACTTGCACACAAAATCTGTTCCCATGCATATGCTCCTGTATATATTGGGTTGCAGGACTATGACCCAAGTATGCATTGTCTTTATTGATCTGGGGACAAATTGCTTCAGAATTTTAGCAAAATTCTTTCATTTTTAAGTAATAGGAAAAACATCTGCTTGTATAAAGTATATCATTATTCACTGTTTAGCTATTATGGAGTTGTTTAATCTCATCCTTTGATGGACATTGGCAATACCTCCTGTCCCTGATGACATTAAATTTGCATTCAGATGTTTCTTTGACTAATGCTGAAATAACATTTCATATGGATCCTGGCTTTTTTTCCTTCTTTCTTTCCTCCTTGATGGCTAGTATAAATTTGGTAAAAGCATGCAGCCATGTTTCCAGTGAACTCCTCTGGGATATCTTTGTTCCAAAACAGAGACTACAAATCACTCACCTTTATGATGAATATCTCAGCTGCCTGGTGAAACAGGAAGGGCATGTCTATGGATACAGTCACTGTGTTCTTTGCTATTGCTTTGCCCAGCTGGTGGCACTGATGGCCCCTTGTCCTGTGCTCGGTTTGGGCAGTGCCAGCCCTGCAGGATTCCTGGATCTGTGCTGGGTGCTCCCAGCTGAGCCCAGTGCTCTCCTTGTCTCCATTTGCCCAGCCCTGCCTGCCTGTGCTGCCTCCTAGCACCTTCAGGACTTGGTGACTGAAGGAGCAGAAAGTGCCTTTGAACCTTTGAGACTGAAAGGATGTGAGCAAGGTGTGCAGGAAGGAAAGCAAGGGGACAGAGGATGGCAGTTCTCTTATTCAGGTCTTAGCCAGGACTTCCTTACAGCAAAGGAATACATCTCAAACAGTGATAACATACTTGGGCCTCCACTGGAACAACAGAAATATTTTGTTATATAGGTGTTTGATTTTCTCTTCTACATGTGTCTTTTTTTTTTTTTTGGGGGGGGGCGGGGTAGGGGTGGTACAGATCTCAGATACAAGATAAAGAACTGATATGGTAAAATAATTCCTAGACAACAAGTGAGGCTTTCTTAGCAAATCTGTTTTGCAAGGCTGACTACTTTCCTCTCTTTCTCTTGAAAAATATTGTTTAATTCGTTTTACAAAGCCCAGGCGGTTTTAAGCAACTTGACCATTGGGATACATCATGATTAATAAAATAGCTACGTTGCATTTCAGTTCTCAGGGCTTTTTTTTACATTTTATTTCATGTAGTTATTTATAATTTTCTGTTTTATCATCTTTTTTTGTGTGTAGTTGAGCAAAGTGTGTGGATTTTCAGTTTGCTTGTTTGTTTTACCCCTAAGCCTGGACAGTTTAGCAGCTTGACCTTATATTTCAGTGTAAGTTTTTTCTTTGTTTTGACTGTACCCATCATCACAGCCCTTTGGCTCTAAAGGCAGTATCTTTAAAGGAAGAATTTATACAACTGGAGGTAAAGGCTTTTAGGAGGTCTCTTCTGGTACAGCACTGAGAAAAGTATTTGCTTTTCACAAACCCCTTCCTGCTCTGGTAGGTTATGCTGTAAGGCAGCAATTACTGATCTTATTTCACCCCAAAGAAGCACCATTTTGTAAGATAAAATAAGACCTGGTAAGCAGCAGCTTTCTTCAGAAAAAAAAAAAAAAAAAAGAAAGAACATCTCTTACACTTTTGCCAGTTCAGTGAATGAAAAATAACTCTTTCATTCCCAAAGTTATTTTGCAGGAGTTGTCTCAGGAAACTTGTGAGATTGCAGGATGAAGCAGGTCACAGAACAGTATTTTTACAAATGAAAAGGAGTTGCTGTAGCTGTTCTGCAGTGTGCTCTCCAAGAATGCATCCAGCAAACTCTCAAGTTATCCTCGAGCTGTTCCTGTGCAGGAAGCTGGCGTGCAAGGAGGTGAGAGGAGCATGAGGTGTAAATCTAGATTTTTCCAAATAACCCTAGACAATGTAAATTTGCCTCTTTTGGGCAATCCTTATCTCCAACTACTATGCATAGATTGGAAATCTACGCTCAGTTGTTTCAGTTCTTGAAGGCAAACAGGAAGTAATGGGAGTTATGCTGCAGACAGTCGAGGTCTCCTGGACTTGGTTTACCTGGGTGAGCTACAGAACCTGAGCCTATAGAGGAACAGAAGTAAATTCCCAATTCCCTGTGTCATTTTCCAAGTGCAGTGACTCCTGCCATGGGCTCTGCCCAACCTCCCAGCCTGGACAGAGACATCACTGACCCTTGAGGCATCCTTGTGGGAAGGGTAGCATGGTACCACATCGATCAACTTCAGCTGGCTTTCCTCACTTACGATCTTATTTGTATCAACAAAAAAAGTGCAGCTAACTCTTAAGCTCGTTCCTGGTCATAATTAAGGCAGTTAAAGTGCAGGGTGGAGTTGAGGGGGAAGTGATTCCAGACTGGAGGTAGAATCAGGGCATGAAGGACAAACTCTTTCACTGGGATGGAGTGCAATGGACAGAGTTGTGTGGTGAAGTCTTCCCCATCCTCTCTACATTTCTAATGGGTGTGTGAAGCTTCCATGTAGCCTTTACTTTATGGCAAAGATTCTTGAGTACTTAAAAAGATGAGTAACCCTTCTGAGTTAAATTATGTATTCACAAGTTGGAATGCAGACGAGTTCAGGTTCAGTAATACTTTCTTGACTGTGTACAACCAATAACTGCACACAGTATTCATGCTGCAAATATGTTAAGCAATGTTTAATGATCTTGCCCTTTATTTGGTCTCTCTGTTTAAATCTTTTGACTGCTCAGCACTTTAAATTATCTTTAAATAATGATTTAAATTAATATTTCGAAAACACAGACTTAGGAAGAAAGCTTGAAAAGAGGAGGTAACTTTTTTTGGGATTCTTATCTTTTTTTTTTTTTTTCTGTCATTTTCATTTCCCTCTTATTTTCTTATATCAAACTAGCTGGACTAGGTTCAAATACTCATGCTATTTTGACTATATTTATGGATCAAAAGAATATGATTTCCATGGCAACTGCTCCAGGTTTTGAGCAAATATCAGCTTGGAAGGTGCTTTTTCTCTTTTTGGTTTTTTATTTTGTGCTTATTAGATTAACCCCAGGAGGGGTTTAGATCTCGTTTATAAACAGATAACTTAATTTGAAGAAGAAAAGCAAATTTCAAAATAGAATGGAGTGTTCAAGATATCAGATCCAGCTGCAGAGTTCTATCACATTCTTGCTTTGTCCTTGAGTGTTCAAGATACTGTAAGTTTTCAAAAGCAATTTTAAGCATAGAATACGATGTTGTTTATTATCATGTGATTTCATAGTTTCTGAATAAATGTTCTGAAAGAGTTATTAATGTTTACAGTGTTCCCTGGCTGTCCATTTGCTGATGGTGCACACACTGTGGTTGGATTGAGGGTGGCAGTGTAGGTGTGAGGTGAATTGAGGGATAAGTGTTCTGAATGGGGAGCTTGCTCTGTAAGCACTGCTGATAATAACTGAGCCCGAGTGCTGCTTGCATGTAGAAAAATGCTCTGGGACAAAGTTTTCCCAGTCTGAATGCCTGCTCTGCCTGCATGTTAGCTCCTGCCCCTTGCAAATCTTCACCCTGGAACAGCTGTAACACCCCTGTAGTCAGTGTACACAGCCCTGGATTCTTTCAAAGAGTTGATATTTATTGCTCACCATTATACAAATGCATTTAATTCAGAGATCCATGAAGTACATACCAAATTTCGGTAATTTAATTAATTGCCAAGAAGTCATCAAAACTAAAAAATGATGGATCCACAATTTTAAGGATGAAATTATTCTTGCTAAGGCTCAACTTTTATGGCTGTGGTTCAGAGCTGCTGTTGTGTGTGTGTTTATGCATTTACACACAAGCACCTGAAGGGTTGTGGGAATACCCCAGTTGTTCAATGTAACATTAGTTCTTCATTATTCCTTCATGCTGATATCTCAGGGAATGAGGCAGGGAACTCCTAGGGCACAAGAGAATGTAATTATCCCATGAGTAAGTTTAAACTATGTGTCACAATCCATAGTCATGAGAAAGCAAAACTGAGGCTGCACAGGCATTTCCTCCTTCTCTTGTATGTAGAAAAAAATTTATTTTAGAGGAAAAAAAATAAGGCATTGGTTAGGAGCAGCAGAACCTCCCCATGTGATATTGGCAGTGTTAGAAATTCTAATTTTGGGCATAATATTAAAGCAGAGTCAAAGACAGAGGTTTTGGTCTCTTCAAGGATCCAGTCTATAAATATCCTGCTTAGGTTGTAGGGAGCTACAGTGTTGATGTTGACTAATTTTGGTCACCAGCCTTTAAGTACATGTGGTATATGCATGTGGTTTATAGGATATTAGGGGAAAAATACTTAGAATACTTTTCTCCATATTTTTCTATATCACCACCCACACTGTCAGCTGCTGTCGTATTTTTCTGGCTTTGATACTGTTATTCATTAAAGAAAATAACAGATGAAAGAAACTTTGGCTACTCAGCTTCTCTGCAGTCCTGAAGTTCGTCATTTTGTGGTATCATGTGATGGGGAAGTCCTGGCTGCTAACACTAATGTTCTCTGAAAAGTCAGACAGCATTTTGTCTTGGCCAAACCCAGATACTGCCTTAAGTGCACTCAGGGTACAGACACCATGCAGATTGTAGCTAAGAGATGGAAAAATGGACCCCAGTGTGTTGGTTATCGTTGTTTCACTGAATTTCACATTGAATTATGGCATTAGAACAAAAGATAATCAGAGCAAGTTGTCCAAGATTTTAACTGGAAATGTGAAATCAAGGTGAATAACATCTCAGGAGTGTGCAGTCAAGCCCCATGTTGCACTGAATGCCTTTTTTGATTTTGACTCATCCTTGCAAATATACTCTGGTTTGGTGTATTCTGATCAGAAGTTTTGTAAACTCTGGTCAATCTATTGAGCATCAAGAGTTGCATGGTTGTACTGGAATGAAAAGGCAGGAAATTTCTTTTTTGCAGGTTCTTGACTGATGAGCATGTTTCAAGACTCTGAACAGGATAAACAAGATTGTGTTGCTTCATGTGAATATGAGAATATTTCTCATAGCTTTAGCTGTGAAGTATTTCTGGCCTTTTTTCAATAGTTGACTTTCTCATACTTTGTAAAACCAAGAGCAGATTTTACAAAGCTCTTTTAGGATGGCTTTTTTAGAGATGTCTTTTTAATATTTGAGAATTGTAAGTGAAATTATGCATAGACATACCTGGTTGATTCAGCCTGTATATTTTGCGTACTAATTTTATCCTACCAGAGCTACTTAATTCAACTGAGTTACCTTTGATGTTTGTAGGAGTGCTGAAGTAAAACTGCTCTTTCCTATCTCAGCAGCTGAATAACTTCCAAAGGGAAGCTCCACGGGGTGCCTGCACCTCAGCTCCTTGGAGGGTGAGGGGAAATTACACATCCACAGCACTTTGGTCATGTCAAGGATACCCTGGTACTCCTTTTTCTTTTCCTAATTTCTTTATTTCCTTGCTACAGGGTAACATTTTTGAATCTTTTTGAAAAGGTTCCCTTGTTCCTCACATACATACAGATGTCTTGTTTTCAGAAATAGGTAAACTAGTAAAAACTGTGTTTGCAAATTCCACTTCAGAAGTGTTGAACTGTTTCTGTGGAATAGATGATTCAGTGTTGCAGGTCTATGTACAGCTGCTCTCATATGGAGTGGATGGTTTGACTCCAGGAGAGACAATAGCAGAGAGGGGCTTTAACCTTTGGGGCATTTGACTGAGTGCTGCCTGGATTGCCATAGATTGAGTCATTTGTGTGTGCTGGCTTCCCTGGCCTGTGTGAAATGACTTGATGGCTTCAGTTTGCTTCACGGAGGAGAGCTCTCCATGTTACAAGTGTCAAAGATGTTGGTGGCTCTTGAGCAGAGATGTGAATGTTTGTGAATGGGGCAGATGCCACCCTTCCCTGCAGGAAGGACACAGACTCAGGAGAGTAGAGACACTTGTGCTGCTGCTGTCCCCACAAACGTGCCATGGGTGCCAGTGCTGCACTACTGAGACAAAAACTGCCTCTTATCGAAATTTCCCAGAAGGAAATAGAGTAAAATTGCTGAAGAAGGAGTAGGTAATGACTAAGGAGTAAGAGCTAAGTCCTACCTTGTGTTGAATCTCCAGCTGTGCTGCTCTGGGGGTCCCTGGAGCTGTGAAACCCAGCAGGGAGCACCATGGGTTCAGGGTGCTGTAAGCCCTGCCCAGTGCCCTGCCTCTCCATGGCATTCATTCTCTGCTCCTGATTCTGCTCTGATTCCCCCCCGCTCCTTGTATGGTGCTGTGACACTGCTGAGCACAGCTCCTTTGCTGCTCTTTGCTCACAGGTCCTACAGCACAATTACCAGCCTTTATCTGAAACCTGGTCCACCCTGTGCTAGCTCCCTGTGGAGAAACTAATGTTTGCTCACACAGAATCACAATGGAAAATGCCAAGTCCTTTGGAATTTGCCAGATGAGGAAAGGAAAGGGAGAAAGCCCCACATCAGAAATAACTTTTATGAGGGTGAGCCAAGACAGGCATTTAACTCCTCTTCATCATATGGTTTTATTATGTAATGCTTTAAATACAGAAAAGGAAGGCAGGTGGCAGTCAAAGAGCAGGAGAGGACACCAGCCACTGGAGAGCAGGAGCATGTGGTCCCTAGTGGAGATGAATATGAAGAAAGGAATAGAGCCACAGACCTCACAAAATTAACAGAAGGGTAAAGGGCTCACCCAAATTTGAGATTAAGAGTAAATGGTGGGTTCACACCTTATGATATCTTCTTTCCCTTGCTCTATATGTCTCTCTCCATGTTGTTTCAAATTCATTTTCCTGTGTGGCTCAAGGGCTTTTGGGACTTCTTTCTCCCAGGGACTGGCTGTTCAATTACTTTTTGCTACCACATAGCTTTCACTTTTGTTTTAGCTTTAACTTCATCTAGATGTCAATGTAAAATAGTCTGAGATGGTTGTGTTTTTTATGAGTCATAAACTGTTATTTGTCGTGTTTATGGCAGTGATAATGGTATGAGACTGGATATGTTAGACAATTATAGACAAAATTGTTCAGATTTGTGTTGGTCCTGGAAATGTACAGGTTTAAATAGCTATCAGTAGGTCATATGAACTAATAGTTCAGAATTAAAAAAAAAAATAAAAAAAAATTAAAAGAACCTTACTCAGAGTTCTGTAGTTACCTGGAGGTGCTGTTTCACATTGACAAAATATCATTTACAGCCCAACAAGTCTCCAAGTTACCATGTTTTCAAAAAGGCAATATTTTATTGGCTGTAGACATTTCTATGTGTTAGATTCAGGTTAGCTTCATGTGAGAGTCCCAGATAACCCATTGTTTGAGCTCATGATGTGGAGTTAGGGACAATGCAGTTTTAGTTGTGGCAGCAGCAGTGATACAAGAAACAACAGCTCATGTAAGTCAGCTCTGTGCCCTTTCAGCACATCCCCTGGAATCCACACTGGCTGTCTGTGCATTTACACTGTGCTTGTGCTATTGAAAGTCCCTTTACATCACTCTGTTGTTTTGCTTGTGAGGTTGCAATGAGGCCAAAGAACTTAATTCTCCAGGCTGTTAAAGCACTTCTAGTGTTGTGCTGTACACCCTCAAATTCTACTGCTTGAAGTACTCAATGCCATGTGAGATCCTATCACTCTAGAAAGAGAAATGCACTCAAAGTGTTTCTCAGTTCTCTGATAAAAGTCACTATGGCCCATGGAAGTGAGAGGTGCAATTGTTATTAATACTCAGGCCCCGTACCAGCAGCATCTGCTACTGCATCTCACTTACTCCTCAAAAATGTAGAGAAATGGTTCTCTGCCACTAGAGATCAGAAGATTTTTACAGGTTACTTGTCTCTTTGTCAAAAATAATTCTCCCAGCTTCCTTCTGAGACCTTGATAGGTGGAAGATTTTATTTAAGAACTAAAATCAGAAACAATGATTTTACAAAGATGACATTCCTATTCTATTCACTTTTCCTCCTCCTAAAGTGTCCATTAATAATTATCCTAGTAGTTCAGTCTTGACATAGCAGGAGGTTGTTGAAATTTATTTGAACTTTTTGCAAGAAGTAGCCATGTTTGAATATTTTAAATTAACCTTCTCAATGTGATCTAAACATGGAAATTGTCATGCTGTCTTTTGCAATACAGCTGCAGATAGTAGTCACTCTTGCCAGGTCCAGCTGTAAAGCCAGTTTTTTTTTACAGACCCAACAACTCAATATTCACTCACAGAAAAATTGAGCCAGTACCTCAGAATCTTTCTCTAGTCAGTGGAGAGGGGAAGCAGGTCACTAAAAATTACAATTTCTAGGATGGATTGCACTCCTCTTCCTTCACTATGGAGATATCCAGATTATATATCTAGGCTACACACCCATGTTTCCATGTTGAAAAATAATCAGAGTTGACTCTTACCCTAAAATCTTCTATCAACACAACCAAATAATGTGCTTTTGCCATCTGAGTGGAAGAGGACTGTAATTAGTCTTTATCTCTGAATCATTAGTCAAGCAAACCTTTGAGGGAATTGTTCCTGATTAATGGTTGCAGATCTGTAAGGACCTTTCTAGGAGAGACTGTGATCTCTGCTGCTTTAATGAGTTTTAGTTCTGAGACTCATTACAGCTGAGTTGGCCTTATGAGTGGCCCTGAAAACTGAGTTCTGAGTGTGCTGCCAGCACTGGGATAGGTATTTGTATGGGCTCTTGCAAACATACTTTTTTTTTTTTCCCCCTTAAAATGGAGTCCACTTTTGTTTCTTTCAGCATAACTCTTGATCTACCTTTAATAGAATGTGTGAGAAACAGGTCTAGACGAATGTGATTATATTCTTGGCTATGTAAATCAGAGTAACTTCACTGAGTGAAAACACTGTCCTACTGTTTCATTACAAGATGAAAGGCATGACTGAGGTCTTCCTTTACACTTGTGTGTATCCTTCTCCAGCTCAGGAGACTTGTTCTTGTAGTCTAATGCTGTAAGTGGGGAATCCTCAGTGTGTCTACTTTCTTCTGTTGATATAGCTGGAGCAGGCTTGCCAAGAGGATGTATGAATAATTTGTTAGAAATATTCGATGTTTGAATTGAAGGCAACTGAGAATTTAATCTAAATTTAAAATTTATCTGTGCTGTAAATGCAGTCAATTTAATAGAAGTAGGTATAAAAATTGGAAAAAAGGAAAAAGACAATTTTCTTAGAAAATGGTGGAGAATTTTGTTCTTTAAGGTGTTGACCTTTTCAAAGTAACAGCAAATCTTCATGGCATGGCAAGTTCTTACATCACCAGTTTTATTCTCTTTTAGTACTTCCCTTTCTTTTAATAGGTCTTTTGAATCTTTGCATTAGGGTCTCAAATGTTAGTTTTCATCATCTCAGAAGCAGTTGGTCTGGAATGAGATAGACCCGAGAGATCCCTCTAATTCCTTTATTCCTCTTGTACTCTCCAGTACTCCCTCTCTATTTTCTTCCCCTCCCCACCCAGTTGTTTCCCTCCTCCTCTGCCAGATTTGCCATCCTCTCTGAAAGGACACCATCAAGGAACTTACTGATCATCCTTCTACAGTGCATAGCTTGATGGAGATTCAGGCTTTATACCATGAGCACAGTGAAGATTTTTCAATCTCTGAGGGCTTGCTGTCTGCTGCAATCAATCAACGTGTTTGTGCACTTTTTTTTGTTGTTGCTTTTTTAAATACCGCAGTGTGCTTTTTAGCACAATGTGTTACTGTTACAGTTGTGTGAACTTGACTTTTTGAAATTCTCGTTTATTTTTAAACATCCTGTCATGAACAACATCATCCTCCATCACTTAGTCACAAAAGGATGTTTTGGGTTTTTCAGCCTCATTTAACATTAGCTTAGCACTTAGTTTGTACAAGACCTGTGCTCTTGCATCAGGTGACAATCGATCTCTTCTGTCTGAATGGTGTTTTGCTGAGATTTGAAATTTGGATCTACACTTGAGTAAAAATGTCAGCTGGGAGAGACTTGGGTTCTGCAGGTTTCTAGATGAGCCTTTATAAAGCTGTGTACTGCAATGAGCACATTCACAAGGTGCTTTAAATAGGAGTTGGAGATTTATTCTTTTACTCCCATCCTCTTTGTTGTCTTTTATGTCCAAGAAGGCTGTCTGGCCAAACTCACTTTGCAAAGTAGTACAGTTAATTTCCCTTAGAACAATGAATGGAAAAGATTTCTTTTTCTCCCTTGACAGCTGCCTGTAGCAATGTCGTTCATAAAGTTCCCTTTATTTTTAACAGAAGGAAAGCCAAGACTCAGTGCTCAGAGCATCTCAATCACAAGATGTAGATGGGAGTTTTCTGAATGGGATCTTAGCTCTGTCCAGGCCTATTTACTGCAGTGGTTTCCAACTGCTTCCCTCAAAGCTATTCTAGGTGAGAGGGACATAGTTAAGAAGCAATTGTGTGTGTAAAACTAGAATTTGTAGTGCTATTTACAATTTCTTGGCCAAGAGATTTGTAGGACTGTCTCTGACTGTGTGTACTCATGAATCCTAACACACATGTGCATGCCTGGTCTTTGCTCCCATCTATTACTCCTTAAACTTGGATTCTTTCTGTTCTCCTCTTTTGCTGTGTTAGAAATGTCTGTTCTTCAGGAGTGTCATTTTATAAGCTAATTGGAGACTACAGAAAGGAAAAAAAATCTTTAAACATTGATGGACCTGGCTGCTCAAACTTCAAGTCTTTCTACCTGCATTAGTTTAACAGATGACTTTATTTTTCTGGGCAGAAAATTAAATGCTTCTTCACCCACATAATTTACTAAATTGACAGAAAGACACCAGAGGGAGAGTGTATATTACCTAGTTAAGAGATGCTGAACAGAAAAAATTAATTTGAAGGGTGTTTCAAACAAAAATAATGACATCATACCAGCAAACCCCAAATTGTTCATGGGAAGGAATTATCTGGATCCCTTTGTTTCAATATTTGGTTCAATATCTGGTTTTAAACACAAGATATTTATAGAAGAACTTCAGAAGAACTATTACTTTTCTCCTTCCACCTCACCTCTAGTAATAGTCCATAATTTAGTGTTAATCTAGGGAAGTCTTGGAGCTGTCTGATTTTTCAGAGAGCAAATGGCCTTCCTTTGGCACAAATGTCATTTCCATGCATCACCATCACACAATCTTGAAAAGTCTTAATCTTTATTTAGAATAGCAAGCAATTTGTAGTGTTCATACAGTTGTAGCATAAAAACCTGTAAAATCAGGTAAGGCTCACAAGATGTGAGGTGTGAAAATGAACAGTATGATATGAAAGAATAAAAATGCTTGTATTTCGCAGTTCATCTGTCTTCTAATGAGCAATTCAATTAAGCCTGGCCTTGTTAAGTAGGTGCTTGAAAAATAAGTCAAGTGATGCAGTAATTAGGAACACAGAAAAACAAATCCCTCCCTCTTTTAAATAGCAATCAAAATATTTATGTGGAGAAGTTACTATTGTGGAGCTTTTTATACATATTGTAAAATCCTTAGGTAGCTAAGTGGAGGAAAAACCTAGAGTGCAAAAATACAGGGCTGGAAAGCTTGAGGAGGCATTCAATGCAAATCCATCAGTATCTCAGTTTCAAGACTCCACAGGGGAATGATTTAAAGAATATGTGAGTTTATAATAGGAACAAATTATACTTTTACCAGATTGTAAGCAAATTGAGCATAAAAGGTGAATAATGACTTTTCATACTGGGTATTTGTTTCCAATTTATGGAGAAATCTTACCTAGCTGTAAAGTAATAGATGAATAATTAATAATGAAACTGATTTCTGGGCAGTACATCTGATCATGAGAACATTTGCTTTATTTAATTGGCAGCTTACTAGTTTGCCCCACACATTTTGGTTTTGCTCGTGGTCAATATTTTTTCTCTAGGACAGCAACATTAAGTTAAACAGCAAGAGGAAAATGTGAGAGGCACCATCTACAGTGTTTGACGGAGTGGCATTTGGTTCAACTTGAGCTGTGTCACAGGAGCTGAGAGCTCATTTACTGTTGCCATTTGGAATTTGTAAGGCAATCTGTAAAGAACAGCTTCTGTCCAAATAACTTGTCTGTTTTGTAAAATTCTGCTTTCTTTACCAGTGAGAGATCTGCTCTTTGGTTTATCTGCCTTTGTCTTTCTCACTGTCACTGGTGCCCACTATGGAACATTTTCACTCCTTCAGTCAGACTTATACCTGAGGAAGTGGAGGTGGGCTGGGCAGCGCTTTTTTGTTGGTCTCAGTGTAGCACCACTTTTAAAAAAACTTGACAAGTCTGTCCTGTGCCCCAGCAAGGAGTTACCTGATGCAAAAAGGAAAATTACCAGGTCTTGGTACTGGAGTATTCCAGAGATTTCATCTGTCAGTTCCTGCTGTGCATTGCCCAATTTATGAGAAAAAAATTATGTGTTTAAATGTGTTGATTAACATACTGGGTGGACAATCTGGAAATTCCAGTGATTTCTCTGCAACAGGAACTGCCTAGAATTGACCTGATTGAACATAAAAAATATAAAGTAGTCAGTAGAAACTGTTGTTTGCAGGCATGGGGAGCCAAAAAGAAACAACTGCAAAACCCACCCAGTCACAGCAGCTTTGAAATACAGAAAGTAAAGTTTTGTTGTTGAAACCTCTGGGAATCACTGTGACAGTAATTTCAATGAGACAGAAAAGCTTGTTTCATGTAGATGAGAAACAGCTCAAACAGCCTTGTTTCCTATGAGAAGTGTTTCAGATTACTTATATTTTTATGGGTGTCTCTTTTCCAAATGTGCCTTCCACTACCTCTGTGACTGTTGATTTCTGATCCTTCGGGAAGAAAATTGCAAAAAGTCTCTTATTATCAACATCTAATTGATATTTTATTAATATAATTTATTTTAATTGCAAGACTTGAATGACATTTAAGAAGCCATTATTTTCCCTATGCCATGTGTTACCAAGTACATAGGCATGCTACATTACAATGAGCTCATTTAAAGGAAGCTGATTCCGATCAGGGAAAGAATGTTTGCAGAATAATTTGGCAGAGCGGGGCTGCCAAATGGATCGTGAGGTGGTTTGGGTGTTCCTAATCATGTGAAGTCAATGTAATGCTATTAAAATGCTTAGGATAATCTGTACTAGAGACTTAATATGGAAATCATGTATGGTGTGGGACTTAAACATACCACAGTCCCTGACTGCTGTGCTGAAGTGTTTTGACACTACACTGAAGCATCAAATCCATTTGATTCTTGCTCTTTCTTCTGAAATTATTACGAAATACTATTAGTGATTATTGTACTCTGAACATTTTGTTGCTAGGCACTGTCTTGAGCGTGGTGGTAAATTCCCCATATAGCATCAGCTAGATGAGATTTTTTTGTTTGTTTGTTTTAAAAAGGTAGTCCAATTTATATAGCAAAATTACTCTGTAGACAGTGATCAGGAATTATTGGGTGTGCCTTTCTGTTTTTTCTGTGGACAGATCTTCAGTTTCCTTTTCTACTGGGGAAGAAGTAAACTAGTTAAAAGATAAGAACTTGGTTGTAAGGTTCAGATCTGATTGCAAGAATACTTAAAACAGCAACATAATGGCAGTGACAGAAATGCCAGCAGCAATGTTAGAATAGCTGAGGAAAAGCGAATAAATAGTTGCTACTCTTCTGTTTCTTTTTGAGATTGAATCATCACGGTTCTCAGGAACAAAAGGTGCTGGTTCTGTGTTTCACTGTGATGCATTTGGGTAGCTAATAACCCAAAAATATAAAGGGAGTAGAGTGTCATGGAGTGGCTGTAAATGGCTCACCTGTGCAGGTGAGGTGGGAAGGAGGTAAATACCATCCTGCTGTCGTTGACAAACTTGTGTGGTCGCATGCAAGTGGTTTGTATGTTTGTGAGTTAGCTGTCCTTGGGCACAGTCATTATCCCCAGGGTTTGCACTGAGAACATATCCATAACTCTCTGAAAGAGGATGGTGCTGAAATGACACCTTATCTTTGGATTTTGACACCCAATTTGTGCATCATGCCTGAGGTTAATTTCGCCCCTGTCAGTTGGCAAGGCATCTGACCAGAATGCCTTTTTCTGTCAATCCATCCTTTTATTTTTTAACTTCCTTGAGCAAAATATGCTGCTCTTACGAAAATGATAAAATTTTCTCATGAGTTATTACTAGAAGGTGATAATTGTTTTATCAATACCAGACACAGTCAATTGCATTTCAAATGGCTTCAGAGCACGTTATCTGATCACACTCTCAGGCAGCTTTGGTTATTGTGTGTGAGTTGTTAGCAGCAGATGTGTAATCCTGAATAACTCCCTTTGCTCGGGAGTGTCTGAGCTTTAAGCTCAGCTCCCAGTGTGAACCAGGTCATGGCTTGGGAAAATGTTAGGAAAATTGCTGGGGAGGAGGATGTCTTCCCTCTGGTCCACAACTGGCACTGCAGCCAGTTCTGGAGGTTATCCCAAAAAAGCTGCCCTCCAAGAAGAAAACGGGAATGTTGTCAAATAGCTGATAAAAGGCTGACACTGCCACTCATCCTGCTCATTTGTGTACCTGGCAGAACAGAGTGGTTTTTTTTGTTTCCTAGTGAAATCTTTATACTCCTTAATTGTTCCTGAAGGCTTGCCCCAGCAGGGGCAATGTGCAGGGACCCTTTCCTAACTGGGTCTCACTGGCTGCTGTTTGGGCTTCTGACAAAACTTTTGTCTCAGGTCAGTCCTTGGTTATTAGAGTAGCAAGTATACTAATAAAAGTGAAGTGTGCCATCCTTTGGCCAGTGCTTTGACCATGCTTTTTGAGGGCAGTATCCCTCAAAAATGTATTACTCTGCTGTCTGTATGTTTATTCCAAAAAAGAAAGTCTCTTGTAAGTTATCAAAGTGAATACTTCATGTAGTGGGTAACAATAAGCATGCTCTTGTCTCAAATACTCTTCTGTGGTGCTTCAAAGACCAACAATGTAAAGTAACCCATACAAAATATATGTGAAAATTTTAAAGCAAATTAGAAAGCTTAAGGCATGAATTTTTAATATAATTAAGTACTGAGAGCACACTTTAAAAACTCCACCCTGCTCCCCAGCAGAAAATACTCGTGTCAGATTAGATCACTAGAGGTGGTGGAGGACAGTGCCCACAGTAATACCAGATTTTGCATTGTAAGTTGAATTGCTGATTTGGGGTTGTGTTGGCTGGGCCACTGATTTGGTGCCTGCTCAGAAGGACAGAATGCAGCATCCCCAGGCTGGCAAGCAGCAGTGCAGATGTGGCAGTGGTGGCTGGGACAGGTGTGCCTCAACCACCTTCTCCACTCTGCTCGAGTGCTGCAGTCATTTGCTCTGCACAAAGTACAGGCCTGAAAAACCTACTGGTTTGTTTGTCCTGTTAATAAAGCAGGTTTTATTAATCTGCCCCAGCCAAGGTGCACATGCTTACAGCCTTACCTGCAGTGCTGTGTTTCAGCAATCACATGAGGATCCATAAATTGGGTGGCCTGTGCTTGTCTCTGCTCTTACAGCTCTTCACCTGACTCTTTGCCTAAGCACACCTCACTGCGCTGATGAGAGATGTTTATTTTCTTTTAGACTGCTTTATAGACCTAATTAAATGCTTGTAAATTGTAATTATTTAAACTTCAGCCAGAAGATTTTTGCACAGATGGAATTTGAGCTTTTCGGACATTTTAAATTTGATTTAAAGTTTTGTTTTTGTTTTCTATATTTCTTGCACTTGAAAGTGGAAAGATGTCTGAAAAAAATAATCTAAAGTGTAGTCTGGTAAAATTTAGACTATCTGAAGGACAGAGCATGGCAAACATGTTAATTTTCTGTGCCTCATAATTTCAGATTTAGTTGAAATCTGAAAATGATACAGTGTTGTATTTGCAATAGATATCTTAGCCCTTTCTTTTAATGAAAAAAAGGAAATAGACAGCAACAAACCATCTAAAATATATGTGGCATAGATTAAGTTTGACGTGAATAGATTATATTTTATTGTTTATGACTCAAGAACATCAGCAGCTATCAGTCTCTTATTTTCAAAGTTTCAGTTTTCTCCATTTAAAAATTATGAGCCATGTGAAAAAACATAAGTTCCATTTTAGTTGTTGATATCAATCAGATATAAATAATAACAATCAATTTCAACCCAGGATCATTTCCAAACAACTTACTGTGTGAGTCATGAAATTCTTTCTTTTTGAATGAATTCAGATTTCTTTCAGAAAATTAAGGAAGATGTTCTCTCTGAAATGAGTTTGCATAGAGCGTTTGGGGATTTTTCCGGGGGAAATATAAAAGTAATTTCATATCAGAATTCCATGCATAATACCTACTTTTGCTGCATATATCTATTAATTTTATAGATTTCTGGCTATTATTTTCAGGAATATACATTAAAATGTGGCTATCTCTCTAGACCAATGGATTGCATTTCTGCTTTTCACACTGGATTAACTTTTCAACAATAGCATAGGCACATCTTTATCCTTTTATTCCTTTACTTACTGTGTCCACACAATTTTTTAAAAAACTCTTTAAATTTAACTGGAATCTGATGAAAAGAACTAAAAGATGTGCTTTGCTTCAGAAATGGCTGGAACTTTAACTGAATGGATTCCACGTATTTAATGAAAAATACAGAAGGTGGATGCCACGACACCGGTCACTTCATCCACCTGTTTCACAGGAAATAATTACCATGACAAAAATCACAGATTTTTAAGAACATAGGAATTATGTTCCTGGGTCATACCAGTAGACTCCTGTGCCCCAGTGTGCTGTCTCCAGAAGTGGCATCAGGAAGTGTTATTCAGTGTTTTATTCTGGATGCTTTCTGCAGTCTATTTCCTCATAGTCTAGCATAGCAGCATCCAGTAAACACCTTTCCTTTCCGCGCCTTTCCTTTCCTTTCCGCGCCTTTCCTTTCCGTGCCTTTCCTTTCCTTTCCTTTCCTTTCCTTTCCTTTCCTTTCCTTTCCTTTCCTTTCCTTTCCTTTCCTTTCCTT